>CAMXCT020000236.1:0-195000 GCA_947184155.2 Cladocopium goreaui | reverse complement strand
AGTAATAGTAGTAGTAGTAGTAGTTAGTAGTAGGAGTAGTAGTAGTAGTGGTGGTAGTAGTAGTAGTAATAGTAGTAGTAGTAGTAGTAACAGCAGTAGTAGTAGTAGGAGTAGCAGCAGGAGTAGTGGCAGGAGTAGTAGTAGTAGTAGTAGCAGGAGTAGTAGCAGGAGTAGTAGCAGGAGTAGTAGTAGGAGTAGTAGTAGTAGAAGTAGCAGGAGTAGTAGCAGGAGTAGTAGCAGGAGTAGTAGTAGGAGTAGTAGTAGTAGAAGTAGCAGTAGGAGTAGCAGTAGCACTAGCTGTAGCTGTAGCTGCACATTGCTGATAGCACCTCACATCATTCCGGCAAGGACCCAAGAAAGCATCAAGTGAATCTGGGGCTATCTAGGGCAATTTGTGGCTCCCAAGCATCTGAGTGCCCGGCTAATGATGAGAGACGCATATTTTGGCGCTTCCCACAACTCAGTGGCGACGCTAGCCCTAACATGCCGTAGATCCGAGCATCGTCAAGACAAAATGATTGTGTTTTTCCAAAGCTGAATAACTAACAATCAGCTTAAACGGTAACACTAATAACATGCACACAAATTAATAATCAATAATAAAAACGATGGACATGATGATCTGATGATCTGATGATCATAAATCATAAGAATATATAACAAAAACACATAACAATGATCATATAATAAGCATCACACTATCCATCATGACCCAGCCAAGCGGCATCCGCCACACAGGAGATCTGAAAAAGGCAGGCCCCTACCAAGAAGGAGCAGGTGCCAACCTCACTTGACAAATGGCTGACATCCCCGAAAAAAATGTAGGGTTATAGATATAAAATTTCCTGCAAATCACCTTTTACCAGAGGGTAAAGGTAGTTAAGCCACCAAAACTATGAGAAGATTGGGAGCGGCTGGCTAAAGATGGATCATTTCTGGCGATTTTCTTGGTAGGGGTTTTCACCAATTCTAGAGGTTCGAACCATAAGGGATGCAAGATGAACATTTCCAATCCTAGCGTATAAGATGATTGGACCTGCAACTGATGACTGCTGACGAATACTGACGAATCCCAAAGATTGAAACAAGTTCTTGGACATCCCCAAATGTGATACCCTCTGGTGAACTAACATAGCAATGGAAAATCACCATTCTTAATGGGAAAATCAACTATAAATGGCCATTTTCCATTGCTATGTTAGTTCACCAGAGGGTAATCCTATGTGCTTGTTTGTGTTGCTGCCAATGTTTTGGGCCAAATTTTGGGACGCCTCAAATCCCAACCATTCGGCGTTTTTTTCGAACACAGTGCCAAACATTCCGCCAAAATTTGGGAGAAAACCTGAAAAAGTCCCCAACCTATGACTTTGGGAAAAGATCCTGCCTAGAAAAAAACATATATCCTCTTTTTGACTTCCATCGTTGGGTTCTGCAGTCTCCATGTTCCCACGTCGCGTCACGCTGGCAGTAGAGGTCGCGCGCTCACCAATCCTGGACCAGTCAGGGCAAAGGATTCGCAACGCATCAACCTGCCGCGGGGCGTCGGAATCGCAGCTGGGCGTCTGTGAAAATAAGGTCGGTCCACCAGTCCACCCATTTTTTCGCAATTCTGATGCGAATTGAGAATTAAGATCAATCATGAACCGATTTTAAGTGGTATTTTGGGGTGCCCCATTTTAAGAGCCACTTGAGAGTGGGACATTTGGGGAAAGATAAGCTCCAGCTCTCCATTGGTTTGATTTGGTTTGGGGATATTGACGATAACTTTCGCTTAGTCCTTCCAGCATGTATGGCCTGCAAACGAATCCGATCATTGAATATTCAGAGCAGATCCTGCCTTCAGGGAAAACCAACTCCGATTCCGAAGGTTCCCTGCTAGAGGGGTACTTATTATAGATTTGCTCCATACATATCACATTTTGCAGGGGGAAAACAGCACTATTTGACTGCCATTTAAGCTGATGTTTGATCCGCAGCCCCTGGTGTCAAGGGACCCGTCGGGTGGGCAGGTTGATCAGCTGCAAGTACATCAAGTAACCTCGACGTAGCGCCACGGTGATAGTTGGATGCGCCACGGCCATGCGATATGAAGTGAAACATGATAGTCAAATGTGATTTCCTTTCAGTTTCAGGGTTGAAACATGTTGAAACCTTTGAACATTCAGCCGTTCGAATCTTCTACTGCTGTCAAGACCCACATCGTACGAAGAGAAAGGCTCTTTCAACATTAGGTTGATAAAGGGTAAGCGGGAATGGTGCTTCCAACAATGTATGGTAACCGCCAGAATTATGAAAAAACAAAGGTCTAACTTAGACAGGCGTCGCCTGTCGCCTGTTTCCGCTTCGTTCTATAATTAGGTTCTCCTCGTAAGAGTTCAACATATGATATCTCGCCTCTATCTAAATCAACCAACCATCGCTTGTCAATTCTATCGCCGCATTTTTCGAAAGTGCAACCCCCATAGTTGATAGTGAAATCCCATGCAAATCCCATTTCAATCTGCCCATAACCATGAACCTACAGTTTTATCAGTTGCTTATAAATGTTTGAACTTGCTTAACTAGCAGTGTAGCTGCGCATCTCCAAATGATCAATGTCTTACACGCTGGTTTCCCAGGAGCATTTATCTCCCAATGCTGGGTTTGCCATAGTTAAGCTACTGCCAGGGCAAAGAAACAGTCCCCCGGACACCGTAGTCCTGGGCAATCCGCAACAAACAAATCCCGTTTGGTGAAGAGTTTCAATATACCCTCCGCTAATTAGGCTACTAATTCAGAAAATGACCCAATTTGTTCGATGTTCTCCCTATTTACTTTGTGATTTCCAGTGCAAGCTGTTGAATTATCAGACGGTATAGGGCTCGGCCGGAGCCAGGCTGCACCCTCAGTGACAACAAAACAAACTCTCTCTGTTTCAGCTCAAGACGCTCATATCACCATCATTTCTGCACTATTCCTTCCTATCTTTTTCCCCGTTTTTGAAGCTGTTTGTCCAATACTTTTATTTTGGTTGTTTTATATCACCATGTCCAATCGTTTTTTTGTTGTGGTACGCCCCTCAGACAGATTGAAAAGTACGTTATCACTATTTTATCCATGTTGTTTTGGTAAACACCATTATTTATCCAGATTTATCCCATTAAGAGTCCCATTAAATCCCATGGAAAACCATGAACATATAAATAACAAATTATCAAAATCCCCATCTTTAAGGACGTTGCTGACCATCGACAACCCACCCATCGGCCAAGGGACAGCCAGTGATATAGCAACATGAGCCGAAGAGATTCCTGTGGCAGGGTAGGGTGGCTGGGAAAGGCCTGAACCAGCGGAGGTTTGAAATGGGGAAATGGAGGTGTAACCATTAACAATCAGGGATTTAATGGGGTTTAATGTATAGTTTATAGATGGGAGTTCATTGCTTTAATGGGATCTAATAGAGTTTAATGGGATCTTTGATGGGGTTTCATGGGATGGCAAACAGTCGGAATGAGCAGAATTGTTCAAAGCGTTGGCATGCAGTCAAGAACAGCATCAAAATTGTCCTAAAGTGGGGGTAGCAAAATGTCACAAACACTTCACATGAAAGCGAAGTGATGTTACCATGAACTGAACCAACACCCACTTCTGAAGTAAACCACTTCTACGGAGGATCTTTGAATAAATGATCAGAATAGTAAACTACCACCCATGGTGAGGTCGAAACATGTCATGTCATTGATTTGGTACAGGAAGGGGCCCCCAGTTGGAAATCGACTAGCGTAAATTTGCCAACTCATAAACCAATTTACATATCATCAATCACCTACATATTCTCATTGTTTGTGGGTCAAATACTTCTTTTCTCCATGATGGTTAAATCATGTTCAATCCCAATTCTCCCGTTGTTTCAAGGGCCCTTCTCTATCACTAGCTGCTAAGCTTCGGCCAAACCATCACCACACGGCCGCCATACGCGTGCAGCATACGATTGCTGGCATTGACGCAGAAGAAGATGGAACCCAGCAAGAACAACACCTCGCCATCTCTGGACTCAAAATTACCGAACCCCATGACATGGGATGGTTAAATCATGAACTACCAAAATGGTAGTATTATATGGTGGTTCATTATTTTGCACTATTGTAGTAGTACTTACTGTGGTGGTTCATTATTTTTCTGTACTATGGTAGTTAAAACATGTTAAAATATGTTAAAATCATATACTTAAGCGACTTTTTGTACTGGCTACAAGACGACGGAAGCCCGTTCCGTCTTGTTTTTAGCATCTCCCAACATCAGCCATCAGCAAATGCCAAGAATGCAATATGGGATTCATTGGATGATAGATGATATTGAAGATCTTGTTCACCAACCCCCATTCCATGCCATTCCAAGAATCTGAGATCCAGTATGCAATGGTGAATCGCAGCTGGAAAATCGAAGCAGTTGGATACCAATACTCAAAGCCTCGTCCCGTGGAAAGGTGGCCACAGAAAGGTCTGCAGTTCTGCAGTTCGCTGGGGATTCTATACACCAACCAGTATTAAGGTCATATTGGGGATAATGGTTTTTAAATTGTTTCAAATTGGGTTTACCAAGTTTACCACAATATGAATTTATATGCTAATTGCGAAGTATTTACGCAGGTGCATATGTATGACGTGCGTAATGTAAATTAAATGAACAGGTTTCCCGCAATGGCCTTATTCGACCAAACTCAACCATCACAGTGAAACCATGTGTTGGCACACAGGTGCTCCCCTGGCTACCTGAAACCCATGACAAGTTGGGATGATGCTCCCAACTAAGGCTATTCTGTGTTGGGTCTGTTGGGTCCAAGCATGCCTTGGCCGTGTTTTTTTGCTGATTTCAAGCTATTTGACAAAGCAATTACCATTCACTAGTGAGAATCATTGAGAATCCATATGTTAATTCGCTTCAAAAATCGACATGTTCTATGATGTTCCCAGTGTCTTGTTGGGATGTATGGAAAATACTGTGACTGGGGGAAGAGTACTTATTATTTCCCATTTAAAAAACACCCATAAGAGACGAATTCTTTCCATCAACTGGTGATGGTCATTGCGGATCATCATCACAATCATGGTTGAAATAAAAGAATGCAACCACCAACCAGTTGTATAAGCATGATACCAAACAGTTGTGCGTACTTTTCCCTGAAAGTCAAAAAGGTCATTTTAGCAATTTTACCCACCAGTTGTTTGTGACCACGATTGACCAAGGGGTAATCCATGAGTCACTGAGATTTTCGGGTGCTTGGCATTCTTAAGTGGTTACTTCATTATACTTAATCTAAAGCGTTTACTTAAGCCCAACATCCTAATTAAGAACCAACACTCGTAAACTTAAACGACAATGATTAAATCCCAGAATAGTTCACTATTGGCTTGACCACACCACAGTTGTTGATTGTTAGTTAAATCCCAATTCCCAAAAATATAAACACATTACATAAAAGCACCATGTTTGATTCTGGCGAACATGTGAAATCGTTTTCACTCAACACACCCCTCTTTTGATGGTTAAATATCCATTTCCAATGCTTCAGCATGCTTCATGTTCCCTGGTTAACTCATCATTTTGACGGGTTAGATTATGTTAAATTGGTTAGATCCTCATGTTTGCCGGGGTGAACTCACATTTTGTTTTTTCCCTTTCACCAATCCAATGACCTGGGTTTGTGAAGATTTTTCCTATTAAACATAATCCATTTTTAAGGGGGAGTGTCCCATGATTTCCCTGTATGATTTTCCCCACAAAGTCCACAAAAAAACAGCCCCCACATCCCACCCATCTGGTCGTCCAGGGGCCATTCTCCGTCAACCCTTGCTGTTCCAAGGCCTCTGCCGTTAGCTCGCCCCGTGCACCCTCGGGGCGACCCCGGCGCCATTCCAAGTAGCCCTTGCGGTACGCCACATACTCCTGGCTTTTCTTGGGGGAAAATCCATGGAACAATCCCCGAACTCAACGGATGTTGAAAGGAACATCTCACCACAGACCTGGGGTGGATTTTTTTTGGAAAATCTGCAGAAAAGCATATGTTCTTTCAAAAAACCATGAAATATAGGTGTTTCATGCAAACGTCATGAAGCTGAAAAACTGACGCATACTGACGCTTTACTATTATTTGATGGGACACCCATGAAGTTCACCAGCAAAAAAGATTGAAATGCTGAAAAACTGACATTTCACCTTGAAAAAAAAATAGGATTTCATGGGATTTCACTTGGAAACCATAGGTGGGCGGTTTCAGAAATGCTGAATTCTCTTGGATCGAACCACTCAAACGTTTGCTTTTCCATCGCGCTAAGCGCTTTCCGGGGATATGTCAACTGGGATCTTAATGGATTTCATCAACAGGAATGGGGATACCAATCTGACAGGTTCCAAAAATGAAGTGCAGAAAATGGGACGCTCTGAACTCGTGGTACCCCATTTTTAAACAAACACATCTTGGGCAGCGGCTAGGAATATACTGTATTTACTGTTGAGGTCAATGGTGATGGTCAGTGATGGTGGCAGGGGATCACCATCAAGGTTGGCAGACAGCTCCTCCCCGATCCAAAAAGCTATGCAGATGCCCCAACAGGTGCTACATGGTGCTACCCTGTCCTCATAAATTCCATTGGCTTTCAAGTGCTCCGTGAGATCTGGCAATTCTTCACGTCCAGAAAAGGTGCTGTACCCGCCACCGTGACTAGGGCTGGGGCCGCCACCAGGGCTGGGGCCCGCAGTAGGGCTGCGGCCCGCAGTAGGGCTGGGGCTGCCAGACGAGCATGCCCTGCCATCCATGGATGTTTTTCGTTATCGTCCGGTGCCCGGCTGGCCACAGCGGGCCAGCCGGTGGAGGGTAGAACTGAGCCAATGGCTTCGGCACGCAGGGGTCAAGAGAAAGGGCAGCCTCTCCAACAAATCAGAAAACGTGAAATGAACTGACACAGATACCTAGGAAGTTGATAGTTGAGTGTCCGATGTTCTTTTGGGGATTGATCATAATACAGATGATAGAATATTAAATGATGCTAATATATACTTTATTATGTCACAGTGATTGCTATATTGCATGACAGTATTAAACACTATGTTGCATTCTGTCTCGCTACGTCTAACTACGTATAATGTATGTTTTATGTCTTATCATTTTATGTCAAATCATATTATGTCATACTATCATATTATGGTAATGATTATGTCACACTTGCTGTATATGATATATCTTGCTATACAATATTATGCTTTATATCCAAGCCTCTAACACTAATCACTAAGTGCGCAGTGAAGTCGCTATGTCACCCATATTTGGGACTGCGTGGCTCTCCTTTTTTTGATACGCCTACACTGCTGCAGCCGCCACACTGGTGTGCGGTCTTGCTCAAGCTGGAAAATCCCCATACCCTCTGGTAAACTAACATAGCTATGGAAAATCACCATTTTTAATGGGAAAATCCACTATAAATGGCCATTTTCAATAGCTATGTTAAATTACCAGAGGGTAACCATGTTCAGATCTCCACATTGCGGATTTCCATGGATTTCCCAAGCATGTTTGATGACACATTGCGGAGTCATCATGTTGGGACCTTTCTGAGTTTTCCCAAGCCCCAAAACAGGGCTGCAGCACCAGTCACCTTGCTTCCAAATCCTTGGACATGTTTCTCGGCATTGTCAGTCATTTAAAATCATTTCAATGCCCAAAAGAAGGTAAAGTACATGAACTAATTCAATATTTGTACCATACAGGAAGCCAAATCCAAGGATTTTTGGAGAATAATCATACCACTCATGCAGCATATTATATAATCACATCGTCATTTGCTGCTCAATGCCCCTTTCAGAGCTCCCATTAGTTGTTAATTACCCGCTGTAGTTGCTTAGTTCTGATGTGCAAATCACAGAGGTTCACTGACGACCGGAGAACCGAGCCCTCCAACGACTATGTTTGTCTCTTGGGGTCAAGTTCTCAAGTTAGGATGCTAAGTGAATAACATTGAATAACTATAAAATAGATTCAAAACATAAAACTGCCAGCAAGCCAACTATTTGTTGAGCATCTGCCGCCTCTTAGATTCACTCATGTGGACTTGTCTCATGATCTGGTTCATGAGCTTCCCCATTAATGTAGCCATATATTGGTGAGCATGCCCCATTCTCAAACACAACGGTTGGGTTTATGGCGATAACAACTAGGCTTAGATAACTTCAGTTGGTGGTCTTCACATGGGTGATCCTGCATTGTAACCTAAGCTTACCCGGGACCCGAGGGGAAGCACCCGAAGCATTTGCTGTTGCATGGCTATCTGAGGGCAGCACCAGTCAAATTTGCTCTCGGCACTCCTTAGGTCGCAACAATCAGAAATCACATGGTTGCTTTCTATCATAGATGTGAATCTGAAACGATGGCAAAAAAAAGGTTGCAACATTCCCAAATGTTTTTGGTTGTTTTCCTGCATCAGGGAAATGGGTCTGTTTCAATCCCAGGCACAAGCTGCTTGTTTTTGCCACGGAGAAATGCATCACATGTCTGGTTCATTTCAAAAAACTTGTTTTCGCCAAAAGGGGTAGGAGGCAAAACATATCATGGAATCACCAACCAAATCACTATAATGCCAACCCTGGATTAACACACCCTGGTTCATTAACAAAGTTCTCCTGGTAACTACTGGTAGCTACTTAGCAACCCCAGTGAAATAGCAATGCAAAATTTGACTGAAATGCTTGAAGTTATGTTCTGCCTCTTTAATTAGTACAATTACTGAAACATCACAAACCGACGAACAGTCGATTTCAACGGCAAATGATTAATCTCGGTGCAAATGATGCTGCTCTTCTATTAAAACTGGTTGGTGGTATACCTACCCCTCTGAAAAATACGAAAGTCATATTAGTCAATTGGGATCATCTAGTCATTATTCCTAACTGAATGGAACAATAAAATTCCATGGTTCCAGTCACCACCAGCCAGTCAGCCAGTCTCGGTACCCCCCAAATATCCCAAATGATCAGCACCGAGCAGCTTCCAGTCGCTGCACTTGCTGGTCATCTTTTCAACCACAGTGGCCTGGTCCATCGAAGAACACAAAGGGTCCATCGAAGAACGCCGCGGGAAGATTCACGGCACTGAAAACACATTTAAAAAAGTGGTGGTTTAACAAACATGGATTGGTTTTGGGGGAAATCCACCCTCAAGAATCAAGAAAGATTATTCAATAGATATTTAGAGTCTCAACTTGCTGTTTTTTATCAAATGATCTGCAGGAAATCATGGATGTTACAATCCAAATCTGGAGGTATATACTTCTTGGATGTTTCACTGAAAAACAATTCCACAATCTGCAGCTCATCCTCAGCTCCCTACTACATTGCCCGGTGTCACCTTGGAACTGACATCTGGATCGATTTGTGTTTAACACAGTTTGACAAGACCATGTGGATCACACATCCCTATCATCCATCGAAATCATCGAAGAAGTGCCAAAAATATGTCCAAAAAAAAACATGGGAATGTATTTCCATGTATTTCCCATTTCGATTTTTCTCCACGAAATAGTGTTTCTCCATGGGAAATTCATTGCCGTCTCTCAGGCATCCACCCTGGACCAGTACCTGGCAAATGAGGACTGAAGTTGGGACAGGGTAAGTTCTATCTATATCTAGGATCAAGATCTATATCTACATATATTGATTGATATCTATAATAGGATACAGAAACACACCATTCTTTCCATATGATCATCTACCTTAGGGGTCACAAATAATCATGCAAATAAGGCTAAATAATCATACACAATCAACACTGTATGTACTAAGTATGTACTAAACATGGCTGGTTCTGTGGTCATACTTTCAATCCTGCAACTGATCCACATTTCCAGGACATAGGATTTTCCCGATCCTATGAACCATACGCATCCACAAAAAAAAACAGGAATGGTTGTCATCCAAAGATTGCTTGTTGTAAAATGATATGTTCCGACGGGATGAAACATGTTTATAAACCATGCATGTCAAATAAATATTCTGAACATATGCTTATTCATACTTATATAGCAATAAAGCTAAACCCGGGGCACTCGTGGCACTTGGCCTGTGCCGCACTCAGGACCTGACCCAAAGCAATGTGGGATCCACAATGCCACAATGTCAGGGATTTGTGGAACAGAAAAGGGGTATAATATGGGTATAATATGGTATAGAATGGTGTATATATATAATACAATAGGATACACAATGGGGATGGTTCGTTCTTGCAAACCCCACACCATTCTCAAAGAACCTGGTGCCTTGATTATATCTTTTGAACGCTTTGGTTTTCAAGCTGGATTCAAAAATGCTTAGGGGTTTCTCAAAACCAGCAGTACCACAAAGTCTACGGGATATCCATGTATGTATGAATGTATGTATGTATGTATATGTATGTATGCATGTATTTATGATATATATATATATATACATACACGTCGTACAGGTTGCTTGCCATGCATCTCTACTGGTAAGCCAATTTCCTGTTGCTTCAAGGAAATGCATACTGGTTTGTTCAGGGGGCAAAGGTTGATTTATAAAAACACAATCATCTATATATATATATATATGTGAATACATACACTGTATAATATATATATCTCTCTCTCTCTCTCTCATTCTCCGTCACCTTTGGATGAGAATTGATCCTATTACAAGTGATAAGTCTAATCTTCTTGAGTGATTTTGCAGTAGGTCTATGGTCTAGTAGTCCGTTATAAACACAATGATTCAGAAGAAAACCGTCAGATTCGGTATTGTTTATTCCTGTCCTTACCACATGATCAACTCTTCTTTAAAGTACCCTCTGGTAAACAAACATAGTTATTGAAAATGGCCATCTATAATGGATTTACCCATTAAAAATGGTGTTTTTCCATAGTTTGTTGTAGGTTTCCCAGAGGGTATCTTCAACGGTGGTCATCTAAGCATCCTAAAAACATCAAGGACGACGCATGACGACGCGCCAAGTGATTTTTTCCACGGCCTCGGGTTATCGGGTTCAACTGACATCGCGCTACGAGAGGAACATTGCCATGGTACGAATATGTGGGATTCCCCCGTTAATGGGGGTACACACATATATATATACATGATTATATATATATATAACTATAGTATCATATAGTTATATACATGTAATTATATATTGTGTAAAGTCCAATGTGTGCTTTTAAAAAGTGTTTTTCAACCTCTATGGTTCATCAACTCACCAGTGGGCTACAGACCGAAACAATTGGCTGGGGGTTTCCCAAAAGTTATGGGAGATCCCCAAAAACCATTGTTGTTCTTTCAATACTAAATTTATCTAAAATGATCTAAAATGGCCATCCATGACTTAGATGATTTGGGCTATCCCCATGTTAGATGATGTTAGGGGGGGTTCATCCTTTGCTCAGTTTGCTCGCTACTTCGGTTAACAAACTAGGCGATCAAGTTGGTGTGAAACGTATCCTCAGAATGGCGCAGCAGAACAGCGCAGGACCGCCACTCCGCCTATGGGCGACATGAACGAAACATAGCCGACCCATTGGGATCTGGGTGTAATAATGTTCCCAACACCCTGCACATGGACTAGACGTTCATCCGTACAAGAGGTTGGCTTTATCAGCTTTGCAGCTCTTACGCTACAAATTTTAGCAGAAAGCAAATGTGATGCCAAAAAAAAGATAGAGAAAGTAGAGTCAGTAATTCCAGTTAAGTTATATGTTACAAGATGTTATAAGACATGAACAGTTCCCCAAACCCAAAAAGGAATTCTCAGAATGAATGATGCTGATACACTTCATGAAATAATAATATCGAGTATACCATCTGGTTATTTAACATAGCCATGAAAAATCCCAATCATAAATGGAGCTTTTAATGGGAAAATCATCTATGAATGGGCCATCTATACCATGGCTATGTTAAATTATCAGAGGGTAACCAACAACTTATCATCAACCAACATAATCCATGGGGCATTGCATCCCTAATCCTGCCGCCCTGTTCCAATTTTCCTTCCATGCGACCAGTGCGGGGCCCGGCAGCCCGGGTGAGACTAAGGAAAGTGCACGAATCACCGATGAACCTTGGCTCCGAACAGGTCTGGTTGTTGGTTGTGGCTTGAAACCACTTCAAATCAAAAAAAAAAGTTAACCGGGACACCAGAATGTGGCTGAGAAAGTCTTAGTAGCTTATTGGCTCCCCATTTAATAGAGAAAATGGAAACCCGTAGCTCCTTAGTTCCCTACTG
Organism: Cladocopium goreaui; assembly: GCA_947184155.2. Lineage (NCBI taxonomy): Eukaryota > Dinophyceae > Suessiales > Symbiodiniaceae > Cladocopium > Cladocopium goreaui. The sequence goes on along the minus strand of CAMXCT020000236.1, from coordinate 182,741 downwards.
ACTGCCAAATAGGACAGTCATCCCATCTTTTGGGAGGAACATCACATTTGTTTGAAACCACCCATCAAAGATTGGGTTTAACAAAGGCATGGTGGTAATAATCTGTCTTCTGGATCATTGCCATGACATAAAGACCGGCAAGCATCCCGTAAACATACGCATAATACATATGCACGTTGTGAATGTAGTACAGGCATGTTATATACATAATTATATATGTATAGTATATATTTAATATTTAACATAATATATATATATATATTTCAATACATGTACACACACACATATATATAATATATTTAAATATCACGCATGCATATAATCAAATTATATTTAAAAAAACATGATATTTGCTGTTTTGGCGTGCGTGTAGCACATGGGTTTCGATCGTTCGTTTTGAATTAGCATACCAACGAGCAGGGGCATTGGGCACTCCTTGGCAAACCCAATGCAATGAAGCTATGCCTTGGAGTGGGATGCACGGTCTGATCAACCGTGTGTACCTGCAGTAATCTCAGTATGGCAACTGGGCAAAGCCAAAAACCCAGCATGAGGAAACATGAATTTTCATTTCATCTCACTTCATCGTCTCCCTTCGGGGTGTTTCTAAGTGTGTAGTGCTTTTCACGCACCTGGATTTCTGATACAGTGCCAGGGAAGCTTGGCGGTGCGCCCGCTGGGGATACCAGATTTTGTTCAGAGTTACACCGCGCCGGTTGATCCAACGGAATTCGGTTCAAAGGTGTTCGCACCTTATCATGCTACAGAAGTAGATCTCGCACCATGCGTCAAACCACTGCACAGATTCACTCTTCAGAACCAGATTTGATACCAGATCTTCGAAGCCAGATTTTTCCATCAGATTCCTCCTCAGAGTTTTCATTTCAGAATTCCTCGTGTCATTCCCCCTAACAAGCTTCAACCACAGTATTGTTTCATTTGATTCCGCAGTTGAGTTTCACCAGTGGGCAAGTAGCCGCGTTTGCGCTTACCTCATGGAGCATATGCCGTCGTCAGCAGACTGGATGTATCGACACATGTTCGGGACACCACCGTGGACACCAAACACACAGACACCACCAACAAATTCATACCCAACTCCTCAGCAAAGATTATCAACAACATCTCAGCTGACCATGCCAACAACATCCACAGCAGCGCCATTTGCCATAAGCTCAACATTTCCAGTTTCAGTTCCAGCAGCACAGCAGCAGCTCTATACACCAACACCTACTAGCCCGGCACATATGCACATGATTCCAGCCACAGCATCCCCAGCACCTTTTCCAGCTTACCAACCACCATTGCCAGCAGCAGCTCCTGCTACATTGTTTGGAAAAAAAAGCAACAACTATCCAGACTTCCTGACTGGCTCCCTTTTTGACTATGGACAGCACACATCGCCAGCACATCAACACACAGCAAAACCCAGCCACACAGACAATATCTTACCATCACTAGCCACACAGCCACCTGTTCATTCTACATGCGCTCAACCTCAACGAGTGGAACAACATTCACCACATCACGCCAGCCGGCGACGCAAGCGCTCAAATACTCCACGATCTAGGCGTGGGAGCCGAAGAAGAAGTCGAAGCACACGGCGTCAACATCGCCGACAATATCACCGCAAGTCACGCAGCAGAGCAAGGGCAAAACGGTCAGAACGAAATCCCAGCACATCGTCCAGACCCAGATCCAGACACGCTAAGCATCACCATCATCAGCGTTCATCCACTCGACGACAGCAACACCAAGCACCCACGCAGTCTGAGAACATAGCAAGCCCAACACCGCAGACACCAGCACACACAATAATGCCACCACCACTGCTACTGCCACCACCCAGAGTGCGCCTTATTGAAAAGATTCAATAAAGTTATTGATTTTCATGCCAATTATTGAAATGTAGATTTTATTGAAATTTTTCAATACTTTTATTGGTTCTTATGTGGATACTTTTATTGAAACATTTCAATAATTTAAAAGCTGTTTCAATAAAGGGTTTTATTGGTTTGCAACTGTTAAACCAATAAGAAAACGAAATACCTCATGGTTGTCTTTCCAAAGACAGAAGATGTTTGCATCCCTTGTTTGCTGCAATTGGGCTCAGCCAAGCTTATCTGGCAATAAAACTTTGAGCCTTGCAGAAGGGCCAGCCCCTGGCTCTGCAAAAGGGCTTGGGAACTTGGGACCTGCAAAAGGTCTCTAGAGAGCCATGTCACAACTTCTGCAGTTTGACCCCTTGGATTTGCTGGACCAAGACATGGTAGATGGAAGGCACCAAAGAATGCAGCCCTACTGGTGCTATCTGCAATGTGTCCAATGTGACAGAGGCTGGGTCTGGAGGGAAAAGATGGGTGGTGCTGGAGAGGAGTGGCAGCTGGAATGCTATGTGTGTGGCTGCAATGGAGAAAAAGCTACATGCAAAGGAATGGCTGGTGGTACTGGAGCCCAAAATATAAAAGGAGATGGTACACCTAACAAGCTGCCAATGCCTACACAATAGGCAAAAAGGCCCTGCAAAAGGGCTTCTGCATAAGACCATGTGTGTGAAAGGGCAGCACATGGTGCAGGGTGTGGGTCTTGCAAAAGGGCTCCAATAAAAAACAGCTCACAAATGTTAAAAGAAAGGAGGTGGGAAGCTGCCTGCTGGAACTGCAGGACACTACATGGTGCAGCAAGTTGCCACAGCAAATTGTTTTTCTGTAGCCTTTTGCAGTCCTTCTAGGCTCAAGTGCTTGCAAAAAACTTTTCCACAGGCCTTGCAAAAGGGCTTTTGGCTTGGAAGGCCCTGCAAAAGGGCTTTGTGAAGATGTCTTTGATGAAGCCACCCCTGAGGAAAAGGAAGAAGGGGGCTGGGAATTCTGCTCCAAAGAAAAGGACTGCTTTCCCAGATGTTTCACAGCCAAGGCTGGATGAACATCTCCATGAGTATTGCAGGGGCATGGGGGTCAAAGAGTCTTTCAATCTGTATGAGTACCTCAAGCTGGAGAAGCAGCAGGCTGAAAACCCAAGAGCTATGGTCAAACTGGAAAGGTTATTGGCCACCTTGCTGCTGGTGTCCCCCTCAGGCCAGATCAAGTACTCAAGCCTCAAGCAAAGTTTCCAGGTTCTTCTCCAAAGTTGGGGAGAAGAACTTTTGAAGCCACACTGGCCCAACATGCCTGCTGTCTCCCAGCTAGCTGGCAGAGCAGCAGATGCTGTTGGCATCTTGCTGAACCACTGGAGAAGGGTTACACACAGCCAGACTGCTTGGGAGAAATTCATCAGCAGGCTTGATGTGTCCCAAGAAGCAGCCATGGGAAGGTTGAGGAAGCAAATGCAAGGAGGACCCACCACAAAGAAAAGGGCCCTCAAGCCCAAGGTTTCAGATGTCAGCATGGATTCCTTGGGCTTCCCCAAGATGACAGCCATGGAAGTTGAAAAAGGAGATGAAGATGAAGAAGATGAGGAAGATGTGGCAAGTGGTGGTGAAGAAAGCAGCAGCAAGTCTTGTGACCAGGCAGCTATGGGTTCAAGCCCACCTCCTGTGCTGAAGAAAGACTGGAAAGAACATGCCTGCAAGAAGCCAGCTGCTGCTGACACACTGATGAAGAAGCCTTCTTCTACTTCACTTTCCACCACCAAAGTGGGTGCAGGCCTTGCAAAAGGGCTTTCCACAAAAGGCACTGTAAAAGTGCTTGGCAAAGGCTTGAAAGTGGATTTGTCAACAGTGCTCATCCACCAAGACACCATCTCACAAGGTGGTGGGAAAAATCAAGCTTACCTGCAGCACATGCCTGGCCCTGGGAAGAACAAGAGGTTGATTGTTGCAATCACCAAGAACCAGGCTAGCAAAACTTCAAAAACACACAAGCAGCTTGTAGAAATGCTACTCACAGCTTGCAAAAAGCCTGGGGCAAGCAAGGCTGATGTTCATGCAGAAAGAGACAAAATCTTAGCCAAATATGCTAAGTAAACTTGTACAGGGGTTAGCTTAGAAGCTTTGGCCCTGAGAAAGGGCTAAGCTGAAGCCTGGTGAAAAGGCTTTTGACACTGACTGTTGCCTAAAGACCAAAAAAATAAGAAGCTTGTAGCTGCTTGCAATGTGGCATGGCCAGTTCACTTGAGGCTGTTGTGGTTGCACCACATATGCTCAATGCAGCTGTTTTCAAGTCTCAAAACCTTTAGCAGCTAAGTTGGGGTTGGCCCTGCAAAAAGGGCTGGCCATTCTATCAAGTGGGCCTTGCACAAGGGCTCCCTTTTCCTGGCCTTGCAAAAGGGCTTCAGCAGGCAATGAAGGAGGAGCCTGACTGGGGTGACCAAGGTGCTGGAAGCTCTGCAGCTGCAGGGCCTGAGAAAGCAAGGAACAAAGGAAACAAAAAAAACCAAGCTGGGCTGATATGGTGGTACATGGCCCAGAAGCAAAGAAAAAGGAGCTGGAAGACAAAAAGCCACCAGATGAAGGAGAGCCTGAATGGTGGCAAAAAGACTGGAATTCCACAGGGAAGGCCTGGGATGAATGGTGGAATGAGAAAGAAAGGGAATGGAAGGAGTGGCAAGAAGGTACCAGTGAAGAAACCGAAGATGATGGAAAAAACAAAGAGAAGCCACAAGAGAAAAGGTTGGCCAGAAAAAATAGGACTGGCAGCCAAAAAGAAAGAAGCAAAAGGAGGTGGCTGGAAGAGAAAAGCAAAGGCTGCACAGAAGAGGAGAAGGCCTTGATGAAGCTTGGTGCCCTTGGGCAAGCAAGGGCCAGCAGGATGCTGAGCAGGCAGCAGGATAGGGAACAGCAGATGACAGCTGCCAAAGCTGCTGAAGCTGCAGCTGCCCATGCTGCAGAGGCAGCCAAGGCTGCACAGGCAAGTTCCTGGGCCTGCCAGCAGCAGGCATTCCAGTACCAGCAGGAAATGGCCTACCAAAGCTACTGGAACCAAGCCTACTACCAGCAGCAGCAGCAGTGGGAGTGGAAGCAAAACTGGGACCAGTCTGTGGGTTCAGGACACTTTAGTTTCATTTGTTTGCAGTGTGTGTGTGTGTCATGGTTTGTCATGGTGTTGCTTCATGTTTTGTTTGTTGCCATGTGTTGCTTGATGTGTTGTGTTTTATGTTGTGCTTTCCTTTTCCCAGCTTGCCAGGAACCCATGCAGCAGCTAAGCCTGGCAGACCTCAAGCTGCCAAACCTCCAAGGGATGAGAAGGCTGCAACTCCAAGTGGCTCCACTGCTGCCAGTGGCTCCACTGCTGCCAGTGGCTCCACTGCTGCCAGTGGCTCCACTGCAGGACTGACTGGTAGGGCATACTGGGTTGCAGCAGCCACCATTGAATCCACCATTCTTTTACTTGGGTTCTTCAGTCAAAGGTTCAATGAACAAGAGTGATGCTGGGTTACTTTCATGTTTAGGATGTATCACCCTGCACTTTAAATCCCACAGTTTCACCAACAAGTGCTGATGCCTGAAGGTACTAATGGGTCAATCCACATGGCTTCAAAAAAGGTAGCAGTTGAAACAGCCAACACTTGCCTTCACAGTTTGCCTTTGGCCAACACATCTGGGTTTTGCCAGGACCAAAGCAACATGTGAGAGGACCACCTGGGGCCACTCCTAAGACTGCTGGAAGGCCACCCAGAGATTGGATTGGAGCAACCAAGACTGCAGTGGAGGAGAAAGATGACTGGCAGAAGCCAAAGTCAAGGAAAAGTAGGAGAAAGAAGAAGCATGGCCCCTCTGAGAGCTCCTGAAGCTTAGGCATTGAAAAATCCAAGGCCTTGCAAAAGGGCTTTGAAATGGTTGAAACTGTTTTGGCATCACCAAAGGCCTTGCAAAAGGGCTTTTTCCAAAAAAACTAAAATGGGTTTGGTACCACCAAAGGCCTTGCAAAAGGGCTTTTTCCAAAAAACCTAAAATGGGTTTGGTACCACCAAAGGCCTTGCAAAAGGGCTTTTTCAAAAAAAAACCTAAAATGGGTTTGGTACCACCAAAGGCCCTGCAAAAGGGCTTGTTTCAAAATGAATGCAAGGGCTGAAAGGGCCCAGGCAGACCAAGTTTGTGACCTGAAGAAAAAAGTGATGTGAATCTGCCTCCATGGGGACCCCAAACACACCAACCTCATATGATCTCATATGATATCATACGAGGCAGCCCTTGCATCATATGAGGCAAAAATGCCTCATATGATGCAAAAAGAGCATCATATGAGGCACCCTTGCCTCATATGATATCATATGAGATCATATGAGGATTGCTCTTTTGTGCCAGTCAGGTTTTGCCAGGTCAAGGTTGCAAGTTTTTTTTGCAGACTGACAAAAGTTTTGGCAAACACATCAGTTGGCTTTTGTGGCCTTGTTGCCAGCCATTGTGGAACCAGATGTGTGAACCTCTGTGTTTGAAGAACTTTTGGCTCAAATCTGCTTACCCAACACGCATTTTTAAGAAAAAAGGCCTTTGCAAAAAGGGCTTCAAGGGAGTGGGCCTTGCAAAAGGGCTCATGGCACCTAAAGCCATCAAGGCAGCCAGTGCCATGAAGGTTCTCAAGCTGAACCTGAAAAGGCCAGCAGCTGCAGAGGCTATGTCTTTGGATGACAAAATGGAGCTGTTCCAGAAAAGGGGCAGCAAGGATGTCCAGCAGTTTTTGGATGGGCTGACCAAAGGACAGAGGGAGGCATTGTGGCAGAGGTTTGCCAATGCCAGGGCCAGCTTGAAGGACCCAGAGACTGAAGGCATGTGGCAGGAAGTTGCAAAAGGGAAGGGGTCAGACCCTGCAAAGAAGCAACTCCTGCAATGCTTTCTGAAGCTGGGTGGGGACCTCAAAGGAAAGAAGGACCAATGGCAGAAGGAGCTCATCTCCTACACCAAAAGCAGTGGCCACTTGGCTGTTTTGCTTTTGCACAAGCAAGAACAATAGATTAGTCTGTGCATAGCAATTGTGCCACTGAGGTTCCAGGAACACTGAAGAGTGGGTGCCTTTTGCCAGCATCCTGAAAAGGTATGGGCTGCATGAGGCTATGAGAAGAGTATCTTGGCAGCATTTCTACAAGTTGTGCAGAAACTGCAGCACAAAAATGTAGACACCCCCCCCCCCTTGTCAAACTTTTTTCCCTGACATGGCAGGTCAAGAGGGGCACAATCCAAGTGAGAAGGGATCCCTCTGACACTGCAGAGTGGCAGTTTGCTTTGAAGAAGGCTGTAACCTGGACAGAAGAAGAGATGAAACATGGCTTCAAGGGGGAGTCTTCAGCCAAAGCAGAGGTTGCACAATGGATGGAGCTGAAGGCCCAAGGCCTTTTCAAGGATGATTCTGAAGTCACTGCTGACAACCAAGCATTGGATGCTGTGCTTGGAGGGAAAAACAAAGACAAGCTGCCTTTGGAAGACAAAGATCAGCAGAGTCCTGGAAGGAAGTCTGCAAGCTCCAAGGCCAAGGATGGCCAAGTGGTGGAAGCTGACCTTCTGTCAGAAATGGGAGGGAAGCTGAAAACTGAGGAGGCACATGTGAGAATTAGCAGAATGGTCAAGCTTTTGAAGGAAGTGAAGAATGAAGTTGATGAAGAAAACTCCACACCCTTGGACCAGTGCTTGACAGATCTTCAGAAGCTTGGGAAGATGGGCAAGAAGCTGAAGATGGACCATGCCAAGGGCAAGCTGTTCGATGCTGCATTGCAAATCAAAAAGGCAAAGGCCCAGTGAGTGCATCCTACAATGGAGGCCTTGTGAAAGGGCTTGAGGTATCAACCAGTGCTGTGGCTGGCCCTGCAAAAGGGCTTGCAGCACCTATGTTAAGCTGGCCTTGGAAAAGGGCTTGGGCAACATGAATGCCTTGCAAAAGGGCTGTGCTTCCCAAAAGGTGGAAGCTAAACACTTGGGCAGCTAACCCTTGAAAAGAGTTGCCACTGGTGCTAGGCAGTGGGGCCAGCAGCACTACCAGCCACACTGCAAATTCAACAACACAGGCCACCAGTACATACTTCCCTGCCTGCAGCCATTTCCTTTCTAGGGCACAGCATCTGCGGTGCCCTGCAAAAGGGCCCATTTTGCTTTCAGCACTAAAGGCCTTGAGAAAGGGCTTTGAAGCTGATGTCAAAGTGGAAAAGGAAGAAGTATGAAGAGACATCAGGCCTGAGCAAGGACTCAGCTGAAGATTTTTCACCACTTGGGTTGTGCTTGCTGGAGCACTTTGCTTCTGGGATGTCAGCCACTGGGCTTGCAAGTAATGTGGCATGCTTGTCCTTTTTGCAACCATATGTTGCTACTTTTTTTGGATCTGAGGGCCCTTCTATCCAAGCCATTGCTCTGGCTGCATCCAAAAGTGGTGCAAATTCCTCAGATATTGAGTCTTTGGCTGCCTTGGGAAATTTTGGAAGGTCCAGTGAACACATTGCTGGGCAAATGGTGAGCAAGTATTGCCAATCCCCTCTCATTCAACTACCAGAACCATATTTTGCAGAGATCCCAGTTGCTGTGAAAACATGTGATGACTGGACCATGGCTATGAAGCAAGTAGCCTGCTTCTTGCCACATGAGTGGCTGAGTTGGCTTGAAGGCCAGGAGCAGGCAGCTGGCTTTCAGGAGCTGAAGGCATTCTGGAAGAAACATAGCAGAGAAGATCCAAAGTTGAAGGGCAACCCAATTTTGGTTGATCCTTTCCAGCACCTAAGTTATTCATAGGGTTGGCCTTTGCACCCCCTTCCCCAACTCTTCACCAAAGCTTTTCCAAGGAAGGCTGCCAGAAGTATTTGCCTATGTGTTTGCATGGAGATGGTGGGTCTTTCCAAAGGGCTGATAGCATTTTGGTGCTGTCAATGAGAAGCCTGCTTAGCTCAGCTAATGTTGGCCTCTCCCAAATGCTGCTGGCTGCCTTACCCAAGTCAGCAGTACACCAATCCACCAACCCAGCAGAAGATACGTTGGTGCAGCTGTGGAGGATCCTAAAATGGTCTTTGGACCACATGTACTATGGCAAATTCCCAGAGATGAATCATCAGGGAAAGCCTTGGCCTGCCAAGTCCAAAAGGGGTGAAGTAGCTGGTAGCCAACTACATAGCCAGGGCCTATGTGGGATGATTTTCTCCATCACTGCTGATGGTGAGTTTCATCAAAACCATTTTGGGTTGCCTGGAGCCTCCCACAATGATTGCTGCTGGAGTTGTGGTGCCAACAAAAGCACACACCCCCACAATGACTATAGAGCAGAAGCCAAGTGGAGAACAACTTTGAAAGATCACACAGTGAAGAGCCCAACTGAGCACATCATCACCACAGTTCCAGGTGTGAATGGCTACAGCTTTGCCTATGACTCCCTTCACATCTTGGAACTTGGTGTGTCCAGCCATATCCTGGCCAACATCATGTTCGACTTGGTGGTGAAAGGTGAAATCCATGAATCCACCCAAGAAGCCAGGCTGAAAACCTTGTTCAGAAAGCTGCTGGAACAATACCAGGAACAAGGTGTTGATGCATCCCACCAAGTGAGAAGGCTTCAGCTCAGCACTTTCTGTCAGCCAAAGGCAAAGTACAGCTCTTTCCCTGATCTGACAGGTATCAAAGGCAGAGAGGTGAGGCACATGGTTGGGCCTTTTGTGGAGATTTGCAAGGACTTCAATGATGGAACCCCTTACAAGAAGCACAGGATGCTTTGTATCTCCAACCTCAGCAAGATGTATGAGTGTCTGGAAGGGCAAGGGCTCCACCCATCAACCAAGGCTTACCAATCCTTCAAAAAAACACAGACTTGTGTCTTGTACATTATTCAAAGCTGGCCAAGCTTGCCATGTCTGAGGGCCTGCTCCAATGGAATACAGTACACAAGCACCACTTGGCTTGCCACATGCCAGACCAGTTCCAGTTCTTGAACTGCAGGTTTGTGGCTACATACACTGGAGAGACGATGGTGGGATTCATTGCCAACTTGGCACATGCCTGCTTGAATGGCACCAAACCACACCTTGTACCTGCAAAGGTGGCCTGGAGATACAGATTGGGTATGCATTTGAGGTGCGCCCATGGTGATTTTGGGGTGCTGAACTCTGATGATGAGGACTGAGTGCCTAAGCAGCTTTGCCTTGAGAAATGGCTTTCAAAGTTGGCCTTGAACAAGGGCTGCACACCAGGCCTTGCAAAAGGGCTTATAGGTCCTGCAAAAGGGCTTTTATGACCAAGCATTGGGCTTATAGGTCCTGCAAAAGGGCCTTTATGACCAAGCATTTGGCATCAGTGAAAAAACCTTTGTCTTCAGTGCATTTGAATACCATTTCTTGGCATGAGAACAATGGCACTTTATTGAAATGAAGCTTCAAACCAATAAAGATTTTATTGGTACAAACCAATAATTTTATTGAAAAAAACAACCAGCAGAAAAAGCATGCTTTTAAGGATTTTATTGATTTGACCCTCACTTATTGAAATGATCGCAAATTATTGAATCTTTTCAATAAGGCGCACTCTGGGCACCACTACCACCACCACTACTACCGCCACTACCACTACCACCACCACTATTACCACCACCACTACCACCTCCGCCACCGCCACCAGCGCCACAACCGACAACGGTGCCACCACAGACATTATCAGCCCAAGTCCTACGAGTGGCAACACGAACAGCCACTTCCAACGCCATACCGGCCAGTACGGCGCCACAACCCAGGCACGGATCCACTACTACAGCAACGGCAACATCATCTAACTTAGCAATGACACCAACAACAACACAAGACCACTCCGACGACCCACTTGAAGCAGCTGTTCAACGCAATATCGACAGCAACACATCCGTACTTACACCATGGCAGCCGCCAATCAGAAACCATTACCACCCGTTCAATTACAAAGCACTTCAGCAGCGCTTGCACTCAGCAGCAGCACGTGCTCAGGAACTCACCCCCCCATCAGTGTACTTTCGTTTTTTGCAAGACAGAGATAGCAGTGTTCGTGAAATTGCTACCTTGCTTGAAACATCTTTCCCACCAGGGATTGACCTACCACAAGAACACATCATTCATACACTGTCAAAATATATTGTTACAACTGGAATGCCTATCCAAACTACGCTTGCCCGCATCACGTTCCACCAGCATGACAAATACCGAGTGTGGCAATTACACCTACGCAACATGCCACGCAGCACCTCTACAGCAATGTCGCAAGCAAGCAACTGCCAATACCATTGGGCGCACGCCACCAGTGAAACAGGCTTCTTAGGAACTTTACTGTACGGGATGGTACTACCAACATGTTCTGAAACAATGTCAGGCAGGCAATCTCAAGGCTTCTTCTGTGCAGCAACAATGGATGAGAGCACCATCGTTCAAAAAGTAGTAGACCGCTATCTCAGCGGAAAGGCACATGTTCCTTTTGTACTTGGCGGTACCTTGTGGGCAACACACAAAGCCGTCCCAAGCGGGGGCACATACACAGAGCAGGAAGAGGTCGAGACGCATGGCATCGTACATCGGGCAAGGGACAAAAGGTGGTGTATCCACGCTACGATAGCATCCATTCAGTCCATTTGGATTCTTGAACAACAAGCACACACAACAGAGCCACCGCAAAGTGATCTGATGCGTGAAGATGCTCCGCGGCTGACTTTACAAACCGATGTGGAAATGAGAGGTTATTAAACCTCAGCTCTTGCCCCGTAGTTTCACCAAGTGAACAAGCGACAATATGTTCGTTTTTAAACGGCAAACCAGGTTTGCAAATTCTTGTCACAACACATTTTCACCAGCTTGTTCAATACAGAGTCCATACCACACGTGAGGTGAAAAAAGGTGAAATTCGCACCATTTACGACAATAGGTTGACCTGGCTTTTGTTGTGGATTTTATGCGCGTGGTTGAGTCCTTCAACAAACATCATGTAGGATTGACACCATACTACCATCAAAGGTTTCATGATTAGTTCAGCATAGACAGAACCTATTGCTTTCATTAGTTGGTTTCAGCAGAAGTTTATAGCAGCTTGATAACGTGCAAGTGTGAGCAGAGCAACTTTGCTCACACACACCGAGCGAGTCGTCCGTGCGTTGTACAGATTATGATGTCCTTTAACCTTCAAGCAGCAGTTGCTATTGGAATGTCTTGAAAATTGAACTGTTTCTTCAGACTGAGCTAATTCGTGCTCAAGTACCGCTCCGATCGTTCTTTCATTGTACAGTCATGTCGTGGCGAAGCACCAGCAGACCGTGGAACTGGCACCAGCACCAGCATTCAGCACCGCACACACCACCACGAGCAACATACCAGCATCCTGACTCACAGTACCGACATGAACCACCAAGCCCACAAGGAACCAAACAGTTCAACCGAGACATACCAGCCAATTTCCAACCTGATGCCAACCACTTTGACACCAAGCAACAGTATGGCCTTTCCTTTCCTCGCCAAGTCACCTCAACAGCCTGGAGTCAGAAGTATCATCTAGCAGGAAGACCCATTGACTCCGTACGACTGTATGAATTGGCTTACCTTGGTTGGTCCAACTGGAGCCTTCGAGCCTTAGCCAATGGCAAATTCACATCACTTGTGTTTGCCCGCAGCATCAAAGAGTCCATTTTCTTCCACCATTTGTCCATGAAACTTCGAGATGAGCATATGGATTTAGATGACATTGCAGCAGCATATTGCCAGCAGCAAGGTATTGCGATCACCGATCCAGATCCCAATCAACTCAAAAAAGCCAAAATTCACCACCTTGTGAATTCCACAGTGGATCATTTCCGGCAATTCTCCAATACAAGCTTACAAGAAGCCCAAGACAAAATTCGACAGCTGGAAGCACAGCTAGCAGCAACCCAGACCATTTCCCAGGTACCCACTGACGAAGAGCAAGCCGCATCCCCACAACCTCACCCGCCAACCACACCTGATGAAGCACCACCGTCACCAACACCCGCACGCAAACGAAAGCCCGACACATCCAACACACAAACGGCCAAAAGATCGCGCACTTTGACGGACATGGGGATCACCAAACGGCCGGGCAACCATGACACCAAAGACACACAAAGAACACGCAAACACACAACCTCACCCACTGCCGTACCGGCAGCGGGCGCACATGATGTACCAACCAGCACTACTATTGGAGACCTTCAAGCCAAAATCACGCAACTCCCTGGCACCAATACTGTCAGGCCATTTGCCTCAGCATCGCCCAACAACAGCACGGCCAAAACCGTTGATGCCTGGATCAAAAAGCAGAGCATTCCCAAACAACACCAAGCAGCATTGCAAGAAGCTCTTGCAACACTCACCGGACTTCTCAAGAAGATCCCAAAGCCCGAGCAAAGCACCTTTGCAGACAAGGCCGCCTCACTCGGCCTGCCAGTATCAGTGGCATCGAAAGCCCGCGCGGATGAGCTCTACAAGTTGCTGCTTTTTGGGGTGACACAGCTTGAGTGACTAGATCGAGATGACCCGAAACATGTACAGTTTGCTGCCGCATGTATCGTCTTCTTCGGTTGTCTCGAACATTTTCCGCTTGATCAAAACTGTTGTTCTGTATCTGTTCGGTTGGTTCTCCGTGTTGCTGTTTCTTTCTGTGTTTTGTATTGGATTACAAATCATCCTAATCAAAATTCGTGTCGAAAATGGAACCGAAGATTCAGTCGGACACATTTGAAAGATGTCCGCACTTTTGAGGATATGCGCCAGTTGTTTCACCAATCCAATGTTGTATATATTTTGCTGCATGTTTACGGCACAGCAAAACTCAACATACACTTGTCGTCTACAGAACATTACATCGGCAGCACCATACACACATTACATGATCGACAGAACACCCGACACCGCAAGCTGAAACAATTACAAAACGGTCAACCAGTATCGTGTGAGCTTGCATTGCATTGGTTCTGTAGCCAAGGCAACTACTATCAGTTTGTACCACTCCCGTTATTAACAACCTCGTCACAACTGCAAACACGAACACTGGAAAGTTACATGATCCAGCTTTGGTGCCCACCACTCAACTATCCACTCATAATGCAACGCAAGGTCACTAAACAACATTCAACACCACACTTGCGACAAGCAATCGCCAACACATTCCTAGGACATGGCCAGCGACTGTATGCGCGACTCCGCCGCCGCATGATGTACAAGCAAGTATTCCACTTTTACAACCACAACCTGTCCAAACACACCACTGCCTGGCTTCAACTACACGTACTCGCGGAACAAAGCCAACGGTCGTTTGACATGCAAAAGTTTATCCGTTCCAACAACACACACTCAGATCACCTATTTGCACTCTACAAACTTTCGAACAACATGGAAGATCCACCAAGAACAAGAGTTCGCAGTTTGATCAAATCAGCTATTCAATTTCGACAACTACCACTACCGCCAAGTCCTAGACCACTGATACTGCCTCTACTGAGCCACAAAACATTCAGTCACCAAACACGCCACTGGCTTCGGCAGATAGCCATTCAACACAAACAATGGCTACCACCTTTTCACATTCCAAAATGCAACATTACGGCAGGAAAGCATACCACCATGCAACAAGCCCTTTTCAGCCACTTTTCCTGGATGAAGAAATTCACCTGGAACGAACCTCCACCATGTTCTTGCCAACAACTTTTTGCAAAACACCCACGGCTTACCAGCACTACAATATGTGATCAACCACATATTGCCAGTCCTGCTGCAAACCTGAATGTCCCAGCACGACTCGCAAATTTCTTAGCCACGCATGCTGGCACACAAGTGTACCCTACAAAACACCACTACTGTCAACAAACTTGGCCCAAACTACAACGCTGGCTGCAACATTACAACATTAACACAATCACGTATGCAGACTGGCAGAGTTACATTGAACAACAGTGGCCACAGCACTTGCAGCAATCCAAACAATGGATTGGGCACAGCGACATTCAATACCTCAGAAAGATTATGCAACAGTTTGTGGTTCACTGTCGCGACCATGCTGCTACAGCCATTTTTGTGTATTGTCCTTTTCTCTACTGGACAGTCCTCAAGAAAACATTTGGAGATTCATCGGTGTACACCCACCTCACTTTGACACCACCACAAGCAACACAATACCTACAACAGCTTACACATCAACCCTGGCTTCAAAAATACAAATGGGCATACAACACCAACAGCGACTGCCCAACAGCCTACATACTATTGAAGCAGAAAAAACAATTCCTTGCCGCCAGGCCCATCATCAACTATCGTGGTTTTGTTTTTGAGAAGCTTCTCAAAGCCACAGCCATCGTTCTACAGCAGATGCTTCAAGCCTGCATGTCCAAGACGTTTGGACTACAATCACTCCAGCAAATTTTCTATACACTCCACACTTTCTTTCACAATGCACCAGCAGACCTGGACCTTGCCATTTACAACCAAGATTTGGCAGGGTTTTTTACATCCATACCAGCAGACCGCATCCTTCACGCACTTGCCAAGCTGTTGAAGCAATATCAACAACAACACCCACATGTAAATAACGACACTGTTTTCACAGTGGACATGCAACAGCCAGACACCACACTACGACTTTTTCGAGGACGGCCTCGGCGAGCTGCAATGACAAAACGACAGATCAGGTTTGGAGACATTTACAACATATGCAGTTTGTCTCTCCAGGCATCAATTTTTTCACAGCTCCAGCAAACATTTCAGCAAATTCGCGGCAGCGCAATTGGCAACCAAATCAGCCCAGTCCTGGCAAACATCACGGTCAGTCTGACCGAGCAAGATTGGCTAAACCGACCACAGGTACAACAATATCTTCACACACACTCAAACAGAATACTGATCACACGATACGTTGACAACAGGCTTGTACTCATTGACCAATCCCAACAGCACCACGCAATCATCCAACCATTCTTACAAGACACCTTTTACCAAGAACCGGTCATCCTTGAGGATGAACCAGACAATTCCTTTTTGGGCTGCACTATTGACTTACAAAAACATACATTGTCTTACATTCAACCAAACAATGCTTGGCAGTTTCAATCTTTTGGCTCTGCAGCTTCCACACAACACAAGCTCTCTGCCGCATACAGCCGCATCTGCCTAGCAGCAAGACACAGCCACCCATACAAGCAAGCACAGCATGATGTTGAGTTTTTAATTCAATCGTATGTTTCACTTGGTTATCCGTACAAGCCATTACGCGCTATGGCAGCCAGAATGTTGAGCATCCGGCGGTAAGTTTTCCACATGAATATTTCTATGATTGATGGTCTTTAATGCTTCGCTGTTCCAACACAAACAACCTATTGTTTTGTATTGCAATTAAGCAAACAAGGTGCTCACCTGAATTGGCATGAGGGGTGACATTTCAATTTACTTAGTCTGAGCAACAGGCGTGCCTAAGAGGGGTGGAAAAGCATGTGCCCATACTGGGCTTGTTGTGTGTGCCGACCCCTGAATCAAAGGGAATGTTATGTTGATTAGTTCAGTTCAGACTACATGTTCTAGATAGCTGGCACGAAGAAACCCACTGCACCGTGAGGCATCTTGCGAAATCGCGGAGAGTGGTTCGACCGTAGATTTACGAACTTGCAAGTGTATCGAAAAACATCATAACAGCTGAGCATGTTCAACCCAGTTCGCAGCAGTCTTTGCATGTATGTTAGTATAAGATCCGAAAGGTCAGTGCCCAGCATTGCCTTGGTGACCTGGTAAGTTTGATGATTGTCCTATCACGCGCCACCAGCATGTTTCTTCCTCAATCCGTGGATTTGCGTGTCTTGTGAGTGAGTGTATGTGCTGAACCCTGAATCAAAGAGAATGTTCTGGTGATTAGTTCGGTTGGGACCACATGTTCAAGGTAACTAGCGCGAAGAAGTCCATGTTGCATATAAGTTCCAATCCGACACATCTGTGCATCTTCAGGCGTGCAGCACATGGGTTTCGATCGTTCGTTTTGAATTAGCATACCAACGAGCAGGGGCATTGGGCACTCCTTGGCAAACCCAATGCAATGAAGCTATGCCTTGGAGTGGGATGCACGGTCTGATCAACCGTGTGTACCTGCAGTAATCTCAGTATGGCAACTGGGCAAAGCCAAAAACCCAGCATGAGGAAACATGAATTTTCATTTCATCTCACTTCATCGTCTCCCTTCGGGGTGTTTCTAAGTGTGTGAGCGCGCAACACCGTACAGCCCACGTAGAACCCTCCGATTTTTGTCATCCGCAGCCGCTTGCAGCGAGGCGCAGCATTAGTAAACCAACACGTTGGGCAAGCCGCCACCCACCGGCAGGTTCTTAATCTTTTCAATGACGGCCTTGCAGCGATGTTGCCGTTGGGAAACTGGAAGCCTTGGGAAACCGTAGGGCCGGCCCGGGCCTAACCATCACTGAAATTGTCCGCGACAAAGAGTTTGTTGAATGATATCACCACCGGATTTTGCAATTCTTGGGTTCACTGTTTTCATTTCTCTCTCGCGTTGTGAAAGAAAAAACGCCATAAAACACCATTCCTATCAGAAATGATCTCCACACATCATCTTACTTCTGGCTGGGTTGAGATCAGTACTGGGATGCACTGGTTTTACTGCACTGCCACTGAACACTATGCAAATGCGACATGTGAAGAACATCATATGTGCGTTGTCAAGTTGTTTGGAAAGCAAATGTGCAGCAACATGCAGCAACGAATAGCATGTACATGCATGTGCTATATTCTTGCAAACTGTTGATTTTTCTTATTTCTATTGGCAACAAACACTGGTATAATTTTCACTATCCCATACACTCCATGTATGGAAGATTTACCAACATGGCCCAACTATAGCTAAATGGAGGTTTCCTAAAATGGGGTTACCCCCAGCTATCCCCAGCTCATCCAAGTCATGGATGATCATGAGTATTGAAACAACCATGGTGACTTGAGGATTCCGTATTTTTATGTATTTTTTAGAACCCCAAATATGCCATACATGGAACAACTATGGCTATCCGCTCTCCTCACCGAAAAGCGCCTTTTGACGATTGGCTTCACGTTCAGCTTCCCGCTCAGTGCGAATTACCTCAAAGGACGATGGTCCAAACTGGGTCACAGCTGTGGTCCAAGTGATCAGGGCCATCTCGTTGGCATTCTTTTCCCTAAAACACTGCCTTCATATCCACTCTTGGTGGCACGCCCCTGTCTTGACATGCTCCTCGTTCCATATTTCTCTCCATAGGTTGTCCAATTTTTTGGGTCATACAAGGTGGGCCCCCACAGTTATAAGTTGGTTTATAAACCCCATTAACTATAGTTATAAGTACCATAAACCATAGTTATTGGAGTTATAAACCAACTTAGCTAACTATGGGGCACCACCTTGTAGTCTTCTCTCCCATGTTTCACTTGCCACTCCCTCCACAGCCTCCAGCCGCGTCCACTTCTCCTCACGCTTGGCAGCGGCTTCGTGCAGGTCCCGCAGGGCCTGTTCACGCTGCAGCTCGCGCTTCAAACGCGCGTCCTGGACGCCGAGTCGAACAAGGGCGAAACATGAAAATCCATGGGTACAAGGTGGGGCCCCCCAAGATAGCTAAGTTGGTTTATATAACTCCAATAACTATGGTTTATGGTACCTATAACTATAGTTAATGGGGTTTATAAACCAACTTAGCTATCTTGGGGGCACCACCTTGTAGAGGTTAAGGAGTATATTCATGGTTGGTATAGACTAGATCATAATGATTGATTATACAGTGTGTATCACTGGAGCCACTGCATCACGCAAAAAGATAGAACCGAGGTAAACATACCAGTAAAATAGTGATAACATGTAAAAAGTGACTTTTGTATCTTTTTCGGGATTGCTTTATGGATATATATGGAATAGATCATGGTTGATTCTTGACTCGAGGGTGCTTCTAGATCCATCGCAAGTCAAATCCACGTTTGGCGAGTTACTGTATATAAACCTCCACGGGGGTAGTAAAAAGGTACCAATTCTTTCCGGTTGAGTCCCAATACCTGGTGATTCAATGTTCCACAGCAAATTAAAATTCTGGGGTATTAAAAAAATGCACCTTTCAGCAGGTAAGCTCCCTCTTTGTTGACGACTACTAATGGTTGTCCTCGAGTTTCTTCTTCTTGGCTTCATCTTCGGCACGCCATTCCTTAATCCTGCAGGCCCATCAAGGCGGATGAAGGTAAGAAGCTCCCATCAAAGGTTGTGGTTAAAGTGCTTGAGGTAAGTTTACTTGTCAAGCTGTGGGACATCATGTTTTTGATAGTTCCTGCCGATGGGTACCCTTCAAAGAAAAATACCTTGCGGAACATTCCGAAGACTGCCATGTGGTAACCAAACGTCAGGCACGTTACATGGCATCATATTATAGACACCGCACCCCAAGCATCCAAATGCATCCAGGAGAACAACATCAATCTACCCAACATCGGCCAACAAAATCATTGGCCTTTCATTGGCCGTACGCTTTCCTACAAAACTTGCCGCTCAACTGTATCGAATCCACTGAACTCACCACCTGTTCGACTCTGCCAGGTTGGGATTCTTGCCGCTCAACTGCTGCATCTTGCCTGGCTGGAACTGATGCGAAGGGCACCCGCCATGGATAGGAACAAACATGATTTACGCACGTCTCTGGTCATGTGTTCAGTCAAAGCAAGGTCCATATCGGAAAGGGTATGGTTTTGTCTGAGTCAGCCCCATGTACCACATCCCTGAAGTTATCATCTACCAGTTAAATCCACACATTTCCTCATGAAAACCATGTACATTCCTGATTACTGTAACCTCCTAGACCCTGCAAGTCCCATAAAGAAAACTGGTGAAAGTCCAAAAATGGCATATATATATATAGGTATACTATTAGGTATTATGCAATTTTTCTACTTGCAGGGCCTGGGTATGTTCCAACCACGGTTTCCATCTGCCGCTTCCGGCGCCTCGCTTCTCCGCTTCGCGTTTCAGCTTCTCATCGCGCTCCATCTGCCGCTTCCGGCGTTCCTCGGCCTCAAAGCCCTTGCGCTGCATGTCCTGCGAGGCCAGTGGGCCATTGGAGTGGTCACCCTTTGGTAATTCAACAGTTTGGTATATAGATAGACGTATAACTGTAGATATGGATATAGATGGCCCATGTAATTCAATGACTTTCCATGTCTTTCCTATTAAACACATGTTAATCTCCATAGACATTTGTTTGGTTACAGTGTTTTCACCATCCAAGTTTTTTCCACATTACAATTCAAGCATCCCAATGGGGATTGAGTATGTTATATTATATTGAATGCATTGGTCAAAGGAAAACACTGAAACCATACTGAAACCCAAACCTCTCGGTTGTTCCATGTTGTTCCTATTGAAGGGTGCCAAAAATGCCATCAAACACAGAGATGGGATGATGAAATCAAAGAGTCGCCAGACTCATAGACTCCTCGTCTTCGGCTGTGGGGCTGGCCCCACCCTGCTTGGCTCAAGATGGCTCAAGTACTGATTTTAGGTTGACACTATAGCAATCTGGGACTATGGAGGCAGAATTTGCTGGGATATTCCCAGAAATGCACAAATGAAAAAAGTGACAAACATGGAACATAGCCTTTCAATTCTGTTGTCTACATGCTTCACGATATATCTGACCGAAGTGCAATACCCGAATCATGTCTTTGTCTCGGGGAGGCTGAATCTGTATATACCCTCTGGTAAACTAAATCACCATTTTTAATGGGAAAATCCACTATAAATGGTCATTTTCAATAGCTACGTTAAATTACCAGAGGGTACACATTGTGTAGCCCGGCCCAGCCCAGCTGCTGGCCTCCAACATGTTGCCCTCTTCGCCTTCTCCCTCCTCCGCGTGTTGGCTTTGGACAGGTGCTCAATGATTTTTAACCCTTTGAACAAAAACAAATAGAAGTAACAATGGGAAAGTGATAAATCATGATAAATCGCTATATTCTTGTAGTTGAACTTAGTTTCGTAGGCTTTTGTTTTTCTATCTGTTTCGGGCGTTGCTGTATCATGATTGTGTGATCCCTTCTTGCGGAACGGCCTGCCATTTCACCCCCACAATTGCCCAGACCTTCATGAAGCTTCGTGTGGCACCTAAGATATCTGGGATGAGTGGGAACCCCTATCACAGGATGTGTCAAAGGAAAAATGCCGAAAAACAACATGTGTCCTATGGCTTTCTACTATCCAAATATAGTGGAGTTTACCTACAACAACTGTAGTCTTGAGAATCCATTGGTCATCCAGTGCCGTTCTTGGATTTGCAAGTTCCGGGGTGCAGTGTGGGCTGTGGGAGATGAAGAAACAGTGAAAAGTGCATCGCACCTACTGAACTCTACCCTGCCAGGATGATTCTGCCAGGATATCTCAATTTATTGTCATGTGCTTGGGAAACTCAGTTCTTAGCTCCAACTGGCTCCGAACCGCTATGGTTAGAGGTTCCATCTTTCATGGTGAAACCCCCATGAAATCCCAATCCTTACCACATCAGCCAGCGCCAAGCAACGCATGCTGTCCATAAATTGCGATTCACGGAAGCGCCGGAGACGTGCTTCTTCCCGTTCCTGGGGAAGGGAGACATGGTGATGCCCACGAACCTCAGGGAATTGTTGGTGTATAACTAGAAGAACTGGTTCAGGGTTGCTCCAAACTCCCTACAAGTGGGGGTAAATTGGCAATCTTTGTGCCAATCATCCTACAAATTGGTTGGAGCAACCCTGTGGTTTATGGTGATTGTAACTAATTATAGTTGGATGGATCCCTATAACCACTGCCACAACCTCCAATTTTTTGATGGTTAATACCCATCCATTTATGACAAAGTTGGGAAGGAATTATTGGGTTTACCGGTGCATGGTTTACCACATTAATGTTGGATGCTGATTAGTGGATAGGTTCGCTATTGTGCGAAAAAAAAATCTGAACCCATGCATTGTTTGGCAGGTTCGCTATTGTGGCAAGAAATCTTGGGGTGTGGGGCATTTTTGTTTGTCCAAAAAAATGTTTGTGTAAACAATCTAAACATTTTTTTCTGAAAAAAACATTGCTTTTCTCCCTGTCCCAAAAGAATCAGACCGCTTATTAAACCCTAATTAAAGAACAGTTTCTCCACAAATGTCCAAGGCACTGGGCCATGAGAGGGTCCAATTCACTTTAGTAGGTTGAACATGGCACCGAACGCACAATATCCGAAGGGGTCGTTTTGATAGGAAAAAAGGTAGTGCTTTGAGAATCTATGAGGCCTTGCAGTTGTTGTATTCTAATGTATTCTATAGGCTATAGGTTTTCACCACTAACTCATTCCCGTCGCTGCCATTGTCAGAGCTTTTCTGATGATTATTAAATGATATGACCATCCCCCCGAGCATGGATCCATCATCCCCAATGACTCGCCATTTCTATGGCTGGGATGAAAAAAAAAATATCAATTTCTGTGGTTTATCACATTGCCCACGCCCACCAAATTGCATCCCGGAGCCTGGATTTTCTGCTCTCTACGGTCAGTGCGACGAGCTTGCTCCCGGGCTTGCTGAGCCCTGAGTTGAAAGAAAGGCTATGGCGCGACCGTTGATATCTCCTGGACAAAGTCCTCTAAAGGAAAGGCCGTTTACTCATGTTTAGTCCTACACTCAGAATGCCATGAATGCCCACTTGCAACAGTGGATCTGCAGCCGCTCCCAGAAATGATGTTGCTCAAAGATTCCAACAATATTAAAGAATTAGAGCGGGACTACTTGGGCCAGAAAGGGCCCAAAGAATGTGCAACCACATGCAACCACAAGCCCGTCTCATCCACAAATTATGTGTGATGCTTGCTTCAAATAATTGATTCTTTGTGTTTGCGGATTTGCGCCCCTGAAAATTTTACGGTACCCCACAATTATGTGCTTGCAGGACAAGCAGCCTGTTGCTTGCCTCCACTTTCAAATCCAAGAGGTGCTCCTGTGTTTCAAGCAGCTGGCCCCAATGGATTTTACTGAATAAATGTATATGTATATATATATAATTCCTCGCTGATTGCTGAATGGAACCCTCTAATCAAGCCCATCATGAATGCATGAAACACTCAAATGCATACCTCGCTCACATTGGTCTGGGTCAAAGCTAGTATGGACCACCCGCTGTTTCCAGTTTCTCATCCACAAATCTGCAAAATTCTGACCTACGCCCAGCACCCTCGAGAAGTCAACCTTTTTACAGCAGTCAAACATCACAATCGAACATCCCAATTGCTTGTCATCCATTGAAAAGTGATGATTCTCCATGGACGGCTTCTCCATCGTCCTTTCGCATCTTCTCTCGTCGTTTGATGGTGGACTCCTTCTCTTCTTCAGCATGTTTGCCTCAGCGAAGAACAGTTTGCCCTGTTTGATTGGCCTTCCAAGGATCGGATAAAGGGACCAAAAGCCTTGCCCTGGTGACCATTTTGAAATTGAACAAATGATAGACTAGAGTAACAATCAACCCAATTTTTGGGGATATAATTATGATAATTGCGGATTTTTTGTATTGATCCATCCCCATTTCAAATCTACCACTTGGACGATCATGGAACTTCAAACAGTGTTGGCATATATATATATTATATAGAAGTTATAGAAGGAGGTTACAACACTTCTTCATAAGCCAGCTGCCAGTCATGCAATATCCATTCTATCAGTTCTGGCATCCGCGAATAGCGACTCTCTACCTATCTATCGATCCATCCATTCATCTATCTTCACCACACTTTATGTGGTAATTAAACCCAATAAACCATCTCATATCACCTACATATTTATATATATATATACATATACATCTAGCCCCGAATTTGGGGCACCTCTACTGCCATCAATGCATATATATATATATATATATTCATTTATTTATTTATTTACTGTAGATACAGGTTTACCTATAGCCATCTACCTATGCCTCTACCTGACTCTACGCCCAGCCGCGAATGGCTGAGATCTGCTTCAGCTCGTCCATGGCCCTGCGCCGTTCGCGCTCCACCGTGACCTTCTCTCGGATCTCCTGGCGCGCCGGAAAGCCTTGGGAAAACATCAAATCACCATGGAAAACTACTTGAAATAACTTGGAAAACATAGAACATGGAAAATATCACCTAGGTGATCGATGTAACCTCTAGAATTTCTAAGTTCTGCTGAATTGGCGTAGCATACCCCTATGAACCTGTACTGTAGCCAATGTCATGGCGGTTCAGATGTTTCAGCGCCAAAGAGGCGCCTCCAAGCGTTGAAATTCGCGTTCTTTTTCTTCACGTGCCAATCTTTCCTGTGCTTTCGTCTTCCAGACCTGCGAGTTCACCATGTTCACCGGGAGAAGTCATCTCCAGCATTGAAGAAATCAAAGCATCTTCTGGAATCTTGTGGGGGCACTTGAAGTATCAAGCTAAATACAGTCATCATTTACTTATACATATAGAATTTATGAGAATTTAAACCCTGATGACTGTCGAAAGCCCCAGAACACCTTCAAAAACACTCGAAGTTTCTATGAGTCATTCCGCAGGCCTCCTGGATAATCAGATCCTTCGCTTCTCGAAGTCTGGCCTGAGAAGGCTGGGAAAATTGAAGAGATGTAACTGGCAATCCTGTGGATTTCGGTAATTTGCATGGTGTAAGATCATGCTAAGCACATGTCAAACATTTAAAAAAACGGTTGGTTTTTGTTCAGCAATGGAAGATTCACAAGCCTAGAACTGCAACTTTGTTTCCCAAGCATCTGGATAGAACCAACCAGGTTGATCCTGGGCCCTAGTCCATCTGTACGCATCAGTAGTGGGGGCCGGAACCAATGCACAAACGACTGACAAAAAGGCGTGTTGGCGAATCATATCTACTTGCTGAACGGAGGCCTTGTTCACAAAGGGTGCTGCTTACAACATCTTACAACCAACCACTATTGTATGGACTTAATTTATCTTTCCAATACTGTGACTCCTCGAACAATATTTTTTGTGCATTGGAGAGGGTCATTCACTTCGCGCTTCTGATTTGAAACTGTGGCAAAGGGGCAACTACCGTGTGCAGGCATGCTTCCATGTCAGGGGTCACCATTATGATTCTTGTTTCATCAATTTTGAAGATGCAACGAGCTTGATTGAATGAGGAAAATATTACGCTTTGATTCATTTCGACCCCCTGTAAGTAACATGGTGGAAGAAGAATGGAATCTCTTCCACCTCCCAGGGAGGGAAAACAGCATAGCCTCTCATGCAATGTGACCACTGCCTGATATTCTCGTTCCTTCATCTTTTCGTCTCGAAGGACTTCAGCAATTTGACCTCGGCCATTGACAGTATCTGGTTTTTGGGGAACCCCACAACCAAGGCAGACATACCGTTACTTGTATTCAATTAAGACAAGCCCGCAGCTTTATGCTGCCATGCTGCGGTTCTTCTTCAGGAACAACGCTCGCCGTTTCTCGACCTTCCACAACGGTGAGGGTGAAACACCCTCGGCCCTGCCTGGTCCCCTGCCAGACCCTCAAAAAATACTGGTACCCTAGAAGCTAGAAATCCGCTATTAAAGTATATCAAGGTTTCGGGTTGCTAACAAATTATTTTCCACACACGCCTGGCATTTCTGAATCCACATACCAAAACGGCCTGGCCAAGTTGTACTATAACACACCCCCAGAAAGATAGAAACATGATTTACCATTAATTTACCACTGTATTTGGTGGAAAATTACTTTTCTATACTTTTCTATCTTTTTGGATGTTACTATATAGGGTTTTCATTTCAAGAAACTTCTTCGTTGAAAAGATGGAGAGTGGAACACCGATGGTCCACACTCTTGACTCCAAACAGCATTTTGTTTGAAATGTGGCAACACCAATAACAAAGCATCCAAAACAAAACACATTTTTTGATGGGTGCTCTAAACCATTGTAGCTTTATTATTTTACTTACCACACTAGTGCAGTGGTATCAAGTACCTTCTGTCCTTGAACAGTATGCCTTGTTGCAGCCTTTGCAAGCAACAGCAGCGGGGCCTGCTCATCACGCTTTCGAGCCAGCCTCAATACCAATTCTGAATGCACCGTGCAGCAAAAAATTGGATGAACGAAATGAGCACGGTCTAGGACTGGATCATTTAAGACTCAATTCTCGGTTCCTCTTAGTCCAACTTCTCCGATCAACATACTCCAGCAACCGGCTTGCTTCAAAAAACATATGAGGGATCATCTACTACAGTAGAATCCTCGCAGAGCTGAGGTTCAAGTTTTCCCCAAAAAGATCAAGGCTTTTCGGATCCACCGGTCTTCCAATTTGTTTGTAAGGATCGCAGAGCATCACACTGTACAAAAAAAAACTTTAACCAATACCCAGCTATAGCCTGGTGGTTCCATTTAGCAGTGGGGTGAGCTACCCGGCTACCCGGCTACTTGCTCAATTTGTACAACAAGGTGAGCAGTGTCAATACCTACTGGAATATCTCATGATTTCATACATTTTTTTGGATTGTTTTGGTTCAAACGGATTCCCAGCTCATGGATAATGCGATGATTATTATCCCAAAGGCTTCCACACTGGAAATCATGGTTCAATCCCCATGCCGCCATGCCATCTCCACTCAGCAAAAGGTTTTTGAAACTCCAGAGGGAACCAGGGACCCATCAAAGGACCCATTAAGTCCAGGCAGTCCAGGCACTGCTGCGCACGTTCCTCTTCAATGGCTCTCACTTCAGCGGCGGAACGCTCCTGCATCTTACGCCGCTGACGTGCTGCGTCCTTCCTCGGGCACGAGTCTGATGGGGGAGGATGGGATGATGGGGGCAGCAAAACGCAGCTTGGGAACGTGGTTACACTTTTGTGTATTTGTGTTTTCTTGCTGATGTGTTCAGATCCTGCAAGTTCTTTTATGTCGTGTTTGTTGAACCTCTATTAATTTGGGACATAGTCACGGGAAAATGTGACCAGTGGACGTCGTAATAGGGAATTCTCATGACACCCTGTTCCCAAATGAGACATTGGTTGCCTACCACTAGGGATGTGCTTAACTCTCTATGTGGACCTTTCAACACAGCAAGAGCGGCTGAACCGCTGGAGAGGACCTACCACGACACCAACCATGACTACAACCAAACATGCGCACAAACTGTGGCTCCGTGGCTCTGACCAGTCAACAGCCAAGCTGCTCACGGCCCATACCACGATCTTGTGCATCCTTCTCTTGGATCAAACGACGAATCGCTTGGGCCTCCTTTTGCTTCATCAGCACCTGTGGTCCAATATCCCGATCATGCCACAACATGTCACATGTCACTACTTAGTAACTAAGTAGCGTAATTATATACGTATATTATATAGTTATAAGTTATATGTATACATAAAACTCCGGAGAAATCAGGCAGGGTGATGAATAATTCACTTTTACTGCACTGCAACGGCTCGGTTTCGGCGATACCCAATAGCCAGTTGAGGCAAAAGCGTCGCAACGCCACCTCGAGCTGTGCCATGGTGCTTTTCTTGGCTTCTTCTGAGGCTTTGTGGGCTTCAGCACGGGCGTGTTGCTGTTTCTTGATCAGCTCTAACCTGAGCAAACATGGGGATGTAAGATGATATAAGGGGGGTTATTATACGGTGGAAGGAAGAAATCCTGCACCAGTTGATAGGTGGTTTATCCCATTATTTATAGGGTTTCAACCATCCAAGGTGATGCAGGATTTCTTCCATCCACGGTAGGGATATGATATGATAGTGATATAATAAGGATACATGATATAACATGGGGATGCAATAAGAGTTGTAGTAGGGATATAATGGGGATATATAACTGACAAAGCCAAATGTTTGCCATGCCCAAGGAAACCTCCCCGCCATCTCCTTAGAATAAGTAGTCCTAACCTGCTCCAAAAAGTCTTAAAGGGCCGGAGCAATTGCAGTACCCAAAGTATTACCATACATATATATATATTATGCATATGGTTTTATAACATTTATAACCTTATTATATTACCTAAAATTCTATAATCATGAGCCAAGTTCAAGTGTGCTCTGGTGAACATGGACGGTCGACCAGTCGAAGTCCATAAAATGCCAAGCAGCTTTGCAAGTCGGGCTTCCCTGTCCTCATCTGCCTTCTGAAGTCTTTGGGAGGCCTCCACGCAGCATGGGATTTGTTATAGGAATGTTATTGCACAATGTTTCTACAAGATTTGTTTAAAAATGCTTATAAGTTATAAGGTCTTATTCATGATCCATATGTAACTTAAAGAAAAAACACACATTTCCCAAGAAAACATCAACAATGGATCCCATCCTCCCCCATCCCCAGCTCCACCAATCCGCCGTAGCCCCGCCTTGAGCTGCTCCAAGTTGCGCTTGGCGTGGAGCTCAGCGATGAAGCGCTTCCGTGCGCCTTCGCTTTTGACCTCGGAAAACGCGCCACCCGGTTATTTTGGGGGGAAGACGTTTAGGGAAGACGTTTGGAGAAATGGCTAAATGTGCAATGTATATATATATATAGATATACATATATATATATATACATATATATATATATACACACATGACTTGATAGGGAACATGATGGGAAAATGATAGTGAATCATTTTTTATGTCTATCACTTTACCCCCTATCTGATCCAACATCTAACAAAAGCAAGTTGCAAGGGCCGCGTGGAGTTTCGCATCATCGTGGGTATCCAATTCCTTCAGCAATTTCGCTCGGGTCGCACCGTCAATTTTGCCTGGCATTCGTGCTGTGAAAAGGGGCGGCCATCCATTCTGAAGCGGGCAGGAGGCGGACACAAAGATGTCGAACCTAACCAAGAAGGATGCTAGAATTCAACATTGCAGGTGCTAAAGATAGCAATGCGTATTAAATATTGCATGGAGATAAAGGTTTATAATGCATGTGCTTTTATGCGTATATGTATATAATACACATATATATATATATGCATATGTATGAATAGTGACTTGACTAAATGTATTTTGAAAACACGACTTGTCAATGCATTACGCAAATACAAGCGC
The DNA here is from genome assembly GCA_947184155.2 of Cladocopium goreaui. NCBI lineage: Eukaryota > Dinophyceae > Suessiales > Symbiodiniaceae > Cladocopium > Cladocopium goreaui. The sequence goes on along the minus strand of CAMXCT020000236.1, from coordinate 153,827 downwards.
TGAACTTGTGAATGAATACAGGTATCTCACATATTCCCCAACATGGTGTTGACGCTCAAGGGCTGCCAGCTGTCGCCTCCAACATTCGCCGGCACAGCAGAGGTTGCTTTCCTCGGCATCCAGAGAAAGGAAGTCCTCTTAGGAAACAAACAGCCATGGTTACCCCCCTCTCTTTGATATTAAACACTCCCTAGAAACCAGGGTTGAGTAGGGGATTTACACATATTTGTCACCATTGGGGGGGTGGGATTACTGCATCATTTTCAAAACCATTGTTCACAATAATTTCACCATCACTTAACATCCAGCTATCTAATTATTTTACATACGTATAGTTCACTATGACTATAACCATAATCTGTCCTATCTTAACAGCATTTACATGAGCTATTTACATCTATTTAACTCATGATTCGGCAAGTCTCCCGGATTTTTTTCTCAACCACCCGAGACGGCCGACGGCACCTTCGACAAAAATTTTGGAGGTGTCTTTTGGGGATGGTTCATCTGAGGAAACCACTCTCCTAATGACCATCTCATAGATAGTAACATTGCCAATAATAATGGTTAAGAAATGGTGATATAGATTGATATAGTTCATTTGGTTACCACAGATGGCTCATAATATCTCATAATTATATACTTTGCCAAAGCCAAATGAACTAAATGATTGGATCATATTGGATACTGAACTAAACATTGGCAATAGATCCACTATTGATCCACCCGGATCCACCCTTGAAAACAATTCTTTCAAAAAAAACGACCATTTTATGAGGCAAAAACCCAACTCATCAAAGAAATTGTTCCATGTCATGTCCAGTTTCGGCTTCTCTTGCACCAAATCTCCTTCATCCTCCACTTCCGCCGTTGCCTGGCCGCCACCAAAAACTGATGCTGAACCACCCAGGATAAAATTATGTGGCTAAAATGTTGGATCACAGATCGAAAAATATCGAAAAATTGGTTATGGCTATGATCAACATGGCACATTAAATTATCAGAAAGGGACGTTGTGTGGGTGTTTTGACAAAGTCACTAAAAACATCTTTGGTCACTATATCATCAAATGTTCATTGTTATATTGTTTTAATTATCTTTCTGATATTTTTAATTCTTTGACTTAGGTCATGAAGATCAACCAAAAAGAAGTTATGTGTCTTTCTAAAATTTCTTATGTTTCTTTCTATAACTTCTTGTACTAATACATGCTAATAAGCAAACTTAGAATATCAAATCAATTATACTTACATTTTCCAATAAATCTTGGTTTTCAGACATATCAGCTTAATGCAGAAAGAGGAATGGACAGATACGGGTCAAATTTTGGATTTATATATTGCTACTAAGCTTTCTGTATAGATTGTTGTTTTCCTTTCTCTCTTCCTGCTCCTCGAGACCTCTGGAAACCTTAAAGCTCTGGTTTTTTACCTTCTATATAAACCTTTCTGAGGGGAGGAAGGTCCCAACAAAAACAAAAACAAGCAAAAAATGGTGACCCCCCCCCCTCAGACCCTATAGGAAACCAGCTTTGACATACTAAAGTCACCGGATCCTCTAGATTATAGTCCGGATTGGCACTACGGTACCGGCCGGACGGATCCGATCTAGTCCGTCGGATCTGCCCGGTCGGCTCCGTAGTGTCAATCCGGCAGCTGTCCGGCCCTTTCAAATGATTCGGTTTGTTTGGTCCGTTTTAATCTTAATTTCCAGAGGCTTTCATGAAAGTATATGTTGCCAAGACTGTTTCATAAATAAAACAGAATATGCCAATGGATAGGCAATTGCATGAAATAGCAAGAAAATATATATGATCAAAAGTGATGTGAAGATAACGTCATCTGTGTATGTCAAAAATGGCTATACTCAGCATGCCAATACAATATATGTTTTTTGTTTTGTGCGCAAATAAACTTGAAAATAACTGCAATGTATATCATATATTTCTTCAGTATGGGTATGACCAATGTACCCTCATTCGAAATGCACACAATTTAATCAAATTTTGAACATTGATAAGTAATATCATTAAAGATACATAGAAATAATGCTACCAAGTTTCCTTTTTTTTGTATCATTTTTGTCGTAATAACTATATGGCAAGTTACAATAAACATTTTCTTTGATCATTGGCAGTCATCAATCAGAGCAATAACTTTCAAGGATAGTTACAACCACCTTTATCATGTTAGTTTAGCCAAGCCAAGTTGTGCCCAAAAATGCGTCCAATTCCACCTTTTTCCAATAACAATGCAATATTAGCATGCACTTTGAGTTTTTGCCCTAGCCTCATCTGACTTCCTGTTGCAGGTCTGATCCTTTCCATAACTGTATATATATATATATATAATTAGCAATATTAAGATTTTAATTGCATTAACCACAGATTACCTCCATGGATGTTGCTATGGACAGTATCATACTATGTAGCAACCATTTTGCCAACCTACCAACTAAGAAGGCCAACTGCATACCTCAACATTATGCAAGGGTATTCTCTATCATGGACATGATTGATTTGAACACAGTGATTGTGTCCAATGTCTCTGTGGGCTGCCAGATTGCACTGATTTTATTGGATATTCCAAGCTCCCTTTTTGATTTGCATTCCTAGTTTGCTAGGGGAATCTGCACAAGGAAGTGGTAAGAGCCTCGTTATATACCAGGAGAATTCCATTTGTGTTTTCTCTTGGGGCCAAATTCTTGGAATGTTTATGTTATGGATCAGGTTGAAACCAATATACTTTAATGTATTTCATATAAATCTAGACTAGTATTGTCTAACTATATATTATATATTGGATTATGTAATTATATGGTTGAGTTGAGTACAAGCATCCTTTAGCATGACATGAACAGTAAATGAAAGTACTTAGGGTCTCAATATTGGAGAAGAATGAGATGCTGCATGCATTGCCATGGTGCCTTGTGATAGGGATGTCATTGATTGTAAGGCTTGACCCTAAGCTACCCTCACTTTCCAGGTTGGATTCATTGAGTTTGTTTTTGGGGTCCTTTTAATTCCAAGCAGAGTTGTTTCTATTGAAGAGTTTGGGATTTTCCTTTGCTGATGCAATTCTCAGCATGATATTGGAAATTGTTTAATTTAGTTTTCCTTGTGAGGTGTATCAAGTTCAATCACTTAGAATACGCATCTCTTTTCACAACACACCTAGTTTACGCTGATATATCAAGGAAGACAGGCTTTGGAAGAGAGAACTATGTTTTACTTCAAGGTATTGTTAACATATTCCACATAAAAAATGTGTTCGACAGGTTTGTTCATACTTTTCAGAAAGCAAGAAGATATAAGATTAAGGGATGCACCTTATTTTTACCCTAACTATCTTTTGTATGTGCGAAGGATTGTTCAGGGACAATAAGTGATATTATTGTAAAAGAATCATTGGAAATACATATAAAAATGACAAACAAACACAAAAAAACGCCGTAAAAACGGGGCCTCCACTCTCTAAATCATGGATGTAATAACTTATTCCATCTGAAAAGCTCATTCTGTAGTGTACGGGTGCAGAATGAATTACAGAGCGAAGGGTGCAGGGAGGCAGTAGGCAAAGGACTGGCCAAGTGATTTTGGTTTTCAAAAATAAGATGGCTTTGGTACACACAAAGATGCCAGGTAATTTGTGGATCCCAGTGGATAGGTGACAAACAGTTCGGATTGTGCATTCCATGCTTTCTCGAGGTCAGCATCTTCCAAGTTCTGCTGAATCTGGGGCCTAAACCATGGCTGATATTGGGGCCAATCTCCAACGACTGTCAAAGACAAACTGGAAATGCAGAGACCCTCTATTTTTTTGGACAAAGTACCCCCATCTCTAAGTTAAACATCACAAATTGTAAATTGAAAATGCTGATATCATTATATACAGTTCTAAATCATGATATATATATATATATATCATACACTATATATATATATCATACACTATATATATATATATCATACACTATATATATATACTCTATATATATACACTATGAATATATATATATATACACCATGTATATATACTATATATACTATATATGCTATATATACTATATATACTATATATACTATATATACTATATATACTATATATACTATATATACTATATATACTATATATACTATATATACTATATATATACTATATATACTATATATACTATATATACTATATATACTATATATATATACTATATATATATACTATATATATACTATATATACTATATATACTATATACTATATATACTATATATACTATATATACTATATATACTATATATACTATATATATATACTATAGTACTATATATACTATATATACTATACTATATACTATGTATACTATGTATGATATACTATAGATACTATATATACTATATATACTATATATATTATATATACTATATATATATATAGAGAGTTGTAGTTGCATTAAACCATGTTTACTTATATGATTCATATATACCCATTACATAACACTACATTCATATAGATGTTTATATCTAAATATGTATTTATTATATTTGTAGATGGATATATGAAGATGTATACCCTCTGGTAAACGTTTACATAACTATGGAAAATCACCATATTTAATGGGAAAACTCACTATAAATGGCCATTTTCAATAGCTATGTTAGTCCTCTGCTGTGGCCATGGCCCTCGCACCTCTTCGCCCAGGCAGAGGACTTTCTGCCCCCGCTTATCCTGCACGAAGTCCAAGCGCTCGATGACCCAATGGAAACCTCTGCCCGGCGCAAGTCACCCACCGTTGCACAAAGCGGACGTTGCAAAGCCATGGTTCTTGGGGAGCCAACTGAAGGGTCTATGGGTTGGCTGGTTGGTTGGTTGGTTGGTTTGGTTTGGTTGGTTTGGTTGGTTGGTTGGTTAGTTTAATGACGTTTGATTGTGTTTATAATATTTTTTAGGCCCAAAATGCAGAGAGTGCAGGATGTACTATGTGAAAAATGAATTGATATTGCTTAATTATATTGACATGCGACATCATGTGACTGCTCACTGGGTGCAAGCCATCCCCCATCAATCCAGACATGACGTCAAGTTACGGCCATCCTGGTTGGACGGATTCATCAACTCCGAGTCATACTGGAAGAGTGCATCAAATTGACCTGAGCCAGCTGCAATCTATACTGGGATGATTATTCCCAATATATGGAAAAAAATGTTCCAGACCACCAACCAGTATACCATGTTGGTTTCCTGCATCATTGACAAATCCTCTTTCACAAGATCAGATCGTCATCAAACGTTGATGCAAACTGCAGCTACCTGGCTGAATGTTGGCATTTGACCTGAGAAGTTGGCCGATAATGTGCATTTACCCACTGGTCAGCATCATTTTTGGGGGCGGGTCTTTTACATCTTTCCACCCCAGAGCCAGGTTGCTGTAGGTCAGCGGATAGGTGTAGGTGCAATCATTCTCCAGCTCGTACGCTGAGAACCTCAGCGAAACACTCGGCAGCAACTCCTCTGACAAATATCGGCGAACTATGATAATGCCTAGAACTTTGAATCAAGATATGTTGAACTGCTATATATACATAAAACACACACACATATATATATATATATACACACATATGCATGTACATTGTACATATGTATATATATATATACATATATATGTATGTATATATATATATTTATGCATTAGACATATAATTACACACACATACATACACGCATATATACATATATGATATATACTGAAGATGATTGAAGCCACCCACGTTTTGAGCCATTGGGAATAAGCACCATGGGGAGAAACGTGGTGATCAACACTGACTCCAACAAGGTCCCCCTGCGAAATGGTACAGGTCGCTGGATCATCGTACACGGCAACCTTGACATGGCAAACTGGTTGGCGGTTGACCTACCCCTCTGAAAAATATGAGTTCGTCAGTTGGGATGATGACATTCCCAATATATGGAAAAATATAAAATGTTCCAAACCACCAACCAGATATGGTGGAATCAGACTTGCTGGGGTTGTTGAAAAGCGCCAGGAATGTCTCACTACAGATATGTTTTGTACCTCCATGTGCCTTCCTGCAACTTGGAAATGCAACCCACGCAAAATTGGGCTTAGGACAATGTTGTTTTGATTGTACAATGTTGGTCCTGTTGGAATGAAGCGCTTTTGTGTGCATCGATTCTTTCAGTTTCATTCTCTGGTCCTCGTCATTTCAGCTTAGCCTTTACCCGGAAAAATAGCCAGGAAACTATCAAGCAACTGGGGAGTATGGACTCAGTTTGACACATCTTAATATCACAATATGGTTGTCGAATGTTGGTCATCCCCAAACAAAAACATCCAAGCAACAGACTTTCCAAACCACAAAGATCTTGAGTCATGTCCAACAACAAATTATGGGTGGGCGTCCAACTTTTGATCATACCCATGCACGTTCCATTGCCAACTGCTTAGAGCCTGCATGTCGGGATCCACAATTCAGGACCCAATTCCAAGCCGCGCCAAGCAGAATGAAACAGATCCAAGTAGAACACTGAGGACCTTGCGATGTAGTAATCTCCCTCAATGCACTTTCCCTCTTGAAAGATCAGGGATCCTGGCCGTGCTGCATCTAATCGGAAGGTAGGGTCTCCAAAAGGGATTCTTCCTGTTCAGTCATAAGTCAGACAGAAATCTTGGTCTCACAGAGCATCAGCAATAATCCAACCCAATCCCCCTCATATTAAATACCCGATATACGGAGCCCCAAATGAATAGACCACATACTAACCCGGGGTTTCTAGGGTAGCATTTAATATGATTATATGCCAAATTCAACTTGTTCTTGTTGCTTCTTCTCCACACACCTTACCCCCCGGTCCTCGTGTGTCATCTGGCCGCCGCGCCATGGCTCTTGGAGCAAGGCACGCGCGAGTGCCCGATTTTTTCTGAATTCGGAGCCGCACTGGGCCGGCGACGCTGGGGCGCTGGGGGTGGGCCAAAGGTGAATTCATGTGGACAACACGAAGATTCAACCACTAAACAGTGGATTTCTTTCCCCTGATGCACGGCCATCTTAATGGGGAAAAATGATGAGTAAGCATGAGCTCAAAATTGAGGTAATTATTCAAACATGGATTGCAACTGTATGGGCTATATCAAATGTCGTAGGGTCGTAGGACAAGACTGACCAAAATGAGCGAAAATGCCCAGAGATGTCCCACTTGAGGGGTCACCATTGGTCACCTGTCAGGAGGCCTTGTAGAAATCGGTGACATCACCATGATCCATGCGTTTCACTGAGCGTTTCCACACTTATTACATCTTATTACTAATGTAAATGGCCTGTTTCGGAAACCGTTCTCCTGGGTGCCTTCCTGATCGAGAATGGCTTCCCGGTTTCTCGAGGTCCCCCTCTCATGCAATGGGCTTAGTGAACATAATCCTCTACGAGGTCCTAGAAGCCGATGAATGGCAGAATAATACCCTTCATCCCCCTTCAAAACACCTCGTCAGCCCATTGTGCTCATCACGGGCACGAAAACGCCATGGCTGGACCTTGAAAAGAATTAGCCTACAGCAGTCATGTGACCATGTCAACTGCATAAATTGTGTGCCTTGAGCCCATGGCAGCTGAGGTTTCCAAGTGTGGAGGACCTATGCAGCTCATACATGCGAAATGGCACGTTACCTGTTGGGAAATCTAGACTTACTTAGCCACAACTCCAGGCCAGTTTGTACATGCTGAACCTGGTGATAAAAACAACTCAACTTGGGATAGATATTCATACCTTTCACTGGCCTTTTGAGATATACTGTAGGACATGGGGATACAAATGTGTCATGATATCAAGATGGAGATATACCCAGCTAATATTTATATATATATATAATTTATATATATATATACATTTACACATATATATATATATACATATATATATATATACATACATATATATACATATATATATACATATACATATATATATACACACCACAATGTACCATATTATTGTATTATGTGCCATGCATGGAAGAGTAGTGACAACGATGCCTTTTGCATGGCACCCATCGGGCCCTGCAAGGCGCACCTCCTGCGTCAGGATGCCACGGCGCATCTTGGTCCCAATCTGCGGGTCCAGCGACTTGGTGTTGGGATGACCAGTCACTGCTCCAGTCACTAATAATGGATTCAAATATTACTGTAATAGATACCCTCTGGTAATTTGTTACATAGCTATTGAAAATGGCCATAGAAGTAGTGGATTTACCCATTGAAAATGGTGATTTTCCATAGCTATGTTAGTTTACCAGAGGGTAGCATATAGATAAAGAAGATATAGATAGTATAGATGTAGTCAACGAATGGGGTATCTTAATATACTCAACTGATGTAGTTTACTGTAATCAACTGATGGGGTATAGATGTATCCCAAATGGCAATGTTAATATACAATGTCGTATAGATATTTGAGGAAATTAAATACCGAATGGGGTAAATATACATCCAAAATGGGGACATTATGATGAATTCTGTTTGATTTTTAGGGTGCCCTATTTTCAGCCGAACTGAAGTGCGGATTCATGATGAGTAGATGCACTGGGTAGACCCGAAATCATTTGAAATCATCATCATTAAATTGTGGAAAGCAAAGTGCCTGTCACCACTGTCCAAATGGTAAACTATGTTGTTTCATTTTTTTTCGTCATATACATGGCAAACTATCAAATGAACATGTGTTCATCCATTATATACGTAAATGCCAAGCCGCTCGTCAGACTCCAAAGACCGCAACCTTCCAACAGCACGTGGAGCCTAACCAAGTGAGGATCACCTGAAGCCACTTTTAAGGGTGGAAAAGTAAGACGTATCATAAAGTAAGACATATCAATCAAATCATATGACTGAAACCACCTGACATGACCAAGGAAAATTCCCCTTGCACCACCCTGGCCCCTGGAACCACTCCCAGCAGTTTGCTTTGGTTCGCGACACGCGCCCTGTGCTCGGCATGGTCAAAGGGCCAGCTGTGGTAGGTCGATGATCCAAGAGTTTGGAGAAGTCTTGGATGGTTGGAACACATGAGATAAGTCAAGATAAGTCGAACAGCTATGGCAACAGACCTTGGTGCCTTCCACCTGTTGTACAGTAAATGCTTTTAGATTTCGCAACATGTCTTTGAGGTCCCTCTTGGACCCATCACTGGCTTACTCACCACCTGCTGGCTACTCCCATGAGACCATAGAGCCGAGGCCTATGCTCGGCCTATTTTTTCCACCTCCTTGACTTGTCGTGTCCCTTGGAGGAACGACAGCACGGACAGGTGCCCGAGTCGAATTGTGATGGCAACATCCATGGCTTCTGCTCCCATTTGATCTGTTGCTCTTTCTTGGCCCATTCTGCCAGACACGCTTGGTGAAAATTGTTCTGGCACTTCCTGCAGGTCCGGGGCATGGCGCCGGCGGCTTCAAAGCCCTCCAAACAGATGGGGCATTTATCCGGCGGTTTGTGCCGTGCCGTCACCGCTTCCGGCACCGGTGGTGCTGGTGGTGCTGGTGGTGCTGGTGGTGCTGGCACTGTTGACACCGCTGCTGCTGGTGGATACCCTGCGGGGTTGCTGGCAGGCTGCGTTGTGGGAGGTGCTGTGGCTTGGGCCTTCACTTCGCGACGTTGCCAGCGCTTGGCGGGGTGGATCTCCTGGGCACTCTTAGTCTTGGCAGCGGACATGGCTCCTTGTGAACCAACCAAAAAAAACCCTACAATTATGGGAGTTTTATGAATTATGTTGAACTAATTTTGAATTATATATAATTATGTATATATATAATATATATATATATATGTTTGTGAGTCAAGATCTGAACATGTGAAGTGACTGAGTCACCTACTCAGCTGCCAGAAAGGACTGGAGAAAAACTTGGGAAAAGGGGGTAGGATGCTATCACGGCAGCAGTTGCTTGGACAAACGATCTGCCCATGTCAATGACAGCCTTTTGCCAACAATCCGCGTCACATTTTGGTCATGTCCCAGTAGCCGTCAGAATTTCTTGGTGCCGGGCCTCAACATGGCAACAAAAAACTATATCTCATTCATCAAAACACTGGTTGGTTAGACTATGACCATCCCCAATGTCTTTTGGGTGTAATCCCAAACTAATCATCAGCCAACAAGGGTTACACCATGAGCTTCCCACCAGCCAAGGCACGGGCGGCACATGCCCTCGTTCCTCACCCGGACATTCAAGCGCAGCCAGCAGTGCAGCAACGTTGGCCGTGCACAAGCTTGGAAGGAGCTGGATCTGGGAGCGGAAAGAAAAGTTGAAAAAGCAAATAATTCATTATATATATATATATATGAGTCAGAATTCAAATATATATATAAGTCATAATTCAAATATGTATATATATATATATATAAAGTCATGTGAGTATACTTAGACCCCCAAGGACCCACTAAAATTGGCAGATGCCCAAACAAAATCAAACAAACAAGTGAAATAAATTTCATGGTGATATAAAACAGTACTACTCTGTTCTAGGTACTTCTAGGGTCTAGGTATGGCAACGCGGTTTTAATTAATCAACCAGCCCCCCGGAGGTGACCCCCGAAGAACATGAAGCATCTGGGATGTGGATATTAACCATGAAATTAGGTCAACACAACACACACACATATATATATATATACATAGGCATAGGGAATTATGACTTGTGACTTTTATAACTATATATATACATATAAGGATGTAATATATAATGATCTGTCATCAGAGTCATCAGCATACACTCGTGTCAGCAAGGGGACGAAACTGGGCAGTTCATGGCAGTTCATGGCAGTTCAGCAAATTGTGGTACAGTAGTAAAGGAGCAGATGGTATTTGTGCGTGCCATATCGCGCCACAAAGCTCTACGGTTGATCATGGCTTCCCTACTGGCAGGAAAGATGACTCGTCTGCAGCTAGGCGGCTTCCTTCCTCAGCAAAGCGTTCTTCCGGTCAGCTGGACAAGCATCCAGAAGACAAAGCAAAGAAGCTCTGGTGCCTGACTCTGATCGGTTTAACCTCTATGCAATGCCATGCATATCCTCAAATTAAAGAAATAATGCGTTTTCAAATACAATCTCTGATGGTTATAGGTATATCACCAGATAACTCAGAATTTCTACCGGTTCAAACACCTCCATCGCGGATGGAAACAAATTGGATGGCAGAAACAATCGTATGGTTACAGTTAAAAGGGAGAAAAAAAACATGTTGCACGGCCAAAAAACCTTCGTTTTTCATGGTTTCTGAGTACCATCTGGTTATTTAACAGTTTGCCATGGAAAATCACCATTTTATAGATGGTGTTTACCTATTAAAAATGGTGACTTTCCATGGCAAACTGTTAGTCATAACCAGAGGGTACATCCCGCACCTGCCATGGACGGCACGGCCCGGGGCAGCAACTCCAAGGCATCCAACAGGGCCTGTGCCACGGCCGAAATCATGGGGACGCTGACGGCGTTGCCGATGGCACGGTACCAGGCCATGTGTTTGTCATCGCAGTGCTCCAAACGGTAGGACTCCTGGGGGCTGGGGAATCTCGGATTCTTAGAGCTAAAGTTCTAAAGAATTTGTTGGAGGTCAACAAAGTATCGGCAAGAACGCAATGATGGTGAACAATCACAGGCACAGTCTGGGGCACACTCTGACGAGGAAAATGAGGAGGGAATGGAAAGAAAGAGAAGAGTTTGGAATCATGAAGTGAAACAATTGAAGATGTTCAACATACAGTATGCTCAACGTTCCGTGATTCTGATCATAAATCATGATGGTCTCCGGATGACGCAGTTAGACGCATACCGCACATTAGGGAGATCGCATCTGCATGTACCATACGCACCCCCACGATGGCCATGCACAGCCCAAGGCACAGGAAAGCCTTGAAGTCGAGCACATTCTCGTTGTGAAAGCATCCGTGGACGCTCCTCACCTGGTCAGAGATCTCCCTTGCAAGAAATAACCACCATCATCATCATCATCATCATCATCATCATCCCGGTCATCACCCATTATGCAACGATCATGATGCGTCATACATCAATGAGTCAGTCGACCGAATCAAAAGCCACAGCGCCTTGTGGCACAAACTGCGTGACAGCTGCAAAAGGGCCCGCACTCCTAGCAAGCACAGCGGAGGACACCGGCTGAACCATTGCTGGAAAACATGGAAAGTGTGTAAGCCAAAGTTGGGATATGTTCAGCATCCAATCCAACTATTTTTGGAACCATTGCCCTCTCCACCTTCAACATCATGCCCATGACATCAAACGACATGCATTACCACTCATGCAACAAAATCCAATAGCATAAAATACACTACCAATAATTTTAAATAACATCAAAACAAACTCAAAAACTACCTGGACATATTTAGACCATCTGAATCAGAAATTATTGGAAGTGCAGGCTCCCATCAGCTCCTGGTTGAACCATATCCACTGATCAGCGGTGCCGCAGGCTCCTGAGCATGGAACCGGCGCCTTGGGGTCTCTGCCAGACCCGTGCTTGGGACCCCCTCACCCCCGCCCCGAAGGGCGCCTCCAACACTGCCACGATATCACTGGGTTTCTCCAGGTAGACCTGCGAAGTCACCAGCTTGGACCAATACTTCTCGGAGACCTTGGTCAGAACGTGGCGCGTCTCGAAAGGATCACGGATTGGAGGGGTCAACACTGGGATGTCAGGGGCATGTTGCGGTAACCCAGAGTACCAATGGTGCCTCAACATGTTTTCACATAAATATTTGTCTTTCAAGGAAAACAGAAACAACTATATAAACATTTTTTGCCAAGGAAACTTTTTTGACATTTCTTGGCTATACTGATATATACTAATCCATTTAGCATTCTTCAGGCAGCCAATACTTTCAAATTGAAGGCGCGAACCCTGAGAACAAAAAATCGATCACATTTGAAAAACAAGTTTGTTTTTTTTGTGCAGGAGGAAACATATTGATCTTGGATGAATAACATCATATTGATCTTGTGGCAGTCTAAAAATAGTTTAATGATATGCGTGCGTGTGTTGTCACATGGACGCTTGAGAACGCTTTTCCAAAGCTCCAAAGCGTGTTCCCGATGCGCCATGTCGGGAATGTTTGAACACATTTACCTCGACAATGGTCCGGTCCTGTAGGCAAAAATCAATACCCTCTGGGTAAACAAACATAGCTATTGAAAATGGTACCTTTATAGTTGATTTACCCATAAAAAATGGTGATGTTCCATAGTTATGTAAACGTTTACCAGGGGGTAAATCACATGAAACATTTGGCCCAATTTGGCTATCCAACAGCGCTGGCACCTTGATGCCCAAGTGACAGTGAGGTATCCCTTCTGTTCTTCAGTGATTGGCTCAAGCACCTCCTGCAGCGCTGGGTGACATAAGTGAAGCCATCCCATAATGTTGTAATACCTTGTGTAATCAATACTTGCATGATGAGTATTGCCATTGTTATCGTAATTGTCCATTATCATTGTTGCTACTATAGTTAGTGCTATATCTAAGTAATGGTTGACTTAAGTAATTGCCAAACAATAGTTAATTATAGTTATAATAGATTGAGTTGACAGTGATCCATATACAAGTAAATGTCAACACATATGAACCCTTGGTGGACATGTATGAAAAATACAATGGAAAGCCTGGGAATCAGTGAGAAAACTTGAGAAAACATCATCGAACTACCATCCTGGAAATACGATTCTACTGTTTGGGGGTTGCTATTTTTTATCTGTAAGCAGACATTGTCTTAGTTGTGCATGCTATCATGTATTCGCATTGTTGTTGCTACCCGTGTCATTATACAATATTGTTGCCCTAAGTCTAGATGAGAGTTTTACTTACTCTCTCTCTCTCTCTCTCCCTCTCCATCGCCGTTACTATGCGAGTTACACTTTTACTATCGATGTTACTATCATAAATATCAACGTTATCACCATCATTCAATACAATCATTATTACTATCATTCTTAATTAATGGTGTTATATTTTTGCTAATGTTCTATCACCACTATCATTACTATAAGTATTCTTATCTAAAATCATGAGTACCAATTACAACAGTGAGTTATTACTACCATAATTATACTAACACTTTCATTATGCTATCATTAAACGATCATGATCATTATCATATCATATTAGATTATCAACAATCAATAATAATAATAATAATGTTTCTGATTGCATTGATCATGTTCCATTATCATATAGTGAAACAATGACTATCATCAATCCATTGTCATATAATTACTAATAAAGATCTGGGTAAATTGCAATCTTTCACTAACCTGAAACTTGCCATTTGGAGATGATTCCCGTTACTAAACAAATGATTCCAGTGAGATCAAAGTAAGGTCACTATACCAGAAAGGCAATTTGTTTGGCTCTACTTAGGTGGGGAAAAAATCCAGGGACCAGGCCATTGTTTGGCCTCAACATTATATTGTGGCCCTTTAATGTTTGGGGTGGGCGTATGTTTCTCAAATGTCAAAATTATTATCATATCATTATAAAGATGTAATAATGTTGGACTTATGTGATAGTGAATATGTGATATTGTAAACACATCAAAATCTTGCTGGTTGGTGGATTCAACCATCTTGAAAAACATGAGTTCGTCAATGGGAAGGATTATCCCATATATTCCATACAGTACATTATGGAAAATAAAAGCCATGTTTGAAACCACCAACCAGTATACGGTCTATACGGAAATTATATCATTACAAATAATCAGGATATATTAATTAGGGCTTTAGATATCACTAATATATCACAAATATATATTATCATCAATATATGTCATCAATATTAGCGATATATTATTTATCATCTGCTTATTTAACATAGCCATGGAAAATCACCATTTTTTAAGAACGGTAAACCATCTATTTCTATGGGCCATCTAATTATCCCATGGCAAACCGTTAAATAACGGTAAGGGTATCATCACCTATTCTTGATGTTCCCACCTCCAGGGCCCTTTTCAGCTGTGGAAGCCACGGGAAGCGAAATCCTTAGGCCCCGTTTTTGGCGAAACGTGAGGAAAACCATGGGATTTCACCAAGAAATCCCTGGAAGCACCGGCAGAGATTGCTATGGAAAATGGCTATTTATAGTGGATTTTCCCATTAAAAATGGTGATTTTCCATAGTTGTGTTAGTTTACCAGATGGCTATCCCACTGTTATCCAAGTGGCTTTCACACGCCGGCAAGTCCATGCGGATAGCGACCTGCCAAGTCGGACTTGGATGTTTGGATATGGGGTTCTTCTCTACCAATTTGGGTCCTTGCTTTGCCAAAGCAACGTTCCGTTCAATCCATGGCAGCATCACAAATGGCGAAGACTAAGGCACTGCAAGACTGAAGCTTCCATAACCCATAGGATCCATGGTGCTGCTATATATGGTAACATGGATTCCATCAATATACCCCAGTCATGTTAGCATATATGCCAGCACCATGGATTCTATGGGATAAAATAGATCAGTGGACTAGATGCTTCGTGAATGTCTTTGACAAAGGTCCAATCTCTCACGGGCCAGGTATCATGGTCTGCTGGTTTGGAGCTTCACCAAGAGTCTGCAACATCTACGGTCATAAATGGGTCATAAATGTTGACTTTTTGACGATGGGAAAACCCTACTTGGAGGATCTGTGCCCCTTAGTAACTGGCTAGGAACCCTATAGTTAGTAGGTTTGCAGTTGTGGGTTACAACTATGGTTCTGATTGACTTGTTGTTCGTGGGATGGTCCAAGCAATGCCAACCTCCAACAAATAAAATCGATGTTCCAAGGCACAAAGTAAACTCTCCGGCGCTTCTGTGGCAGAATGGATGAAGAATCCTTGGCCAATACGGTACCAGTGGCAGCACTTGACGATGAACGGTGCTGACGATGCGCAGATCACATCCCCAGATCACCACAGCCAAGGCGCAATGACTCGGTGCGCCACACGATATCCTGACTCCTCCAAGCCCTGCAGAACCTCTGCCATGACGCGACCATCGTCACCTGGACTGCTTGTGGTTTCAGCACATCTCACCATGTTCACGAATTCATGGATAGATAGCCATAGATATATCCTGTAAATGTTATTTATAAAATATGGCAAGTAGAAAAACATGAAAGCACTAAAATATACAGCGAAGGTTGACCCAAAATTGGGTTTCATCTTCCCGTTTTCAGGGATGGGAGCAAATCAGTACAGTTCAGTTATACCTCAAATACTTACATCTAACTATAACTACATCATAGCCCACTAACCACAGGCCACCAGGCGCACTGCTAGCTGCCCATTCCAACCAAGTGTCAGTTTAGGATTCCTGGCGCATTCTCCAGCAATGCGGCGAATGGCTTTCCTAGGCGCAGCACATCCCGTGCCTTGCGTGACATTGACATTACTTTATGGTACTGTACTGCATAACACTGCACTGGTTTGGTGGTTGGTGGTGGTGGTGGTGGTTTCAATAGCTGGTGGTGGTGGTGGTGGTTGGTGGTTTCAACCCATCTGAAAAATAAAAGTCAGTTGGGATTATTATTCCCAATATATAGAAAAATAAAAAATGTTCCAAAACCACCAACGAGTACTGTACAGTACAGAGTATGAACACACATTATACATCAAATACCGTTCATGTACCTGTTTTCTTGGAAGAGTTCCCCCATCTTTGAGCATTCGGTTCTATCAGAAACTGGCTTCATTTCAGGATGTCCATACGGAAATCATCGTCTGGTGTCTGGGTTCTATCTTACCCTTCAGCAAACTAAAATAAATATGGAAAATGGAAAAGCTAAAGTTTTAGTTTTTTTCATGTTTTATCACAAATAACTATTCAGACATGATAAATAAATATGTGTGTGTGTAGATTGTGAAAAGCTATGGTCTCCGCTGAATAGTTTTATCATGTTTTATCACACACTGAAGTTTCAGGCAGTGTTGTCGGATTTTCTTGGACTTTCAGTGCGCATCATCAAACTTGTTCAGTACCCTGCACGAAGGGCCCCCAGCTATCATCGATTAAAAATAACTCCATAAAAAACCATAGATACAGTATATATCCACCATATACATCCATAAACCCAACAGTTAGCCAAGTTGACAACCAAATTAGCTATCATCCATCACACATCATATAAAGAAAACAAGAACCTCTTAACTTCTTTATAATCTTTTGGTCACGTTCAGATCCCCATCGTTTTTGCCATGTGTTGATGCTTAAAACGCCACTGTTCCCGGGTAACCGGCGTTCGGGTGCCCGCCCCGAACGCCGCCGGGAGGCGGCTCCGCAGGATCCGACAGATCTGCAGAAAGAGGCGGCCACGCTGATCCGCCAAACCGCCCTGCTCGCCCAGGGTGGAGAAAGGCCTAGGCCATGAAGTGATGGTTCACTAATGGTTAATTAATGGTTATAATTCATGTTAGTGGTTTTATGATGGTTAATAATCGTCAATGAGTGATTACAATTGATTTTAATGGCTCACTAATGGTTAACTGACAGTTTTATAGTGGTGAAGAATGATGAATAGTGGCAAAAAGTGGGCGTATGACTGCCAATAATAGTGAGTAGTGTGGCAAACCCATGGCTGAAGTCCACAGCTTTTTTTTTCTGGATTGTGTGTGCCTTTGAAGGTGGGAAACTTGAACAAGACATTGGAAACGTGGCTTCTCTCCACTTGAATTTTGAGGCTTAGTAATAGCAACGTGGTGACCCACAAGTATAAGTTGGTTTGTCCGTTTCACCCATCAAAATCTATATGGATGGATGGTTAGACGGATGAATTAAGATTAAAACTAAGATTAAGATGATGAAAATGAAGATTAAGTCAGATTTACATTGAGTTTTAGACTAGACTAGAAAAGCCTAGCTAGATTTGAACAAACATACACACAAAATGATATAACCACCCTAGATACAGCTTGGCCAGCCTAGTTAGAGTACATCTTAGCCTCTTAGCTATCTACATAAATCAATGTGGGGGAATCAACTTCTGGATGTGTACGCTTGGAACTGTCTTAGTGGGGTATCAACTTGTTGGTGTCAATTCAAAACCCTCCTCCCCTGCACAAGAAGGGCTCCAATAAAAAAAAAGTCTACAACCACAAACTATGTATAGACAAATATGTATGCATATGTATGTACATGTGTGATAGATCTATATAACTATCCATCAGAAATCCAATAGTTCGCCAAGTTCACCCAACTTGCCTAGCGCTTTTTTCAGGGCTCCTACCGGCTCCTACCGGTATACCAACACAGAGAATTCCCTTGGCATCTTCGCCGGGACACTGACAAGGGAAGCCACCCACCAGCAGCTCATGGTCTGGCACCTCTTCTGCTGGCACCAGCCGGATGTCGCCCTCCAACTGGGCAGATGGCCAGTTCTCCAAATAGATGGCCCGCGCCGTGGGGTGCAGTTCCGAGGCAAAAACACACTCCTCGGTGGTCGGACATGTGGTTATGGGTCAATACCCTGGTACCCTAGGTACCCCAAAATAGCTGGCTAATGAATGGTTATTCCCCCAAATATGGTAATAATAGGTTTTGATCCATCCCCATGTGAGTGCTATATAGTGCTATCAGCTATCAGTTGGCACTTGGCACTGGTCTCAATGGAATCCACATTGAAAGACATATAGAACTAATTTCTCCCTATCAACTCATTGGCACTTCAGGTTATCACCTCAGCTTCACACATTTCTGACTAATCCATACTAATCCACCTTCTCAAACACCAGCCTCCCCAGCTCCCCCCAACCCCTGAGTCATGTTGAGTTTCTCCTCCCAACCGCTCCAGGGCCAACCGAAATCCCCCGATCCCTGCGAAGAGCTCCGCGAAGCGAAAGGCGCCACGAGCTTCAGCTCGGCACGGCTGGGCGTCCTCAAGGCGGATGGAACCCCTCCATTTTTCACAGAAAAAGATAGTGAAAAGATGTGAAAAGTGTTGAAGACCCAGAACCGTAGAGATCACCAACCACAACATTCCCACAAAAGGAAGCTTCGAGGCACCTTTTGGGTTTGGATCTGCTGGTAGAGCTTCATGAGTTCAGGTTCCATGCTGGACTCCTGTTGTGCAGGCCTCAGGGGCGTAAAAACCCTGGAGGATTTGTAGCATTTTGTAGCCCGCTGATGGGCACATCTGCAGGGGAACTACTTCCGAGAGTTGTTCTGAGTTCTGACTTTTGATGCTTGGGGAGGGCTTGGTCGGTGTGTTCACTGAATTAAAGGGGGCTACAAAACCGTTGGAACCGCAGATCGCGCAGAACCAGAAGGGGCAAACCCTCATCAGAATATGATCCCTCAGCAAATTTGGTGGACGCCCCAAGTGAAGTGCAATAAGTCCAAGTACCCCAAAGTGCTGTGGAACCATGATCAATGGTTTCATGGCAAAAGGAGTCCCACAAACACCCACATGCTGACTGTGACTGTTAAACCTGGTCCCATGGAATGACAAACACGTGTGACTTCAAAAGGAGATACAATACTTTCACTATCCTTCATTCAAGCATCATCCTAAACCATCCAACCTCCGGGATCCCATGGTTGTCCATGGTTCAACCTTGCCTCTATACACCTGACTGAATGGCCATCCCACCTGAGCTTTCTTCAGTTCCCAAGGCACAAGGGTGCCATGGGGCCTACCCTCGAGACCGCTGGAGGACATGGATGAAGATCATCCGGTTCCTTGGGTCCGCATCCAGCCCCAGATGGCCTGAATTCACCAAGACATCTGGATGATTTTCATGCCGAACCATGAGCCATCTGTTGGTTTCAACACATAGGCATAGAATCTAGCATAGAATGTTTTTTAACTTACCAAAACACTTCAGCCGCTTTAAACATGGTTGGGTTCCACTGGTGGAAGGGGGTTCCCAGAAATGGCTTCTGACAATCATGCCCGAAAAAGTAGAATGCTCATTTCCGGTTTAGGTGCCCCTATCAACCCAAAAGAAAACCTTCCAGGCATTTTGTTGTTTCAAAACAAGTTAAAACATGAAAAACATGACATCCATAAAGCCCTAATACATGCAAGTTCTGCTGGTTGATACCCTCACTGCCCCAGAAAACATAGAGTCCAGTACCAGCCAAATCTCTCACAGAAGATGATTGATGACCAAAACTCTGGTTTCCTTACAGAGTTTCCTTAAAACAATCCATTGATGTTGTCTGAATGGTTTAAGCATGGTGAATTCCAATTTTGTATGCTGAAATCCCATGGTCTCAATGGTAAAAAATTACCCATTGAGACCATGGATTCCTCTGAAAATAGTGTACCCCATGGCACCTCTAAACCCAATGGTTCATCATCATGTTCCCATTTCCATTGCAGACGATTTTCCGGAGAGGTTTCGCATTGGCTTTCCCACATCTCATTATTGCTTTCCCCTAAAACAACTCCCCATTTCATGCTTCAATCATCTGTCTGGGTAAATTATAATATTTCACTAACCTGAATTAAGGCCATTTGGGGATGATTCCCCTTACTAACCATGGTTCCAGTGAGGTCGCAGTGAGGTCGTTATAATTTACCCAGATCTATCCCACTTTTAGATGCTAATCATCTAAAAACCACCTGGTTTCCCAATTTTAGAGGGTGAACTCAGTGAACTCCGCATTTTCTATGACTTTTTGAGCCCAAAAAAAGTCCCATCCGCCGGCCATTTCCAGGCCACAGGCAGCGGCTGGAAATGGGGCTCCAGCTGGGCCACCTCCAAGAGCTGCCGCAGTGCGGGGTCTCCTCGGAGTTCATGGGATGTTTCATGGGAGTTCATGGGGAGTTGAATGGGAAATGACCAGGAAAATGGGATTTTTCATGGGATGTTTCATGGGATGTCATCTTTTGTGCCGATTTTCCGGCAAACAAAGATCGGAACATTCGGAAAATGACCATTTTAATAGGTAAATCATCTGTAAATGGACCATTTTCCATAGCTATAAGTGCGTTTACTGGATGGTAAGCCCTTCTGTAAACGTCTGGATGTGGAAAAGCCGCCATGCATGTAGATCATGTTCCGAAGAAGAAACCATTCGTCATATATGTATGTCTATGTTGGTTTACCATAGCCCATAGGATCCATGTATGGTATATATGCTAACATGACTGGGGTATATTGATGGTAAATGTTACCATATATAGCATACATGGATCCTATAGGATAGGGTAACCAACAAATTTTCGAGAAATAACCCAAGAAAAATGGATCGTTTAAGATAATCACAGGGTCCCAAACAGATGGCAATCGCCAAGAAAAAACTGCTCAAATCGCCACGGCCAGTCCTGGATCAGGATGAGTCTCTAGCAAGTTCTTCCTTGGGCAAACAAGGATTCCACTTGACATCCAGAACAAGCCGGCAGAACATCTCATGTTGTTGCTTAGGACAGAGGGTGATATGATGGCAAAATCAATTGAAACAAGCACCAACTATCATCGAATGCTACCAGCGGGGAAGGAACTAGCAATTGTACCAATGGTTGATCTAGAATCTACAGTACCTTTACGCTCCGCGACACCACTGGGAGCATCACACTGTGGATGAGGCCGAAAATCGAATTCAAAAAAAGCTTGGAATCGAATTTAAAAAAGGATTAAATTCGAATTTAATTCCTACGTGTCTGGTCTTCATCGACCTTAAAAAAGGATTAAATTCGAATTTAATTCCTACGTGTCTGCTCTTCATCTGACCTTCAAGAAGGAATTAAATTCAAATTTAATTCCTGTCATGGACGGATTTTGACGGGAATTTCAGACATGGAAATCTTGAGAAGAAGGCTGTCACACTTCTGTGCGTGTCATCCTTGCGGGTCCATGGAAATCTTTGCAAGGCGCATCAAACTCACACGGGCGACTAAGGAGAACTTACGGCTTAAAATTCTGGAGGTGAAGGGGGCATCTTGTG
This sequence comes from Cladocopium goreaui, assembly GCA_947184155.2. Taxonomy (NCBI): domain Eukaryota; class Dinophyceae; order Suessiales; family Symbiodiniaceae; genus Cladocopium; species Cladocopium goreaui. The sequence goes on along the minus strand of CAMXCT020000236.1, from coordinate 131,887 downwards.
TCGGGGACCCCTGCAATAGTATTAAGGGGGCCTCACCTGGCCTCGCCAGACCGCGAAAAGTTCACAAAGCGGGCCCCCGGCCCTCTCAGACCTTCTGCCAGAAGAATGACATCTGAGAAAAGGATTAAACTCGATTTTAATTCTTCTGATACATGCCCAGTAGGTTGGAAACTAGAGAAGAATTAAATTCAGATTTAATCCCAATTGAATTTGATTTCCAGTCCTATTTATGTTTTCATTGGCCCCTCTAGCCCTTCCTAGGCTTCACCATTCACCGACATCGTGGGTGGGGGGGTGTGTAACCGAAACTAACCGATCTGCAGGTAAACTGTAATAATTCACTAATCTGAAACAAGGCTACATCTTGATAATTCCCACTAATAGCCATGATTCCAGTGAGGTAACAGTGAAGTCACTAGAATTTACCCAGAAACTATCTGTGTGCTGCTTTGATCCCAGTTGCATCCCCATATGTTTATTGTTTCATGGCCGATTTTTGTGGGTTAAATCCTAAATGATCCTAAATGTCTGGTGGTGAGACCGTCAGACTCCCATTTTTGTTTGGTTAAACCACCATGTTTGGCGTGTTACATCCCAATTGGTGGTACATATCACCACCCATCATCACTTCTACTCAACGGAATCAAACGTCCTTCTCCCAATCTTTCAACATTGGCAAAATGTGTCCAATCTCAGTGAGGCAATGCCATGAATCAATATAAATCACACATATTCTGTGGTTTATTATACCCACCAAAATAAAGATGGCAACATCATGTGTTTTTTTGGTGGTGGATCATTATTATACCCACAAAAAATGGTAAAATCAGGGGTTGGTGTGTGGTTTTTTGGCGGGTCCTATTGTTTTACTAACCAGGGATATCCTGCCATGTTTCATCTTCAGATCCAGGGGAGTCGGCAGCTCAATGGCCCTCAAGGCTTGCTCCGAGGAATCCCGGTAGTCCACTTGGTAGACCTCGGGGTGGAACCGTTCTCAGAGATGTCCCGTGGTAAAGATTCGTAAATTGAAGATATAATGAGATCATGTGGGAAAGATGGCAAAGATAAGTCTTATCTGATAAGATATCATGTAGTAAATCCATGTAAATCCAAGGTTGAAACCCAATTGCAGAAGGTTTTGAACCTAGAAGTGCACAATGGCACAATTGCCGCAGGTTTGTTTATTAAAAAACAAAACATTTAAAACATCGGAATCCGTTTTATGCCACAAACTTGGCATGGCTCAAGGGGTGCCCCACCTCCTTCATGGCAATTCCGCTTTGTAACTGGTCATCAACCAGGTGCAACACCCAAGTTCCAAACAGTCAGAGTGTTGACCCATCATTGGCCAATCTTAGGTAACCCTGCAATTCCTTCAGCTTCGAGAGCATATTAAAACATGTGTGGATATTGAAGGTTATATGATGTTATATAGTTATATATGATTATAAATGTTATATGGCAAGAAAAAGTCAAGGATTTCCATCCCCGTAACTAACAATGACCCCCAGAAAAGCCAATTTGAAGGGAAAGCAATCTTCCAACCCCCAAGCAGCAGGGCAGTTGGACCCAGCACCGTCCAGACTAAGGATCGCACACCTTTGTTGCAAGCTTGCCTTGGCACGAGCAACGGCATTATTTCACTGACATTTCTGGCTGTGGTACGTCCTAAAAAACGGCATTCACCACCCAATTGAAACCAATGTGTGGCTGTTTGCATAGGGACAATTATGGGAAAATGATGGTTCACCAGTTCACCAGTGGATGGAATGGGGCGCACTGTTTTCAGACAAACCGTGACAAACCCAAACAATCATGCAGTGACACAGCATTGCACTGCATGGACATCGGACTTCTCATCTGGTTGGGTGTAGAAACACCTTGTGGCTCTGGGGCTTGACATCCAACGTTGCGGGTTATCGCCTGAAACAGCATCACCCTTCCGGACACCGTTGATAGGACTGTACCCGGTACTCTTTGGTATACATGGTTTATATCTCCTTTCTTTCAACGTCTATCATAGTGAGTCAGCGTATCCATTTGGGAAGATCCCACATATCATAATATCGCCACTTTTATTTTTTGCTTAGACGTCCTCTACGTAACAAATTACCAGAGGGTATATCCCATTCATAATCCATTAAATTTCATTAAATCACTATAAAGTCCCATTAAACCGCAATAAACACACTCCCAACGGTTCCGTCCGGTGGGACAAAATGGCCTCGCAAGGGTGGCGTCTTGGCCAAGAGCAGCTTGCCCCAGCGCGGCTCCCAGGCATTCAAGACCTGTGGTGTCGTGGTGTCCCCCTGGTGATCCCTAAGTCCTCGATTCATGGGTGATCCAAGATTTTCTGAACTCCATGGATCCTCAGCCTTGGAAAACCCTGCCTTTAGAGCCTCTGAGACGTAGGACTTGGGCACCAGCAGCGCAGCAATTTCGCCACGCTCCGAGCGCATCACCCGCTGCAACCTGGAAGCCTGGAAGCCTAGCTCCGATTCTGACTACAGATGTCTACTTGGGGATTGGTCAAAAGCATTACTGGTTGGTGGTTTTAACCCGTCTGAAAGATATTAGTCAGTTGGGATGATTATGCCCAATATATTATGGAAAAAATAAAAAAATGTTCCAAACCACCAACCACATTATATATTATATGATATAATAAATATGAATGATTATGAATAGAATCTGGGTCAAAAGCTGGATTTTCATCTCCTCATGGGTTTTGACCCACAGCCAAATCGAAAGCCATTTGATATTCTGCGCCACCCTGCTGTGTTATATAATTTGTCTCCCGACTTCTGAAGGCAGCGAGAGCCAAAATGATGACGTTGCAAACTTAAAACATTGCAGGAGAGATGTGAATCCTTCAATTTCTGTTCAACTTGGACACATCCCAGATCTCACAACAGTTCCACGGCTGTCAAACTGCTAGGACGCTTTGCTTGGGCATGCATGACCCTTGAACAAGCCGAATGAGGTCTCCGAACTGTAAACCAACAGAGGTTCGGGGAGCCTGGTGCGTCATAAATAACACCCTTTTAAGACACCCTTGGAGCCTGTCCCCAGCATGGCCCGTTGTGCGTTAATGGGGCGCACCCTGGTGCCAGCCAATCGACGACATCGCTCATCCACATCCATGGTGGACCAGCTCTTCTCTTGAATGCTTTGGACCTAAAGCTGGGTGTTCACTTTTTTTGGCCGAGTCAGCTGACATCAATGGATTGATTTAAGGGAACAATTTTTTGGGAAAGCGTGATTTTACCAACCAAAAAAAAACGGGTGAACTTTTCCCCTAGACCAAGTCAAGGATGATGAAGAGGCAAATCATACATGCATGGGAGAGAGAGAGAGAGAGATAGATATCATATATATATATATACGTATATCTTATATACATATTGTACCATCATTTGCATTCATTTGCTACATAAATCACCCAACTGTTGTAAATATGGACCATATTGGACCATATTGGACCATACATGAATATACACTGTACAATTTGCGATGCATGGATGGTATGGATGATTTTGTCGACATCCCACGGCGGTTCTGGGCTCCATGGCCAGCTCGTCAATGTCCTTCTCCTTGTTCTTTTCCCACATGGGGACCTTGGGGGCTTAACACCCAAAAAGAGACAACAATTGAGGATCTATCGTTGTAGTAGGGTATAGGGGATACCAATGGCACACACACACACAATCTTTCAACAACTGCCGACTTCAAGCTCGAGAAACCACCTAGATGGCGTTGCTGGGCTTGTTCAACCCTAAACCAACGATTTAAATCCATTCAAATCGTTAGTGTCTATTAATTTTAAGTATTCCCAAAAGATTGATATATACTGTAAATATAATTTAAATATTCCCCCCAAGCATAGATCCAGACTGGAAGATTGCCTGTATCAAATGACTTCTGAAGCTTGGTATTGGTCAGCTTGCCAAATATGGGACATATCAGCATCTTTGTAGTCCATCAAAAAAACTTCCATCCAAATGCGGGGTACTTTTAAAATCGTTTGAACATCCACCCACCTAAGACCTAAATTGAGGCAATCTGATGGGTAATCTTTGTGAAGTTGAGTTTGTTCATTTTCGTTCCCCTTCTGAAACATCTTTTAAACATAATTTTCGCTGAGGTCCTGATCAACGGCTCTTGCGCCAGGAAATCTGAGCATCCAGCACACTTGGCAAAGGCCATCTCCAGCTCTTGCCCAGTGCAAGTGGGAAAATTGAGTTCTGCAGGTAAGGTGCCTTCCACAATGAGAGCTGGGGGTTTGGATTGCTGGGATCTTTCAACAACTGTCGATTCCAGCCTTCGGACTCTGTAGGCCATGCGCCACTGAGATCCTACCAACCTGATGATGTCTCAGTGCCTCCACGCAAGATGGTCTGCAACATCTCGTGCCCCTTCTCCTTCACCAAGTTTGCTAGTGGCCGAGCCCCCAACACGCATCGTGAGGCGTTTGAAATCATCCCCCAATAGGAATGGGATACGGAAAACCAGCCAAAAATCAGGTCGGCCCCGAATGGTGGATAAGATGGTCGATTGAGGGCAAAGGAATTTCTCATATTATATTATTCCGACAAGACACGCGAGTCACGACCTACTGTGGTGGTTGGTACAACAGCCACAGTTTAACAAAAGGAACTTCTCATAAAACAGTCTTTTTGCTTACTTACATCATGAAACAAGGAAGAAAAGAACTAGACGACGGATGGCCCGAGAGCGTAGAGGAGCAGGGTCTTCTCTCGTTAGTATGGAGACACAATTTTAGAAACAATATATGAAAGATGTGTTATAGGCAGTCGAGAAGAGGAGTATCAAGACAAAATAGTGAGAAGTGCAAGACAATAGTTTGCATCGCAAACACTTTTACACACAGAAGCTTTTACACACAGAAGCTTTTACACACAAAAGCTTTCACACACAGAAGCTTTTACAGACAGACGCTTTCACACACAAAGGCTTTCACACACAAAAGCTTTTACAGACAGACACTTTCACACACAGAAGCTTTTACATACAGAAGCTTTTACACACAGACGCTTTTACACAGATACTTTTACACACAGACACGTTTACACACAGACACTTTTGCACACAGACCCTTTTACACACAGGAGCTGCTTTTACACACAAACGCTTGTACACACAGAAGCTTTTACACATAGACGCTTTTACACACAGGCACTTTTACATACAAACACTTTTACACACAAACACTTTTACACACAGACGCTTTACACACAGACGGTTTTACATACAGACGGTTTTACACACAAGCGCTTTTACACACAATCACTTGTACACACAGACGCTTTTACACAGAGGCCGTCCCATGTACTCACAGCGAAGCCATCGTTGTTTTGGCCACCTCAGCAATCCGACGGGGTGGTGTGGCGAAGTCCTATTTCCATGTGACTCGAAACCAGCATCTATAAACATGTCATGAGGGCTATGTGCTTTGGGGCCCCCCAACCAAGGTGGTTTGCCATCCCCTGAAAAAAGTATAAACGGGCGGACCTGGCAGGCGGCGAACGTTTCTGGGCTGGGACACACACAGTATTACAATATGACATAAGTTGGTTCTTTTTGGGTTTAGGGTCCTGATTCCTGACTGTGACTGGAATTGAAACTCTTATGTTAACACTCATACATCCATCTCTATATATTAACACTCATACATCCTTCTCTATTTCATATTGCTATTCCTATCTCAATATAAAATATATCGATTTGTCTCTTTGTGGTAGCAGCCTGCCTATCCATGTAATCCATCCCATCTCGGGGCCCTGACTCCATGCAAACCTAGCTGCACAGACCAACTTTGGAATCGCCGGGAAGTTAGGAGGTTATAACGTAGGTTATAACTCTGTAAGTTTTTGATAACATAGGTTATAACCAGCTAAAAATTCACGTAACCTCATAACTTTATGCTAACTTCATGTTTTTTCTATGAGTTATAACTTATTTAGGAGGTTATAACTAAGTTAGCATGTTGGAACGGAAAGTTAGGAATATGTTAGGATGAAGTTAGGAAGTTAAGTTTTTATGTAAAAATGATAGGTGAAGCGTCACGGCATCATTTCAATCCCCAAAGGTTGCGCACATAGATTACGTTGTTTGCTGCAATTTTCCTCTATCAAGGGAACCTGGTTGCTGCATGGTTTTTGCACCTGTCTTTTAGCTGCGGCATGGCAGCGGCGCTTGAAAAGCACATTCTGGCATCCCAGAAATTTCTGGGAACAGTGAGACATTTGCCTTCTTTCGCAGAGGCAAGAGATAAGCAAGTGGAGAATGTGTTGAAGAAGATGAGCAAATCGCCGCTTTCCGTGGAGCAGGCTGCGGCCCTGGTGGAGCGCTTGGATTCTTCCATATGGGGCTCCCATGTGGATGCTCTGAAGTCTGCAGTGGTGTTGGAGGATGCATTAGAAAAAAAGAATACACCATTGCAAGATTACTTGTCTCTTCCCCACTATCTGACCACGGGCCTGTGGAAATCTTTGTCCGAAGATACGAGAGGGGTGGCCTTGGAGAAGCTGTGCAAGCATTGCAAGCTCTTGGGCTTAACGAATGCATCCGAAGCCAGTCAGGCGATGATACTTCTTTTGGTCTTTGATTTAGATGGCAAAATGCTGGGCACGCAACAGTGGCAAGTTACCTTGCGGGAGAAAGGGAATTTGCAGAAATATTTGAAACAGCCAGCTGCGCAATCTCAGCTGCCTCATTTGCTTCTCTTGCCGCAGTCCCGAGAGGAATGTCCGGCGGAGCTGTTGACACGAGCCTTTGGGAACAACTTGCCTGTTCCATGCCAGTGGCCATACGAGGATCTTTTGAGACGCGCCAGGGATTGGCCCATGCGCTCTTCGCACAGGTTAGCGCAAAGCTCTACAGCAGAAACTGTTCCTGTGGGCCCAAGTGCATTAACCCATGCCGGAGGATCAGAGATGATGCAGCAAATGGGAAGTTTCGTTGCTGGTTTCTTGCAGGTGCAGAAGCCATCGGAGGAGTTGGCGCTTCGTGGCTTCAGGCTATCTTCGAAAACAGGTTCGCAGCCGGAGCCTCCAGTGGTCACGGTTCCGGTCTTGGCTTTGGAAGACAAGAAAGAGGAGGAAGCTGTGACTGTGTCACCCGCAGCTGAAGTGCAGCAGGAAAGCGGCGACGCAGCTCCGACCGGGAAAGGAGCTGTTGCTGCGACGTTGGCGGCTTTGCAGGCTGATGTGCAGCCAGAAGGAAAGAGCTTGAAGGCAGCGCAGAAATCCGGGCTGAGAAAGCCAGCAGCAATTGTCCAAAAAAGCTTGATGAAGCGACCTGCAGCATGTTTGCGTCGTCCCGCTGCTGCAGCTGTGCCGAAAGCGGAGGAGGGTGAGTCGCGCGACGCGCGACGAGAGAGGCTGATCAAAGAAAGGGTGCCAAAGGCAATGCAACACAAGTACCGTGGCGGTTGCAGCAAGTCGGAAGGGTTGCACTTTGTCCTGCTGGACCTATCGCGGCTACAACATGAAAGAGTAGGTGAAAGACATGCGGCTGGGGTGAAAAAAGCGTTTGGTTTATCTGGTGGAATTTATCTAGATTTTGCAGGTGCTATCATGACAGAGTTCGTACTCATGGTTCGATACGTTTGGCATACTTGGATTTTGTTTCATGTTTGCAGCCGTGTTGGGCTACTTCGAACAGGGAGGGCACGCGCGGCTGACGGAGCCGACGTGGAGGCCGGGCGGGAGTGGTTGCATGCATTCTTGTGTGCGTGCGTATATCTGTGGGCATCGTGATATTGTAACATGTCTGAAATGCATATAGATAAATATACTAAATGGAATATTGCGTCCATGGCGCTGTGGCTTCGCGTTGCGCTATCGCGTCTTTGCGCTGCGGAGACGCATACGTGGACATAGGGCCTCCTACGTGGAGACAACCTTCTCCTACGTGGAGGATGGCAGACGTGTCCTATATGTGTGGACACATGTCTCCTACGTGGAGACAAAGTCCTCCTACGCGGAGGATAGCAGCCGCGTCCCACGTGGACACAAGGTCTCCAACGTGGAGACAAAGTCCTCCTACGCGGAGGATGGCAGCCGTGTCCTACGTGGACACACTGTCTCCTATGTGGAGACAAAGTCCTCCTACGCGGAGGATTGCATGCAGCCGCGTCCCACGTGGACACAAGGTCTCCTACGTGGAGACAAAGTCCTCCTACGCGGAGGAGAGCAGCCGCGTCCCATGTGGACACAAGGTCTCCTACGTGGAGACAAACTCCTCCTACGCGGAGGAGAGCAGCCGCGTCCCACGTGGACACAAGGTCTCCTACGTGGAGACACACTCTTCCTACGCGGAGGAGAGCAGCCGCGTCCCACGTGGACACACTGTCTCCTACGTGGAGACAAACTCCGACGCGGAGGATAGCGGCCGCGTCCTACGTGGACGAAAGATTTCTTACCTGGAGACAAAGTCCTTCCACGCGGAGGATCGCATCCGCGTCCCACGTGGGCACTGGAGACAGACGCCTCCTATACGGAGGATGCTATGTCCTATATGACAAAAGCTCTCCTTCGTGGAGTGTGATGAGTTCCGAAGTGGAAACACGAGACTTGCTGTTCTGGCGGTGTTGCTCTGCTTCGTCTGTACTATGTAGGAGTTTATATATATATGTATATAGCATAGACGTATGAACGCATGCATGTATGCAGATATCTGCAGAACTTGTAACTCTCTTTATATATATGTATGTTTCCCAACTATACAAGATGCACTTTCATCCTCGCATTCATGTCGGAATTGTTCTGCAGGTCACCATGGCGGGCGGCGGCAAGAGCGTCAGGTCGCCCTTCTCCGTGGCGCGCAAGGAGCCAAGTGCGTCCAGAGAGGACTCTTCCTCTGAGGAAGCCGTCTCTGAACCGGCAGAGGCGTCCAGGCCGGGCTCGAAAGAAAGGGGTCGCAAGCGTTCCCACGCGGAACATGGCCGAAGTGCCAGAGCCAGGCGACACAACCGGGACCCAAGCCATTCGTACGTGCAAAGGAACCTGAGGAGGAAGCAGCGAAGGGAGGGCGAAAGAAAGCACAGACGGCATAGGCGAACGCATCGCAGCAGGCGGGGCAGAAGCGCGACACCAGACAAGCGCCGACGCAGCGCAAGTTCTGGACGGGGTGCAAACGCGGCCAGGCCGCCAGAACCTTCGACTGGACCATCGAAGACTGGAACCAAAAAATGCCCACATTGTTGGGCCGAGGTGACAGTGCAGCCAAGTGGGCGCGCTCAGCACCAGTGGAGCAACCGAACCTGCTTGCAATGGCAATTTTACAACGAAATGGACGCCGAGGTGAAGAAACAAAATGAGACAATGGCTTGGAACAAGGCCAAGGAAGCAGCGGCCGTGCTCTACGAGAGGAGGCGATGTGTGGCAGCCCCGCACGCAATCGAAGACGAGATGCCTCATGTGCCGTTGCCGCCCCTGGTGCTGCGCAGCCGCTCCTCGATTCGCGCCAAGGCGGCTCCTGCTGAGATGGAAGAGGTCGCCGTGGAAGAAGAAGCGGAAGGACCACAGCGACCTGTGAGGTTTGGACACGGTCAGGCGTCGGCTGCTTCTGGATCTACGGGATCCAAGGGACAGGGTCACGGCCCAACCCCCGAGCCGCCTGCTGGGAAGACTGAGACACCTGGCTCGAGCCAGAAGCAGCAAATCGTGATCAATATCACGAGTTCCTGAGCTGCCGGCGCTGCTGCGAAGATATAGAGACCACCCGCTGTGACCGAAGCGAAGAAAAAGGGTGTCATGGGTACGGTTGGTTTTGGGTAAAGGAGGGAGCTGCCGTGTTTTTTCTTTCGGCATTGGAAGTCGTTGGTACATACATGTTATCCTATAACACCGGAATGCTAAATCGCTCCATGCCTTCCATGAATCTCTTGACAAGTTGTGTCTCTGCAGACTTTGGACAAAGGGCTCAATTCTGCGTTGCATCTCCCGGAGCTATAGACATGGCGCACACGACAATTTTGGAGGCTTCTGCGTCTTGCCGACAGGATGCCACATTCCGGGTACCTGTGCCCAAACTACGCTCCTTGCGAGTGCAAGTGCAAAACCTCTTGGACCTGCCGCACGCTGCTTCGTATAATTCGAAGTGGTCGATTCTTTGTGATGATCTGTGCCAAATCCTGACCGGTCTGGAAATGCACTGCAGGTTGCGAGGTGGACCAGAGAACAAGGAAGTCCAGATCCTTCGCCTGAAAAGTCTGCTCAGTGTGGTCTGTCATTGGCCACACAATTGGGAGAAGTTGGACGACGAAGATTATTTTCGTATCCTCTGCCGGCAAACGGATTGGACTGCTGATTCCTGGTGGCGCTGGACTACCCGTTTAGCCGAGGAGACGGTGCCCTCCCAAGAGGAGAAATACGCGAGCGCGGCGGAGCACTTACAGGCTCTGACACGCATCAGAGATCTGCCGGAAGCCTCGTGGATTTGGTCGGCCGTAGAAGAGCTGCAGCTGCTGGATCGGAAGGAAAACAAGAGCGAGCTGCCGATGGAGGCGTGTGTTTGAGCCATTTGTCGTTGTCCGCGGTTTGTCCGCGGTTGTCCGCGGTTGTCCGCGGATGGAACCTTTGCGGCAACTTGTCCGCGCGCCGGAGATGTCCGCGGAGAGAAAAGCAATAGAGAAGGGTTGGGGGTGTTGGTTCCATGTGCTTTTGTCCTGTGTCCGCGTCTTGTCCGCAGTCTCACGCGTGAGGAAATGTTGGTTGGACTTTGTCCGCGGCTTCATAGCCGAAACATTGCATTTTCATATATGTTTGTGACCTTTTGGGTAGGCTCAGGTGGCGAAATCTTTTGCTAGCTGCTAGGTGTCCGCCGCTGTTTTCCACTTGGTTGCGCTGCCATGGCGGAGCCGACGCCTGCTGCTGTATCTGCGCAGAGCTGCTGCTGCCTGTGCGGGCTGTGGTACGCAGATGACAGCGGTCGCCAACACGGGTATAAATTCACATGTCTCGCATGTGGCAATGCGGACAGACAGCTCCGGCGAAACCTCGGAAACAAAAGTGAAGTGGAGCAGTTACCTCATGAAGACCAATTGCAATTCTTTCGACGGCTGCAAGAGGAGAAGAAACAAGGAGGCAAAAAATTGCCTTGGAAGACCGTGAAAGCGCAACTGATCGCGATGGTGACCACCAGGCATATCACAACTGTAACAGCGTTGACGTCTGTGGAAACTGAGGAGTTACCTTTGTCCGTGTGGGTCACGCAGGGGTGGGAAAAGGAAGTCATCGAGAATTGCCCGCGCGAGTGGAGTGCGGAGCTCAAGACATACTTATACAAAGTCCCAATCAAGAAATCTCTCTGGCGAGAGACACATGAGCGCATCAGTGAGCGCATCCTACGCCAGGAGCGTGAAGCTGCCAAGGCCAAGTGCAAAAAAGGCAAAGGGGCTGCATCAGATGGAGAGCTTGACTTACCAGAAGCGGGACCTGGGACGGAGCAAGGCAGCAATACGAAGAAGGAAGAAAAGTCGGCAGAGGCAGCTTTGCGGAAGACGAAGGCCAGCAACGCGAAGAAGAATATGGTCGCAGCCAAGAGCATTGGTCAGCTGAGTAACGACCTGCAAGCATTGAGCAGAGCCGTCTCCAAAGCAGTGGATATCCCTGAAGAGATTAACGCCGCTGCAAAGGAGTCTTTGGAAACCTTGGAAAGCTGGGTAGCGGCTGCCAAAGCGATCCTGCAGCAGGCAGAGGGCCAGAGCGCCAAGGCTGGGGATGTGGAGCTGCCTGCGCTTCCCTTTGAGACCGGAGACGTGAGGACGTTGCATCAGACGTGCTTGGAGGTGATCAAGAACTTGAAAACGCGCATTCCAGCACCGAAGGCAAAGGCAGCCACAAAGCGCAAGGAGACTGCTGACTCTGAAACTGCAAATGGCCAAGCTGACCCAAAGGCTGCGCCCAAGAGGAGAGTCCGTGCCAAGGCCTCCTGAGCCTGATTGGGATCATGTCAAGGGCATGATATGGAAGCTGCAAGGGTACGATCGTGTTGCTTCATAGCCGTTAAAATTAACGTCGAAGCCATATAGTAGACACGATCGGGAGGTGAAAGCAAGTGGGGGCAAAAAACGCGCTTTTGTCTGTTGAGTCTATGTCACATTCTGCATGCTCTGAACGTTTCCATGGTCATGTTAACCGTATCGAAACATCACTTGATGGTGTGCTTATAAGTATATAATATATATATATGTAGTTGTTTTCAAGAGACTGCTTGGAAAGCCATTTTGTGCCTTGTCTTGTCGTTTTACAGACTGATGGCTCAAACTAAAATGCCGCAGGGTGGTTCTCTGAAAGCCCTAGAAGGCTTCCACATTACCCGTGACACGCTGCGCCTCTACCATAAGAAAAAAAATGTGGGCCGCTTTTATGACATAGCTGTGATGCTGAAGCAAAGTCGTGCAGCGGAGAGTGCCGCGCACAGTGGGTTGGCAAGCAAGGCCGCGAAGAAAGAGGATACTACGTGTATCAAAGCAAAGAGCCCAGAAATCCCAGTCTCATCCCAAGTGGACGTCGTGCCTGCTTCTGCCGTGTCATCTCTGACACAGTCTAATCTAGATCGACGAAACCGCAGATAGGATATGCTCGTTTCGAGTACCAGTTCAGATATCTGTGTGAAAAAATGGTGGCCGGCTTCCGGAAGACACTATGAGGAAACAAGCAAGATAACACAGACATATTCTGCTATATATAATCTACGTATCTCTCTCTCTCTCTCTTTCTCTCTCTCTCTCTCTTTCTCTCTTTCCTTTGATGATATCTATATATATATAGTAGATAATATCATATGAGGGACAAAGAAGAGACGCCTGAAAACCCTTTATAACACACAAGACTCTATGTCACGTGGACGAAAAAGTCAAGTTTCCAAGTCGAAAGCATGCTACTATAAAACAGCGCCCAAATGAAAAACATGATGTATATACATATATATATATGCTCATATATATACACATATATATATATGTGTATATGTCTACATATAAATGCATATATATATATATGTAGGGGGATGCAAGTCTGGATGGATTCCGGGGGGGCTTCTTCGAAGCTGAAAAGATGAATTTTGCCACTTAGAAGCTCTTAGAAGCAGAAGGGTTCCAAGAAGCTAAACATACAATTTAAATCAAAACGAAAACTTATCTTCTAAGAAGGCCTCTCCTTCTAAGAGGCTGCTTCTAAGAAGCAAAACCCTTCTAAGAAGCCCATGCAGCTTCTAAGTGCTTCCGCGAAGCAAAAAACGCATCCATCCCGCGTTCCCACCAGAACTGCGTCCCCTTAGATTGGGCCCTCAATATATATATATATAGAGAGAGAGAGAGAGATCCTCGCATATATATCTATGTATACATATGCATCGTGCAAACACGTTGCAAAAAACATATGCGAAGCAAATCTCCCATCCCACTATCTGTGATTGCGGAACCGCATCTATCATAGCCATTTTGGCTAAAGCGTGCCCAAAGCAATGAAGATGGTGACAAAGAAAAGGAAAGTCTTGGATGGGACTCATGCTGAACAATTTGCCGCATTGCGCCAAGTGTCCGAATTGACGCCAGCTGCATGTCGCAAAGTCATTGGTGTCTTACATGAAGGGCAAGGAAAACGAACATGTGCCAGGCGGCAACACTCTCATGCTGCGTCGTTCCCATGCCTCCGAAGTCTCAGCGTGCCTGGAACAGAAGACGCCACGGCAATCAAGGTTCCATGCATGAGTTTACCTGCTTTGATAGAAGCCAAAGTGCAGGCGTGCCCACTGTACAAAGAATCATTGCGCAGGGCGTGCCAGAAGCATCAAGGCCAGCTGACTCTCCTATGCTACGCGGATGAAGTGACTGGCGGAAATGTGCTAAGTGCACCGCAAGCCCGCAAAGCGAACCTAGTGTATCTGAGCTGGTTAGAATGTCCCTTGCTACACTTGGAATCGCAATGGTTGACAGCAAGTGTCTGTCGCAGTGCGGATATTGCAAGAATGCGAGGTGGTATGGCTGGCCTGGTGACGTCGTTGCTTAGCTTCATCAAAGATGAATGCAAGCACGGTTTCCCAATCGCTTGGGGGTCCGAAGACGTCGACCTGATCCGCATCAAAGAAACGTATCTCTTAGCTGATGCCGAAGCTATTCGGAGCGCCAGTGGCTGGAAGGGTTCAGCAGGGGTGAAACCATGCATCCATTGTCTCAATGTCTGTGCGCTCGGCAAGGCGACCGGAGCCGAAGCGCACGTGGATATATCCTCATGTGACATTGCCCGCTTCTGGCCGCAGACATCAGATAGCATTGCAGAAGCTGCAGGCCTCTTGAACAATGCGAGAACAATTTCTGAGAAAAAACTTTTGGAGAAGGCCTTATAGGTTGGAACTGGGACAACTTTCAAGCTGGACCTCTTTTGTCTCCGCAGCTGAAAGATTGGGTGAAGATTGAGAATGTGCTGTACGACAGCATGCACATTTTCTTCCACAATGGCCAAATTAGTCAAATGTTAGGTCAATGGTGGACGTTGCTGCAAACGGAAACTAACATTACTTTGAGAGAGCTGCAGCGCTATGCAGAATTGTGGTTGCCAGTACAGGGAAGTCCAGCCGCTTGTGGTCCGAAACCAGCTGCTTATTTTTCCGAAAGGCTATGGAGGAAAGATGCAGACTTCAGAGGCGACGCAGATGCCGCAGCTGCAGCGTTGTCGCTGGTGGTGGCTTTTTGCGAAGAGATTCTTTGGTCGCAAGAGCCCCTTCGACCCTACATCGAAGCTTTGCAAAGTTTGCAAAATCTCATTGTCTGCGTTTGGGCTTGCAAAGTCTGCCCCTCCCACGCAACCAAACTTTCGGAGCTGCAGAAGAAACACTTCCAAAAATATAAAGAGGCATGGTCGTCCGAATCGATGCGGCCCAAATGGCACTATGGGTTGCATTTAGAAGCACAAATCCGTCGATGCGGCATTTTGCTGGACGCATTCACCCTGGAAAGGAAACACAATTTTTTTAAAAAATTAACGACTGGAAACTGGGGCTTTGCGCCAAGCTTTTCTGAATCCGCGCTGTTGGAATTATCCACAGCAGATCTGCAAGAAGGCCACGCGCCAAATTGGTTGGACGCAGCGTTGCTGGGCCCCACCGCACTTCAAAATTTTCCTGGTCTCAGTAATCCATGTCAAACAAGCACAAGCTTGGTGTTGAAAGGTGTGAAGTACGTAAAACATCAATATGTGATCCTCACTCCTACATGTGCTTGCCAAGTGCAAGCCGCAGTACAAACTGCTGACCAGAAGTTTTTTCTACTGGTGGAAATGTTGAAGCCAATTCAATCGCAGCCAGCCTACAGAAATCGTTGGCAAAGACAACACAAAGCCTGCGCACTCGTCAATTCGAATGACTTGAATAAAAGCATTCGAGTCATGTACTATAGAGTAGAAGATGACTGTAGCGTGTCTCTGCTTTCCTGAAAAAGGTTCCGCGCCTGCAAGACATTTATGAATAACAATGTTATACATAAAACCTATCAAAAAAAGTTAGGAAAAGTTATATTGGCTAAAACGAAGTTAAAGAGAACTTAACATTACCTCAACTTTACCCAGTTACAACCTCTTAACTTCCCGGTGAATCCAAAGAACAACTATATGCGCAAAAGGAATCGGCAGCTTTATTCATCTTCGATGGAGTCTCAGCCCGTTCTGCTTGACGCACGCCGATGCACTGTGGTGAGACAGGATGCACTATGGTGAAACTGAATGTCTCAAGCAAAGATGCGTGCATCAGCAAGTCTCAGACAGTTTACACACAAACACTTTTACACACAGAAGCTTTTACACACAATCACGTTTAAACAGATGCAATTTTACATGCAATCACTTTTACACACAAACTTCTTTACACAGAAACACTCGTACACACAAACCGGTTTACACACAAAGACTTTTACACACAGAAGGTTTTACACACAACACTTTTACACAGATGCACTTGTACACACAAACACTTTTACACACAAACATCTTTACACAGAAACGCTCGTACACACAAACCCCTTTTCGTGCGAAAGGGTTACTCCAGCACACGAAAAATCGCAATTTTACCTCAGTTTTTGCCGATCGACCCTCATTTCGTGCGAAAGCGTTGCTCCGGCACAAGTCAAATCGCAATTTTACCTCAGTTTTTGCCGATCGACCCCTCATTTCGTGCGAAAGGGTTGCTCCGGCACACGAAAAATCGCAATTTTACCTCAGTTTTTGCCGATCGACCCGCATTTCGTGCGAAAGGGTTGCTCCGGCACACGAAAATCGCAATTTTACCTCAGTTTTTGCCGATCGACCCTCATTTCGTGCGAAAGGGTTGCTCCAGGACAAGTCAAATCGCAATTTTACCTCAGTTTTTGCCGATCGACCCTCATTTCGTGCGAAAGGGTTGCTCCAGGACAAGTCAAATCGCAATTTTACCTCAGTTTTTGCCGATCGACCTTCATTTCGTGCGAAAGGGTTGCTCCAGGACAAGTCAAATCGCAATTTTACCTCAGTTTTTGCCGATCGACCCTCATTTCGTGCGAAAGGGTTGCTCCGGGAAGTCAAATCGCAATTTTACCTCAGTTTTTGCCGATCGACCCTCATTTCGTGCGAAAGGGTTGCTCCAGGACAAGTCAAATCGCAATTTTACCTCAGTTTTTGCCGATCGACCCTCATTTCGTGCGAAAAGGTTGACGTTTCGTGACTCGCCGCCGGCACCACCCTCGGCCTTAAGAGAGAAAGATAAAAAGAAGGCGTGAGAGAGAAGGTGAGCAGGTGTGAAGATAAGAAGATGTGAAGATGAGCAGATGTGAAGATGAGCAGATGTGAAGATGAGCAGGTGTGAAGATGAGCAGGTGTGAAGATAAGCAGATGTGAAGATGAGCAGATGTAAAGATGAGCAGATGTGAAGATGAGCAGATGTGAAGATGAGCAGATGTGAAGATGAGCAGATGTGAAGATGAGCAGATGTGAAGATGAGCATATGTGAAGATGAGCAGATGTGAAGATGAGCAGATGTGAAGATGG
This sequence comes from Cladocopium goreaui, assembly GCA_947184155.2. Taxonomy (NCBI): domain Eukaryota; class Dinophyceae; order Suessiales; family Symbiodiniaceae; genus Cladocopium; species Cladocopium goreaui. Next base: position 114,845 of record CAMXCT020000236.1, on the reverse strand, counting down.
GAAGGTGTGAAGATGAGCAGATGTGAAGATGAGAAGATGTGAAGATGGGAAGGTGTGAAGATGAGCAGATGTGAAGATGAGCAGATGTGAAGATGAGAAGATGTGAAGATGGGAAGGTGTGAAGATGAGCAGATGTGAAGATGGGAAGGTGTGAAGATGCGCAGATGTGAAGATGAGAGGATGTGAAGATGAGAGGATGTAAAGATGAAAAGATGTGAGGATGAGAGGATGTGAAGATGAGATGTGAAGATGAGAGGATGTGAAGATGAGAGGATGTGAAGATGAGAGGATGTGAAGATGAAAAGATGTGAAGATGATGAGAAGATGTGAAGATGAGAGAATGTGAAGATGAGATGTGAAGATGAGAAGATGTTTTACAGACCCCCACTATTGGAAGAACCCTGCGCCCAGACGCTCTCGGGAAAAACATTAACAACTCAAGCAAACTTATCAAAGAACCACAGCGCAGAGAAGTGTCAGAGCATCCCCCAAAAACACCTATCCACACGACTGCTCCCACTAAATCCACACTAGCACCTTCTATGATGCTACCCCTCTGCGGCGGCTGCTCATCATCCCCCGCCTCGGGCAATTCCGGGCGGCGAGACGAACTGGACGGCGATGCCGCACCAGTGGTGCCAGATTCCTGTGCAGATATGTCGTCGAAAAGCCTTTTCATCACTGCGTCCCTGACTCCGCTTGACGGCAAGCCAATCTCTTGTGCAATGACACGAAGATCTTCAACCTTCAGCGCCTTGAGCTGCGTCCAAAGTCCCTTTGTGCCACCGCTTTGCACGACACAGCGCAACCGTGTAACAGATTCTTGCACTTCGATCTTTGCACAAACCCGGCTTGCGAACTCTTCCTTCAAGCGACTCCCCTCCACGGACATCCCCAGCTCAGAAGCTAAAGCCTTCAATGCATTGATCCCCAGTTTGCGCACCTGGCGCCGGAAGGGATCAACTCCTCCCTCTGTCAAGCCTTGTTGCAACTCTCGGAGCTTCTCGGACATATCCGGTTGAAGCGAACCCAGAGTAACAACTTATAGAGGCCAAGCGCGATACGAATCTCGAACCAAAAGCTGCGCCGACCAGCTTCATGCTTTGACGAACAAACGGAAGACAAGCTTGCAGTTGGAACTCGCAAAATCATGCGGTTTTGCAAAGAAATGTGATGCTAAAGTGTTACCCATTACCCACTAACTCCACAACCCCAAAATGAGTGAATCCCAGTGTAACCTCATTAATCCATTCAAATCTCTTTGGGGGTAAAATGAAACATGCCTACTAAACATGCCAAACAAACAAGTCAGGATTTCTTAACACTCGCCGGCAAGACCTGCACATGACAGAGATGACCGGATAACAAACATGCCAAACAATCAATGGGGCAAGAAATCAAAACATGTAAGCCAGGCCTGAAACATGACAGGGGTGACCGGAAAATAAGCATGCGAAACAACCTCATTAATCCATTCATATCTCTTTGGGGGTAAAATTAAACATGCCAACTAAACATGCCAAACAAACAAGTCAGGATTTCTTAACACTCGCCGGCAAGACCTGCGCATGACAGAGATGACCGGATAACAAACATGCCAAACAATCAATGGGGCAAGAAATCAAAACATGTAAGCCAGGCCTGAAACATGACAGGGGTGACCGGAAAATAAGCATGCGAAACAACCTCATTAATCCATTCATATCTCTTTGGGGGCAAAATTAAACATGCCTACTAAACATGCCAAACAAACAAGTCAGGATTTCTTAACACTCGCCGGCAAGACCTGCGCATGACAGAGATGACCGGATAACAAACATGCCAAACAATCAATGGGGCAAGAAATCAAAACATGTAAGCCAGGCCTGAAACATGACAGGGGTGACCGGAAAATAAGCATGCGAAACCATAAACAAGTCAAGCAAACATGCACACATCTGCGCGAAAGAAGATCTGGACACAAACCCTTTTAGACACAGACACTTCTACACAGATGCACTTCTACACGGAAACACTTTTACACACAAACATCTTTACACAGAAACACTCTTACACACAAACCCTTTTACAAAGAGACACTTTTACACACAAAAGCTTTGACACACAATTGCTTTTACTCAGATGCACTTGTACACACGAACACTTTTACACACAAACATCTTTACACCGAAACACTCCAACACACTTTACACACAAAGACTTTTACACACAGAAGGTTTTACACACAACACTTTTACACAGATGCACTTGTACACACAAACACTTTTACACACAAACATCTCTACACAGAAACGCTCGTACACATAAACCTCTTTGCGTGCGAGAAAGTTACTCCAGCACACGAAAAATCGCAATTTTACCTCCGTTTTTGCCGATCGACCCTCATTTCGTGCGAAAGGGTTGCTCCGGCACACGAAAAATCGCAATTTTACCTCAGGTTTTGCTACACAGAAGCACTTCTACACGGAAACACTTTTACACACAAACATCTTTACACGGAAACACTCTTATGCGAAAGGGTTGCTCCAGGACAAGTCAAATCGCAATTTTACCTCAGTTTTTGCCGATCGACCCTCATTTCGTGCGAAAGGGTTGACGTTTCGTGACTCACCGCCGGTGCCACCCTCGGCCTAAAGAGAGAAAGATAAAGAAGGCGAGAGAGAGAAAAAGGAGAGAGAGAGAGAGGAGAGAGAGAAGATGTGAAGATGAGCAGATGTGAAGATGAGCCAGATGTGAAGATGTGAAGATGAGCAGATGTGAAGATGAGCAGATGTGAAGATGAGCAGATGTGAAGATGAGCAGATGTGAAGATGAGCAGATGTGAAGATGTGAAGATGAGGTGTGAAGATGAGCAGATGTGAAGAGAAGATGTGAAGATGAGCAGATGTGAAGAGCAGATGTGAAGATGAGCAGATGTGAAGATGAGCAGATGTGAAGAATGTGAAGATGAGCAGATGTGAAGATGAGCAGGTGTGAAGATGAGCGATGTGAAGGTGAGCAGATGTGAAGATGAGCAGGTGTGAAGATGAGCAGGTGTGAAGATGAGTTGGTGTGAAGATGAGCAGATGTGAAGATGAGCAGATGTGAAGATGAGCAGATGTGAAGATGAGCAGATGTGAAGATGAGAAGGTGTGAAGATGAGAGGATGTGAAGATGAGCAGATGTGAAGATGAGCAGATGTGAAGATGAGAGGATGTGAAGATGAGAGGATGTGAAGATGAGCAGATGTGAAGATGAGAGGATGTGAAGATGAGATGTGAAGATGAGATGTGAAGATGAGAAGATGTTTTACAGACCCCCACTATTGGAAGAACCCTGCGCTCAGACGCTCTCGGGAAAAATTGAAAGGGACTCTCAGCTGGAGATGCATCGTGCCATAGAGTTTCATTCAAAACCCACGGCGCCATGGACCTGGCAACCACGCTGAAACCCACGACAGACCATACCAAATCTATCCAGACCACACGCCCACACAGGGGGGTGTTGCAGTATATGCATTATAATTATAAGATCTTATAAGTTGGTTTTGAAGAAATTGCTCTGATAAAGAAACTTCACCGTGGGCTACCCAGTAACCCACCAACCATCGCCACTGATCATCACATTTGCGCGGTAGATGGCCTGTGGATGATGCTGGATGGAAGGGATAGCCTCTAAAAAACATGGGCTTAAAAATCTCCCAGTTGTAGATGATTTTCCCCCATTTCTAGGGGATTTCTCCATGGAATTTTCCCATTTCCCAGCCACGTTGCACTAGCGGCAAACCCCTCCTGCGTGCGGGCGTGCTTCATCAGGGCATTGGCGATGGGCGCCTGAGCAGGGCATCCCGGATTCGGTTTGTTTGGGGATTTTCGTGGGTAAACCAAGAATAAACCATCCAAAAAAGGGTAGTATTAACCATCCAAAAAATGGGTGGCTTATTTATCATTATATATCTGGTTGGTGGTTGAGCCACCCCTCTGAAAAATGATGGAGTTCGTCAGTTGGGATTCCTATTCCCAATTTATGGAAAAACAAAAAATGTTCCAAACCACCAACCAGAATAATAAACCATCCCCCAGTCATCACCATAAATAGGTGGGATTGAAACCACTCCCAGTCATGGTTGGTTTATGACATTGTTTTACCCACATTACAGCATATTTGAAACCATAGAATGGAGGTGTTGAATCTTAAAGGGATGGGGATGGGATTAGTTTAAAGCTGACAATGCGAAATCGACCTTCCGTAAGTACCATATGCACACTGGACAATGGATGTTCACTCTCAAAATTGGGACCATATAAACATATTGCCGCGGCATGCTGTTTGGAGCATAGCTCAATGCGTCATTTCTATTTGGTTTTGATTTCCAATTGATGGTACCGTTCCAAAACCCTGGTGGGCAGAATCAGGATCACAATGGAATTTTAGGGATGGAAACCACAGTTGAAACGATGAACTACACCCAAAGACTATCCAAGGCATACTCAGACTTTAAGGAAAATCATGACCTCCATGAATTGAGGTCTCAAGAACAAATCGCTAGTTCAAGTTGAAAGTTCAAGTTGAAACCTTTAGTTAAACTTCCAAATCAAATGTCTTTTCAGCCATCAAGCAGACAAATCCAATGATGATCTCCAGAAACCATCAGAAGTCATCGTTCCCAGACGGTCTGGCTCCCGCACAATGCGATGCTGAATCGGCGGATCCTTCTCGGCAGGCATCTCAGCCTTTGGTCGATTCAGGCAGAGACCAGGTCCTTGTTACCCTCTGGTAAATTAACAGTTCGACCCTGGCAGTCATCAGGGTTGGAAGATTAGTGAAACCAATAAAACTAGGCTATAAAATCAGGGTCCAACTGTTAATTTACCAGAGGGTAAGGCTAAGGGATGTTCAAGTGTGATGTTTTCCGGGATGGTAGTGGAAAGCAAACTTAAGCCATTTGACAGTCCGCCAGTCGGTTAGTTCCGACGACTGGATACTTGGAGGATCATCCCACTTAGTATATAAGTGGTTAATAACCCTTTTTCCCCACCTGCCAGGTGAGGGTTGTTAGATTTTATCAGAGCTGTTCTCCTCCTCCTCACCCGCCGCCTCCTCCTCGCAGTCCAGATCCCAGTGGGCACAGCCGGACCTCCACCGCGAGCTCCAGATCCCAGTGGGCACTGCCGGACCTCAACCGCGAGTTGCAGATGGGCACTGCCGGACCTCAACCGCGACTTCCAGGTCGCAGTGGGCACTGCCGGACCTCAACCGCGACTTCCAGATCGCAGTGGGCACTGCCGGACCTCAACCGCGACTTCCAGATCGCAGTGGGCACTGCCGGACCTCAACGGCCAGATAGAATGCCAGAAGATATGCCAGATGGAATGTCAGATAGAATGCCAGAAGATATGTCAGATAGAATGCCAGAAGATATGCCAGATAGAATGCCAGAAGATATGTCAGATAGAATGCCAGAAGATATGCCAGATAGAATGCCAGAAGATTTGCCAGATAGAATGCCAGAAGATATGCCAGAAGATATGCCAGAATGTATAAATGTCATGGTGGGGATCACACGAAGTAAAGTAATTTTAGTAAATCCCCTAGGTGGATCATTACATTTAATATCATTTAAATGGGAACTTACCCCAGTTACTAGCCACTTACTATGTGAGAAAGTCAACCAGCCAACCCCAACCGGTGCAACTGAGCCACGGCCATGGGAAGCCCTCGTCAAAGCGCACGAAAACGCCAGTTGTGGATAGGAAGCCCCAAGAAAGGATAAAACGAATACACTTAAAAGTAGAATCCTACTCAATTAATTAGTCACTTAGTGCTAAAATGATTCTACTGAAAAACTGTCACTTGGAATCACATCAAAAGGTCCAGCCATAAACCTCACTGTCTCACTCTTTCGACCTGAAGATTCGGACAGTCAAAACATCAACTAACCCCAACCCGAAATGCCCTGGCTGTAACCCACCAAAGCAGTAAAATTGCAGTTTCAAGTTGGAAACTCATCATCCAATTCCCTGCAGAATTCCACATCGGATTTTACTGCTTCAATCCATGACATGATCCCCGCCCGCTCCCGAATAGCAATCTTTAAGGCAGGAAGGGCCACCCCAGATAAGTTGGTTTGAGCATAACTTGGCTACAAACATTGGCACATAGCAGTAGAACATCCCCCAAAAAAATTCCCCCATTTCTAAGGATTCTAGTTGATATAATTATGTTGATATATAGTTGATTAAGACCTCCATATATTAGAGGATTTCCTAGCTTAAGCCACGGCACGCAGAACACCCATAACTTGGCACCTCGGGATCAACCACGCTGCAGCCGTAAAACCCCCCCGGCCACGCGCTTGGTGATCCCTGGAGCGCAGCTTGGCGGAGCTTGGAGACTTGGAACTGCACTGGTTTCAAACAGAGAGAAACAATATGAACTGGTTAATATATGTTCATTATATGGTTCATATGCTGTTAATATGAATGGTTCATATAAATGGTTGATGATGGATAATGATGGATAATGATGGTTAATAATATGAACTGCTTGGTGGTTGAGCCACCCCTCTGAAAAATATGATATAGTGAGTTGGGATGATTATTCCCAATATAATATATGGAAGATGGAAAATAAAAAAATGTTCCAAACCATCAACCAGATAATGTGGGTAAAACAATGATATATAAACCACCCATCTTTGGGAATGGTTTATATCACCTATTTATGGTGATGACTGGGGGATGGTTTACCCACATGATACTGAATAAGTGTGTAAATTACTCTTCTATCCTTTTGTGGGGTTACAATACTGATCTGCTTTTATGACAACTGAATAGGTGGTACTGCACCTTTGTGCCACGTAGCACGGCTTAGCATCCATCATTGATTTGATTCAATTAAATGGTAAAGGAGCGATGAACACACTTGTCTTGAAGACGATTTGGTGACCTTTTTGAGGAAAACAACTATTAATTTAGCTTTGGCGAAACTCCATGTCATTGCTCTATCCATTACTCAACAAATTGAAGCACAAGCGGGTGGATAAAACACGGCAATCAGATGGACATGGGGCATGTCCCGCTCAAATCTCTGGTGCTACAACCTGGCTAGAATGTCACCATATCCAATCGCGAAAGCATTCTGAAACTGGCTAGTTTGCCGTGTGGGTTTGTCTGAAAAGGCAGCCAAACATTCAAAATACGGCTTCAAGACATTATTTGCAAAATAGTCCAAAATATGAAATTGCTATATTATATAGATCATATATAGATTGTGAATACTACATTAATCTATGATGATGTCCGCATTGAAATCGCGGTTATTTCGGTATATCCCCACTGATCACTGGCCGCAGTCCGGCCTCGCTCCCCAGATGCGCCCCGAGGCTGGAGCCAAAGGACGATGAGTTGATCATTGAGAGGATGGTCCAAATGACGTCCAAATATCAAATGACTATTATATATTCATATATATATATATTCATATAGCAGTATAGTTGATGATGAATCATGTCCAAACACTCTGGCTGGAATGGATTGGAATGGTGGATCAAACTGCAAATGACTTCAAACGTGGCAGGTTTCGTGAACAGCGATGTCAGAAGAACAATTTCAACGAATAGGCAATGGTTCTTCCCTTGTTCCCTCCATCCATTGGGTGATAATGCCACTTTGACCCCAACAAATCACCATCATTGTGGTCCTGGATTCTGCCCTGGCCCCATGCCCCAGAATCCCTAGGTGGGCATTGTCCAAAACCACGTTTTTTTTTGGGTGGACATCTCGAAAGAGTGCACGCCAAAAAATGTGAGCTTCCTCCCTCAGGATTAGATATTTTTCGATCACAATCGACGTGGCATAACGTCGCCCTCGAGTTGACCAAACACACCGTCACAACAAGAGACCAAAAAAAAGGAATTGAGTAGCAGCGACATATTTGCTAAACAGTTCACTGATTCACAGTTCAATCTGCAAAAGAAAGGATCAATGCAGCAGCTGGCAGCGATGTTCATTCCCCAAGCTGATCCAGTGGCTACTGAGGCAGCAAAGCCTGAGCCAGGTCAGCTGCGGACATGGCACTGGTGATGCGACAAGGGATCCACAGAGCGCTACAAGAGCTTACATATGCATATACAAACACACGGATAATCATATCATATAGTAGTTATTATATAGTTATTATATAATAGTTATTATATAATAACTAGTTTATAATAGCTATTTTAGAATAGATGATAATCTTATATTTACATATGCATTATTATATAATAACTATATATATAACCATATACGATACACAATGTACAATCATTGAAAACCCTTCAATTTCACTCCAGGAATTGCCCCTGGCAGCACCCAGCTACCCTTGAAAAACATTGCAAAACCAAGCGGCTGAGCGGTCAAGGCTCTGCTAAAATCCGCGACCCCAGGGGGACATCTTCCACGCGAAAATCACACTGGTGAGAACCATCAAAACTCCAACCTCAGGTGGGTACGGGTCAAAAGTTAATGAACCAACAACTCTGGTCAGCTTTACTATAGTATCACACCATACTGGTTGGGTGTAGCAAACTGAGACATTGGCATGGGCAATGTCAAGCCCTGGGCGAAAGCGCCATGAATACCTCTAAGGTGTCTAGAAGATGAATTTCATTGAATTTCCTATAGAATAATGTGGGGGGGGGTCCTAAAATGGGGGATCCTCAAAACCATGGGTTTCATTCAATACTAAAATGGTCTATATAATTTGGTACCACCATTTTAGGAGACCTCCATACAAGATATTGCCACTTGCAACCGGCTCCTTCAGCATCTCAGGTATTGAGAGCTCGGACAAAAGCTGCCGAAATGTGCCCCTTCCATTGAATCACAAGGAGTCAGTCGCCCTCTACCAGCTAAGCTTTCACACATGCATAAAAAAGTCCTGATATGTCCTGATGTCTCAATATGATCAATATGTGAATTTTGTATAATTTTGTTGGGGAATTGCCCGACATCTTGGGGACGAACGAATGGAATTAAGTCCGCATGTTTCAGCGCCAACAAGGCCAGGTCCAGCAGCCAATACCACCAAGTAGTTCCATTCCGATGGACTCAGAAAATTCTTGCCTTGACCTGACCGGGGTTCCAAACCGCTTGCTTCAAGCCGATTCTAATGACCCAAGCAAGATCTGTCTAGCCAAACGGATGATTTCAAAACATATTTATTTATCGAAGGAAGTTTGGAAGTCAAACTTCCGACAATATGGAGAGATGAAAAAGCAGTCAGCAGGGAGAAGAGTCAGAAGAGAAACGATCAGAAGAAAGAAGATGCAGGTGCGCGAAAAGGTAGGAAAGTCGCGAAACACTGTGTTTTTTCGTTGTTTTGTGGCTCCGGAGGGTTGAAAAGTAGGCTCGCTAAAGCGGCGGGTGCGGAGACATCTGGGGAGATGAGAGATGAAAAGTTGCACGCCGTTGTGGCGCGAAGCACATTTGGAAGTAAAATGTGTTAAAAACTGAGGGGTTCGGACCACTTTTGGAAGTTGAGATGTTGAAAAAGTGCACGCCGTTGTGGCGCGAAGCACATTTCGAAGTCAAAATGTACGAAACAACCAGGTCCGGACCACTTTTGGAAGTTGAGATGTCGAAAAAGTGCACGCCGTTGTGGTGCGAAGCACATTTCGAAGTCAAAATGTACAAAACACACCATTGTCGGACAACTTTTGGAAGTTGAGATGTCGAAAAAGTGCACGCCGTTGTGGCGCGAAGCACATTTCGAAGTCAAAATGTGCAAAACACTACATGTTCGCGCCACTTTTGGAGGTTCAGATGTCGAAAAAGTGCACGCCGTTGTGGCGCGAAGCACATTTCGAAGTCAAAATGTTAAAAGCAGCAGGGGTTCGGACCACTTTTGGAGGTTCAGATGTCGCTTCTTCACTACACTACACATTACACTACACTACACTCCACTACACTACAACTACAACTACACAACTACACTCCACTACAATACACTCCACTACACTCCACTACACTAAATTACACTACACTACACTACATTACACTACACTCCACTACACTACATTACATTACACTACACTACCTTCCACTACACTTCACTACATTACACTACACTCCACTACACTACAACTACAACTACGACTACACAACTACACTCCACTACACGAAATTACACTACACTACACTACATTACACTACACTACTTTACACTGAATGACACTGCACCACAGATAGACAGGTAGATAGATAGATAGATAGATAGGTAGGTAGGTAGGTAGGTAGATAGTCAGAGAAAGAGAGAGAAATAGTGAGAGAGATCAATCACCTTTCGCTCCATCAGTGGCTTCGCTCTGCCATCCCTGATTCACGACAAACAGCCTCTCCTATAGGTTTCCTATTTTTGAAACTTCCGCCACCGCCTTGCGCGGTACTACTGGTATATATATATATCGATAACTCGCTAGGTCAAATCTACCACAACATCAGCGGAACCTAATATAGGATGTGGATAAGTGATATCTGACAATATCTGACAATATCTGACATATCTATAACATAATAAACGCCACTAATCATACAGAAACTATACGGGACTTCCCCAAAAGTAGGATACTTAGAACACCTGGCGCAGGCCTTCTGCTCCGGCACGGTTTTCCCAGAAGGCCCACCAAGCAGGCGCTGAGGGCTCCTGGGAGAACCCTTTCCATACTGGACTTTGTTGGCCAATCCTATAGGAAATAAAAGTGGTATAATATGCATATATATATATATTAGATAAGATTAGGTAAGATCAGATAAGATTAGATACGATTAGATAAGATTAGATTAGATTAGATAGATAGATTATGCCATTGATAAATCTCACTATGCTTGGATATGTGTATATATATATATTATGTCCAGTGTATTAGCTGATTATGTATCTCTTGTTTAAATTTACAATAGGATTGTTGTATATCTGTAATTATTGTACTTATATCAAATATTTGTTTTATGTTTTATGATTGTAGTCCCCAACAATTGGATCAGTGATGTAGGTAGATGTATGCTGGAGCCTATGGGAGTGAGATTTGATCCCTGCTCAAAAAAACTTTGTCAATTACTGTATGGGATATGGCTACCATCCATCCAGTCAACCTTCAAGGAAGAAATGGGATAGTGATCCATCTCTGGGATTAATCACTCCAACCATATCCAACCCATAGCTGCCATGGCTGTTCCGTTCCCCACTCCTTCTTGACCTTCCTTGCCCTCTGCTTTGGAGCTTCTGCTTCTTGCTTCTTAACCTCCAAGGATTCTGCCGTGTTCGATACTCCATTCTGTCTATGTTCTCCTGCTGGTATCTATTGGTATCTACTACATATGTGTGATATGTGTTTATTTATTATATATAATGATGTTGACTGTTCACCAGCCTGTAGTAGCTACTCTTACCTTGTAAATCACTACATCCAGCATCGCTCGAGCACAATCCACAACTCACCTGCTGAAAACGCTTCTGGAAAGCTGCTTCATAATCCTCCGGGGAAAAGCGAGGCACGGGAATTGCTTGGTTCCATTGGGCAGTTCTGCAATGGATTGATACCATTTCAGACCTGACTTGGTGAAAGAAATGATTCGCAAATGGGGCACCACCACCACTTGCAAAGGGTTTGCGCTAGGCGTGAGATATGCATAGCATATGTATTGTTGGTTGTGTTCTGCGTGTTTCATAGACCTTGGTCGTCAATACTTGGGTACCCCAAGTTATTGTCTGATCCTCCACTAATGCCCCAACTTTCTGGCCGCCGGGGTCTGGATTATGATGTGTTTATATAGGTAATATATAATTATATATATAGGCACAGAAATTAAATATTATTGTAATGATACATTGGTCCAACTCATCATCGATATGTTGACCTCATATTTTAACCCATCCCCATCGACCTATCCTCTCCTGTACCTCCCCATCAGCACCACCCGTTGGCATGGCAAATAGCTGCCCTCTCAACAGCGCTCGACTGGACAGGGTCCAAGCAGCGCAGAAAACTGCCTGCAGGGCTGTGCTGCGACACCGCGACCGCATCAATGTGGACATGGCCAGGAACTGATCGCAGTGAAGCTGGGGGCGAGTTTTTGAAAAAGACAGCAGAAAACAATCATGTACAAATGATTACAAATGCATAGCCTGATGTTGCCTTCATTTCTTTTTTTGCGAATTGGGGTGGGGTCTGGACTCACATACTGCCAGAAACTGTGATGATGATTCTCTGTTGGGAGGGGCCAGGTTTTTATCGGAGTCTTTATCTTCAAAAAAGACATGGCAAGTCTGACACCCGAATAATTACGTGTTAAACTGTTAAAACAAACACGTGCTCATCTGCTGCGGAAGTTCCTTTACACTGCGGGTTGCGCATCTCACCCTGTTGTGGTTCCATGGTTCAAATCATGTTCTCTGCATTTCTGGCGAATTTTCTGGACCATCCAAGACAAACAAAGGCTTGCAGAATTACCCCCAAACCATCCGAAACACATAAAGTTTCTTGAGCCAAACGTCACTGGGCAGTCATTCCACCTTTGCTGGTGGAGATACGGTGATGCATCGCGACCGGAAATTGGGAACAACCAGCAGGTAGAAAACACAAAAATTATCAGCCTTTGGTAGTTATATTTATGATTATTTATGTATCTTCTGAGCATGGGAATGATAAACCCATGAGCATCCACAATTTGTAGATATACTCCTGTATGTCCCATGGGTTATTCTGTTCCGTTGCTGTTATAGATTGCCAGTGAATACTTTTCAAGTCGACTTCTCCGCATCCTTCACTCCCAATATTGGTTTCAAGAGGTTAAAATCAATCTATAAGAAACCCCTATGTTTTGGATGTAAAGAACCAGGGTGTCGGTGTCCCTTAGACTTTCCATATTGAACCAATCCATTGTTTGGATTCTTGGTGAAATATGGTTGAATCCAAGATGGTTCTCTTCGTTATTTCCCCCCTTCCAATCGCCATCAATCCCAACAAGTTTCGCGCAGAATCTTTTGCTCAGACTCTTCCGCTGGAATCTTCACGTCCACAGATCTGATGCTGAAGCTCACCCTCGCCTTGCTGTCTGAAGGGCGAGGAATGGGTGTTTTTGGACCTGTTTTTTCTGGAAAGTGGATGAAAGTGGCCCATTTGTTTTGATATTTTTGATGGTTTACTGTTAGAAAACGGTGATTTTCCATATTATAGCTATGTTAGTTTACTGCAGGGTCTTCCCGAAAGTTGCGGCTGGAAATGATCCCAAAGCAGACTGGAGAACTACAGGCCCGGCACATCCCGGCATTCACTGGTTCATCATCTTCACATAGATCTTCACTATTGCAGTAAGGTGGGTAAACCAATGTCATGTTTACCACCCCCCCAGTCATCACCATAGAGGTGGTATAAATAAACCATTCCCAGTCATGGGTGGTAAAACTATGTAAAAATGACATCGTTTTATATACCCATATTAAAGGGAATGTCAATGAATGTGCATCCCACAAATTATAGGACCGGGTAACCCCACATGTTACCAACTTTTCTAGACTTAGACTGAGCACAGAAAAGCAAGAAGGGAAGAGGAAGTATAAGAGTGATGGAGGGGTGATGGTGGGTGAGTTTGTGTGTGTGTGTATGCATGTGCATGCGCAGATGAGTGAATGAGAATGTGAGTGAGTGATGTGGGTGTGGCGTGTGTGTGTGTGTGTGAGTGAGTGAGTGAGTGAGTGAGTGAGTGAGTGAGTGAGTGAGTGAGTGAGTGATGGTGTGAGTGAGGTGGGTGAGTGAAGGTGAGTGGGTGAGTGAGTGTGTGTGTGAGTGAGTGAGTGAGTGAGTGAGTGAGTGAGTGAGTGAGTGAGTGAGTGAGTGAGTGAGTGAGTGAGTGAGTGAGTGAGTGAGTGAGTGAGTGAGTGAGTGAGTGAGTGAGTGAGTGAGTGAGTGAGTTGGGGCGTACATCAGACCCCTTGGCAATGCACATTGTCCCACGCCTGCCACGCAAAAGAGGCGGAGCCCCAAGGGACGCCAGGGCGTACATCAGACCCCTTGGCAATGCACATTGCCCCACGCCTGCCACGCAAAAGAGGCGGAGCCCCAAGGGACGCCAGGGCGTACATCCAACCCCTTGGCAGTGCAGATTGTCCCACGCCTGCCACGCAAAAGCGGCGGAGCCCCAAGGGACGCCAGGGCGTACATCCGACCCCTTGGCAGTGCACATTGTCCCACGCCTGCCACGCAAAAGCGGCGGAGCCCGAGGGACGCCAGGGCGTACATCCGACCCCTTGGCAGTGCACATTGTCCCACGCCGGCCACGCAAAAGAGGCGGAGCCCGAGGGACGCCAGGGCGTACATCCGACCCCTTGGCAGTGCACATTGTCCCACGCCTGCCACGCAAAAGAGGCGGAGCCCAAGGGACGCCAGGGCGTACATCCGACCCCTTTGGAGTGCACATTGTCCCACGCCTGCCACGCAAAAGAGGCGGAGCCCAAGGGACGCCAGGGCGTACATCCGACCCCTTGGCAGTGCACATTGTCCCACGCCTGCCACGCAGGCGTGAGTGAGTGAGTGAGTGAGTGGGTGAGTGAGTGAGTAAGTGAGTGAGTGGGTCAGTGAGTGAGTGGGTGGGTAAGCGAGTGAGTGAGTGAGTGAGGGAGGGAGGGAGGGAGTGAGTGAGTGAGTGACTGACTGAGTGGGTGAGTGAGTGAGTGAGTGAGTGTGTGTGAGTGTGAGTGAGTGAGTGAGTGAGTGAGTGAGTGAGTGAGTGAGTGAGAGAGGAGGACGGGAGGCGGAGGAGGAAGGCGGATACAGAACTAAAAACAAAAACCCCACACGTCAATGTTGGGAATGGGTGAGTGAGTGAGTGTGAGTGGGCGGGTAAGCGAGTGAGTGAGTGAGGGAGTGAGTGAGGGAGTGAGTGAGTGAGTGAGTGAGTGAGTGAGAGTGAGTGTGAGTGTAAGTGTGAGTGAGAGTGAGAGTGAGAGTGAGAGTGAGTGAGTGAGAGAGGAGGACTGGAGGCGGAGGAGGAAGGCGGATACAGAACTAAAAACAAAAACCTCACACGTCAATGTGGGGAAAAACTTGTATTTCTAGGTCTATTGATCCATATAGCCATATCATGCCATACTATTGTTACCCACATGATATTTGACGATATCGGCCATTATTAATCACTATTAACCATTATTAACCATTATCAACCATTATCAACCACTATTAACCATTATTAACCATTAACGATTGTATTACTATCCCATTAATATTAATTAAGTATTATGAACCATTATTATATAACCATTCTTGTTTTACACACATGATTCACATGATGACCGTCTTTTGCCAGGTGGCCCGCGTCAGCAAATAATGGATGGCCTCAGGCACCGTTGAATCGAACGGCTCCGGCGGCGCGCCGCCGGAGTCGTTCGCCACCTGAAATGCCCCAAGCAGCGGGGGGCGAAAGTCGCCCAACAAATGGGATGCAGTATGACAATGTATCCCATAGGATCCATGTATGCTATATATGGTAACATTTACCATCAATATACCCCAAATGTTAGCATATATACCATACATGGATCCTATGGGTATGATAGTAATGTTCTAGCCATCATGTAGATAGTAATGTAGTACTATTAGCTATGGCTAGAACATTACAAATGACAATGTATGATATGATGTAGTCATAGTCATGTTCTAGCCATAGTTATATGATGTTATATGATATGGTGTGACCTTTTGGAAGCACTTCAAAATCCAATGATCACCATTGATTACCACATCTTTGGTCCCAAAGACTTCACATGTTGACCCTGCTTTGGCAGGCCCTTGGCCGAGCGACAAGCCAAGGGCGGTAGGCCCAGTCAAACCTGAGCCCAGGCTATGCCCCAAGCTGCTGGATGCTGGCAGGGCTCCAAGTGATGGAGAATCAAACGTGGCTAGCTGGGAATTCCGCGAACTAGTGCTGGGCGATTTTCCAGCCATATAAGTGATTACTGAAGGTTATATTGGTTATATAATTGGATTTCATGGGATTTCATGGAATGCAAAAAAAGAACCAACCACAATTGACACTAAATTATTGGTGAATGTCTGACAACGAGGGCCCTATCTTCAAACAACCCACATGTTGGGCCAGCTCCCCAAATAGATTTGTTGCTGTTATCTGAATCATTGTTGCTGACCAGTAAACAAACACACCCTTTTAATTGGCAAATGCCACCACATGTTTATCTCTCATTGTGGTATGGCTTTAAATCACATTCTAGCTACTAGTATAGCAAGCCCCGAGAAAGATAGAAAACCACGCATCCAATTCCACAATCTAGTGATCAGTTGAATCATATTGAACATGTTCATGCCCTTTGCTGAATCTTTTTGGTTAATATATATATATATACATACCCCATGATGTCCCCACAAAATCCTATAAAATCCCAGCAAAAATTGCACAACATGGTGGGATATTCCATTTTAGTGGCTTGAAATTCTATAAAATCACCACAAAATCTCAAAACAAATCCTATAAAATCACCACAAAATCTTATAAAATCCTATAAAAATCAGTTGAAAAAATCCCACCTATGACATACCCCATGTTTCACCCGAGAAAAAAAGCCATCACCTCAGCCATGGCACGTGGGATCCCATGAGGCCGGCGACGCGCGCCGGAAGGTGCGGCCCTTCATCTGCAGCTTGGGAGGGACCAAAATGGTGGGCACGCCGTGGTAGGCCTGGCTGGGGATGGGGAGAATTCTTGGTGAACGTCCAAATCTTGGGATTTTTTTAACCCTTTGGTTATTTGTTACATAGCCATGGTATAGATGGCCCATAAAAATAGATTATTTTCCCAGAAAGCTCCAGTTATGCTTGGGATTTTCCATGGCTATGTTAGTCATAACCAGATGGTATATTTATGATATCCCATATGCAACCCATGGTGCTGGAATATGAATCCCAACATTTACCCCATTTTTATGACCCAGTCATGTAGGTAAATATACCATACATGGAGCATATGGGTATTTATTGGGGATTCAATGAACTGATTTTAAGTGTAAAGTGGGGTTGAATCATTAAACCTCCATGGAAAATGGGAATTTAAGCAACAAACCCCGCGGATTTATATGTGATTGATAGTGACTTGTTGGCAAACATAACTCCAATAGCTATGGTTTATGGCAATGAAAGAACTATAATTAGTATTCATCGGGTAAAGCCAAACCAACTTATAAAATCACTGGGGGGACCCCACCTCGTAGGATTGCGGGGTGTGGTAGTTATACTTCGATGGGTTTTGAAACCAACTTATGAACCCAGGATTAATATACCCTCCAATTGACCAGTAGGATCGGGGGCCCATGTACGTGATCAGCAGACTTCAACAATCCAGGGTTCACATTGGATTCTAGGTGGGATTGAGTCTCCGGGTGTAAGATCTTCGGTGTGCCTATGATTTCCTATAAAATAATTCAAAACAGCACTGTAGATTCTGAAATTTGTGGATGAACCAATGGGAAAGTAAGTTGTTTCTAGTTGGGAAGGGAATGATGGTTAGTAATCCCTGTTGGAATTCGGACCAAACCTGGGTGTCTGATTCTATAGGGACTAAAACGAAAACCCAGGACTAAGGGGGGGGATTTTCCCTATAGAATAGAAACCCTACCAAGCCAACAGCCCCCTGCCGCTCTTATAAAATGAAAACCCAGCCTCATACTGGCCACTGCTACTAACAAATAATCCCAAACTGGATGGGCGCAATCCAGGTACCATTCTATAGTAGAAACTGGCCTACCAACTTCATCTCTATAGAATCGTATGCCCAGGTTCTGTATTCTATAGAGATAATTCCAAGGAGGATGGTTAGTATACGTAGTTAGTACATGGGCTATGCTCTACTTAGGAGTGATGTTTGGCAACTGGCTTCTAACCCCGCACAAAAGATGTTGTTTATATATATTTTTATTAGCCAACGAGCCATGGTGCTTTGTGGTGATATGTGCCAACACTAATTATAATAAATATATAATGACCTGGGGATATCTGGGGGATAAATGGCTGGTAAGCAGGTAATAACCCATGATACCCTGCGGATCCCTGCGTTACTCAAACGTGGCAGTTGAACATTCACCATTTACAGATGATTTTCCCACTTAGACCCTCCATTGATCGGTGGTTTTCCAGCCAGGTTTGATTGCCTACCGGGTATGCCAAGAACAATGGAGCTTTGAATCTCCAATTCCCACCAATCAAAAAGGAACATCAGTAATATTCAGTAATTATATATATCTGCTTGGTTTCCATCCCCCTGAGGAGAAAAAAATATAAACATGAGTGACCTTGGATCATGTTTTTTCTTTTTAATCATCATCCCAAAACGGGAAACATCAATCCATTGAGTCTTTGACCCGTTGCACGTCCGACCCCAACGTTGCGCCTGCCGGGCACGGTTCGTCAGAACCAGCATGGATCCAGCGGTCAAGAGCAATGGAATTGGCTTCGAGGATCGCGTCTCCTGGGCCCCCGCGATGCATCCAACATGGCACCCGACGATTTGGTCCACCAAAGAAGATGACTTAACGAGCTCACTGTTGAAAACGGACCATGATTGTCTTCCAGGCTTCCACTGAAAAAAACTTGGCAGAAAAAATGGGTCTTAGCAGCAAAATATCGCTGCGTGAGAACCACTTCAAAATCCTCATAAAAATATATAAAAATCAGAAAAACCAAGCAATGTCCAAGCAATGTCCAAGCAATGTCCTTGCCCAGCAAAAAGACGCAAGGCAAACCAATCGATATCGTGACCAGAGGGCTAGTTGTGTCCTAGCGGGATCCCTGGGATCATCCCACTGGGACGAGCCCTTGTGGATGTGAATTATAGCTACCATGGGGATATGGACAAAACAAAGGTGAGCTTCACCAAGAGTATTACAAAGTGGGGCCCCCGTTCGATAGCTAAGTTGGTGCAAATAACTCCAATAACTATATGGTTTATGGTACCTATAACTATAGTATTCATGGGGTTTATAAACCATCTTATAACTGGGGGGCCCCACCTTGTAGGAACAAGCTGTCATCACAAGTTGTTGTCTCTCCAAAGAAAGGGGCAGCAGCATGGTTCCATCCTCCTCCACATCATCGCGATGCCCTCCCAGGCGATCTGAGGGCCGCCGCGCGGCGTGGTAGAGGTTGCCTAACGACGACGTGGGACAATGGCCAGCGATGGGAAAAGGCTGAGGAATCCATGAATAATCGGTGATAAATGTTTAGAAATTACGAGGAAATGACTGAAAATCACTGGAAAATCCATGAGAATCACCTGAATAATTTCTTGAGTTTCCAGATTTATAGCGGTTGTTGGGACCAGAATGTTGGTATAACCAACTCTTGTCTTAGTTTCAAAAAGGACGCCCGGATACTCATTGCCAGCGTGCACTCTGCCGCAAATCAGCTGAAATTAAAGAAAAACACCAAGGATTGCCCAACCATGGCGTTGAATTGCGATATACTGTCATGCCTTCTTTTCCAGATCTAAATGACGACCTGCTATTCAAGTCATGGTCATAGTGGACTGAACATGTTGTCTCAAATATACTTAAAAGAAAGATGGTGGATCTCCCAGCAAAAACCCGATAGACAATCAGCTGGGGCCCTGCACAAAAAAAATAACTGATCACAACATGTACCTAATTTATCCTCATTTATCCCAATTAGCATCAAACCCCGCCGCCCAAACTAAGCAAATACATGGATGCAAATCGCAGCTTGGAAGGTGTGCCTTGGCTGCGTGGTATTTTGCGAAAACATGCTCCAAGGGGTCTGTGGAGTTCGCTAGTTCGTTTTTCATTTTACCACCTGTTGATAGCTGCAACATTTATACATCCACCGAGGCAGGATTCATCAAACATGTTTAACCTCCAAGCGTTGGGCCATGTATAGACAAACTCTAAGAACTGGGTCAGGAGCATGGTCCAGGCATGTCACCAAGATTTGTTGACTATCTGATACAAGCAGTCTGAACGCTCGACATATGCTGGACCTAGCCAATCCACGTCAAGCCAAGCTGCGTGTTGTCAATTTCGCCTGCATCTTTCAACAAGTCCTTGGACTGCAAAGGACTTGTTGAGATATAAACTGAGGGTGGTGGCACGGGATTCCAAAATGGGTGTGTCGGAAAATAGCGTACCCCTAAACCCAATGGTTAATGATCATTATCCCATATTATCCCTATTAAATGGCTATAATTGGGAATATACCCTATTTTCAGACAAACCCAAAATGGCTCAAGAGCCAGTCAAACACAGATCCACTGAGCACCGAGGATCCACCGCCCTTGTGGCGAACGATACCAACAACTCCGGCAACGGCCGGCAGTCATCGGGAAGGTAACCTGTGGGGAATGCGTGGCAACAACGCCTGTGCCGTGGGTTCTGCCCTGCAGAAAGTTAAGATTGCGATGCAAAATCCTCAAGTTGCATGGAAAAATCACGCCACAACACCATGATTCTCCATTCAGTCTGTCATAGGCCTAGGCAAATTGTTTGCACCATTCCGGAAAATTGCTGCAGTTGTTGTTGCCTCGAAGCAAGATTCTAGCACGAAAACCCAGATTTGCCAGCAGGATGCGACTTCGAACCCCTCCTTGATCGACAAGCAACAGCGGGAAGACCAGTCGTATTGTTTTCCCATGGTCACCTGAGAAAGGAACGCAGTTGCGGCACTTCAAGCACCGCCCTTGGCACAAAATTAGCGCTTAGCATGAATCATCATCAAATCAACACTGTATCTGCCACATTGTCATTCAGAGATTTCAGAGTGGAATCTGTGGAAATTTTGGGCCACATATCCGTCATAATTCCTCTCAAACAATCCAAACCGGCGCCAATCTCATCACTAGTCGCCAGCTCCATCATCTAAGTTTGTCTGTACATAGGTCGCCCTGGAATCCGATGGTATATAATCATTGCTCATATGATCTACCATTTTACAGGTACCCTCTGGTAAACTAACATAGCTATGGAAAATCACAATTTTTAATGGGAAAATTCACTATAAATGGCCATTTTTAATAGCTATGTTAGTTTACCAGAGGGTATACCTGGTATATACCCACATTTTTAGACACACCAATTGACACCCATCTTGCATCATCTTGCCCAACCCTCCACAGCGGTCACGGATGTTCAAGGCGCCCATCTTAGCTTTTCAATCACGGAGAGGCTGCTGGGGTCGGGGCCTCACAAGAGCACACGTGGGCCGCCAAAGCCTTGATCCTGACAAGCCCGTACCAAATCACATGCTAGGTCCTAACTAGCGCCTCCTGAGTCACTTCAATCAGCCCCATCCCCATATGTGACTATAAATCAACACTAGATGTCGCCGATTTTACGTGTGCCTGTTGCTGCTTGCAGCCCTAATTAGATCATAATATAAGACTTATGGAGTTCCTGACGCCCCACTTGTGTTGGTCACCCGGATGAAACCAGCATGTCTAAAAATCCAAAAAAGGCCACAGATGAACTTAGCCCCAGGTGCTGTCTTCGGACATGTCGAAAAACTTGGCCAAGCCTTCCTGCAGCCACTCGCCACTCTCCGGTGCCTCTGTAGCTGACGGGTTTGGGCACTGCCAAGCTTTGGGCCCTGCCGGTTGCTGCCACATTGGTGTTATATCACAAGAGCACTACCACCCCACCAGTGGATGGAATGCGCAACAAACTGCACCATGGTTCCACATGGTTCCCGGGGTCCTGTCCCCATCATCCCCACCACGGCCTCGGCCGGCCAAAGATTGCTGCGATTCGGCGGCGTCGCCCAGTCGCAGATCAGGGCGGAGAGCAACTGTGCCTGGTCCTGAAAGCCTCGAGCGCCAGGATGGAGATTTGACCCGACCATCCCTGAGAATGGGATCAAATTCTAGGGGAAAATTGCAGATTTATAGGTGATTTGCCAAGTAAAAATGCTGATGGTCCATAGCTATGTTGGAAATGGGAAGAGGGAAGATTGGGATTGGAATGTTCCAGATATCATCGAGATACATGTTGCCTGTAGGCGTCTCTTCTTGCAACCATTAACAATACATTGAGGTCAGCGACCAATGGGTTTTTGGACCTAAGGAAAAACAAACAAGTCTTGGCTCAGGGGCTCCCCCATCATGACGCAGTTAAGATGCTCAAGAGACCTGGGATGAGGTAGGCATCCCCGTCCACTGCGTCAGACACTAATCCTGAGATTGCCGGCTGAGAAATCTGAGAAATGTTGGACAGGTAAATCATGAAGAAATGGTTCAAATGATGTCACTAAGTAAAGTGGTGAAATTGCACAGCAACCCAGAAATGAGAGCAATGTGGCAATGCCAATGACAACAACCCCCATGTTTTCCATTTTTTTTAAATAATGACATGATAAAATCAGGCATAGGGTGATGTATTTCCCCAAAGCAACCCCGCCAAAAGAATAGAAAAGTCCAATCCATTTACTATCCAAAAAATAGTGGCAAAGTAGCCTCCAAAAAAAAAAAATAATTCATCACTTCTTTGTCAGGATCTTTGGGGGGGTTACTATAATACATAAAAACTATCCTATCTTTATAATTAATGTGGTAAGCTGGCAAACCCAATTCTAATCTATCCCCAATATCAATCAATATAATATCACCTATCACCATCTTTGGGTGCTATAAACTATCCCCAAATGGTAGGTTTATGGCATTAAAGATCACTGAAGCAATGTTATAAACCACCCATATTGATGCTTGGAATCCCACCCATTTTTGAATGCTGAGTCATTGGGGACGCTGGATCCGATTGCTCTACCAACATGATATCATATGTGTATATATATGTGTGTGTGTATAACATTACATAGCTATCATATGACCATCAAGATATGGGTAGTTCATGAAAATTACCCTCTGGTAATTTGTTACGTAGCTATTGAACATGGCCATAGAAATAGTGAGTTTTCCCATTAGAAATGGTGATTTTCAATAGTTATGTAAACGTTTACCAGACCCAGAGGATCCATGTATGGAATATTTACCTACATTGACCCCTAAAGTAATTTAAAATAATCCCAATGTAGGTAAATATTCCATACATGGATCCTTAGGGAGAGGGTACTTTACTAGCACCATTCCCAAGTTGCCAAGGCCCTGGCACCCTCCGCCACCGAGCATCGGTAGATCTCTCCGTCCCTCAGCCGTTGACAGCGCGGATCGCTGGAGGCCTCCGTGAGCAGCTCGCCCGCGAGGCCCGAGAGCTGGGAGGAACGCAGCGACTCCAAGTCACCTGGTGGGAAAATGCTGCATTTCACCGGTGAAAATAATGGAAATATAGTGGAAATATAGTGAAAATATGGGAAAATGGTGGATTTCACCCGTGAAAACTAGGATTTCACCAATGAAAATGGTGATTTTCATCCATGAAAAGTAGGATTTCACCAGTGAAAACGGTTGAACATTGATCTCCATGGCTGCAAAATTCCTGAAGTACATGGATGATAACTGGACAAATCTAGAAACGGAGGATTTTATCGATTGTCATGTTTGACGGCCGATTTCGGTGACCAATGACAATTGGGACTTCACCAGTGGTCAGATAGTGGATTTGAATGGAAAAATGACATGATTTCACCATCCAAAAGTACGCAAAAAATGGATTGATTTGAGGGAAAACCAACAGGCAAACCATGATTTGACGGCCAAACATACAGGGTTCTTCCTCACAAAAAAAAGACTTTTTTTTTGCGAAAAAAATCACCCCTCCAGGTTTTTCAAACCATCCATGGGATCAACCGTGTGTTGGTAACCAAATTCACATGGACAAGCACCCCTTGGCTATTCAACATTATTCAACATGGGTCATTGTCCAACCATGAGGTATCTCATCTATAATTGCCATTCAAAGGTGATGTCCAATAGCCCCAAAATGGGACATTTACCAATCCCTGTGATTCAACTATGCACTTCCCACCCTTCGATCTCAACTGGGTTCCACCTTCATCAAAAGACAAGTTGCGCACGCTACGCCACTGGGAGTCCAGTTCATGGTAAGCATCACTTGTCATTACCTTGTGGGATCATTCAGGTGTGATGGCCCGAGCCTAGCACAAATGGTGCAACTTAGTCTGTCTCAAGCTCCTTCCAATGCACAAACACATGTTCATGCGTATGTCAGTAAAAGGATGGGATGGCACCCCCGTGCTGCTATGTTTCTGTATATGAATCCTGGCGATCAGTGTCTGACAGCCCATCTTTCAACATTGAAGCAAGGAGACATCATCCCATGGCCAAGGATGGAACATTATACTGGTTGGTGGTTGAGCCCTACCCCTCTGAAAAATATGAGTTCGTCAGTTGGGATTATTATTCCCAACTGAATGGAAAAATAAAAAATGTTCCAAACTACCAACCAGTATATATAGGCATACTTGAAACTTTGAAACCAATCAACTGATGAGTGCGAACAAGCTGCGTCTTCGACCCACGATTTCTGCACCACTCAGTCGCAGTCAGTATGGGTCCACTCAGTTCGCCATCCATGATCTGATGTGACATTGCCACAAAAAAGCAGCTGCTGTTCATGCTGTTCCATGCACTACCTGGCACTGGCAACATTAACAACTACTTCTAGGCTCTAGACTGGCACCTGCATAATATGCTGACAGTACCGAGCGAAAATGCTGACATGTCCGAGGTTCTAGATAGTTCTAGGGCCGGAATTCCCGACATGTTCTCCATATATTTCTTCCCTCTTCATATCGTTTGACTCCTGCATCTTGCAGAAATGGGATTTGCCAACGGTCTGGAATGAGTTTCACCTTCCCATATATGAGCTACACATCAAAGCAAGTTGCTTTAAAAGATTCTGCAATAAATGCGGACATGGGTGCCCTATTGGGGATCCTTCTCCGCATTCTCTGAGGTCAAAGCTGCAGTCGCTTCAAGATCTGCCACACCAGAAGCCAATGTTCAGTTTTAAGTGTGATTGAGAAGAGCCCAAAAACGCAAAAAACAGAGCCTATGTACGGTCAACCGTTAAGCAGGTAGTTCCACTGGCAGCTGCACTTGTAATTCAATAGGATTCCCAGCGGATGTACCTCCAACATCTTAGGAAATTTGATGTCAGCTGCAACATGCCCGTCCAGCCAGGTGGGTTTTCCCTTCCTCAAATGGCATTTGCACGCGGCATGTCGCAGTCCGATTCACCATGCTCACTGTGGCTGTTGCTTGCGGTGGTGCTTCCAACCTGAGGGCAGCGACATTGCTGCGCTTTTCCACTTCCAAACTCCTTTCGCATCAACATCAAACGGACTAAAAATGGTGGAAATTCAATGAAAATCATGGCATTTCACCCCATTTATCATCATTTATCCATTTTTTCTTGCTGAAAACTCATCTTCCAGGGATTCCCAGTCCGCCCCACCACCAGGCACCTCTGAGTTGGAGGAACTCAGCTTCCGTGGAGCTGGTGGCAGGGGTGGCCTGTACAAAATCATACCCCAAAATGAGATGATTGGCAGAAAAAAATGAGATGAAATGGCAGCATCATTGGATGAAAATGTTCAGATTCTATCATATTTCCAGGATTTTTTTCAGGTTGTCTGAGGATGATTTGCAACACAAATCTGGGGATCATAGCAGCCCCAATAGATAGATAGAAACGTTGGAGACTTGGATAGATAATATATCGTCTATACTGGGTCCTGGGTTTGTCTGAACATAGGGCACAGCCAAATCCTATGGTTTATCCCTGTGGCTATCATCAAATTGTCCACTTGAAATATCTGGTTTATCCTATGGTTTATAATCCTATGGTTATATATCAATATTAAATTATATCATGTATAATCCTATGGTTTATCAATTTGTCCACTTTGTGGGTCCCATTTTCAGTCACCCAACTCTATGCATTAACCCAGAATCATCTTTCGCGACTGGGATCTTACACATTTCCTGGTTGTTTCTCTATGATGCCCATTTTGACAACGTTGACAATGTTAAAGAGAACCGCGCACACAAAGAACAAACAATGCTTGCTTTCCATCGTTCTTCCAGACTATTGAAGGGAAGGAAACCCCTTTTACATCCTGAAATCCCTCTTACCCTCCATCAAACATGGCAATTGAAATCCTCCCCTTTTACCCATTGGTTTGATCATAAAAAAGCCTCCAATGTCCCCAGCCCGCTGAAACACAGCCACCTCTTCACTGGCGCAACGGGAGGTGTAGGAGTTGGCGGCCTGTGCCAAGCTTAACCAGGGACATGATTAATGAGGGATTTCTGGCAGGTCTCAACAAAAATGAGATAATGATGGACCTAAGCATTGGGTTAGTCACTGTTAGTCCCCATTCTCCAATGCTTACATACTGAGACATACTGGATGGACAAGATCCTGCACCAGTTTGTAACTAATGGTAACTATAAAACGCTGTAAATAATGGGGTTATCAACTGGTGCCATATTTCTTCCATCCAAAGTGCTATGCAACTGTGTAATATATATATACATATATATATATAAGTATATCATTATATATATATATATACACTGGATTCTTGAAAGGTCCTCAAGTTCGGCCCATGCCCCAAATGTCCATAACATCACCTATGGCACTCATCAACATTCAAGCCCTGCCCAAAGGGCGACATTCCAAAACAAACCGCATTAAAAAAAAAAAGAAGAAAAAAAACATTGAAAGAAAAAAAAATGTATGAAACCATCCAAATTCAAGATCCATGACAGTATCCTCATTCATATCCATTTCTCTCCTACCAACCTAACCTATGGCCATCTTTGGAGGAACATCTGGTCACGCACCTTCGCAGAGTGCAGCTTCCGTTCTCTTTCGCGGCCTGGAGCTTCAGTAGCTTTGCGGCCCTTCTTTTGTCCAAAAACTGTGCTTCCCGATCATTTCGATTCATGAGTACGGGGCCCAGGAAAATATAGGAAAGGGTCCCCCCCTATGATTTCAAAGAGAGATTCACTTGTCTATTTTTTGGGGGCCTAAAATCCATCCAACTCCAAGGGTTATACTGTAGCCATGTAACCCCTCTCATATCCACCCATTTGCGCCGCTAGGAAACCTTGGTTTTCCCATGTTTTCCCCTTGTTGCCCTGGGTATGCCACAACTCAACCGACCAGCGGCCTGTAGCCGTGGCTGAGGCTTCTGTTTCTGCGCCATGTCCACTGCATGGAGCGTCGCTGCGGTTAGACTCAAGCCCACCTGGCTGCAAGAACCGCCACTGTGCCTTTATTGTGACTCTATGTGACTCTTAAGCAGAACTTTTGGCATAAAAAGATGCCATCAGAATCATATTGTTTGGGCATTTGATACCTGAATAAATTCCTGAATACATACAGTAAATAAACACACTTATAATACATATATATAATTATATATATATAACTATATAGATTCGTATAGTAAGTGATAGATCTGATCATACTGTACCAGTCCGTCTGCCCTCGTACCAAACGGGCCTGGATCAAGTACCAGGGACTTGCTGCTGGCCCCTCAGCTGTGAGTGACGCTTCCTGGTCACCAGCATACCCTCCGGTATTTTCTCAACATAGTAACATAATGTAACATAGCTAAAAAGGCTAAACATGTTAACATCATGTAATATACCTATATATATATTATATATATATCCAAAACAACCAGTTTATAATCATTTATAGCTGATGTACCTACTAAATATGGATTATGTACCTGGTGTAGCTACTAAAATTATACCCATATATTATATCATATAGCTATGTGAAATTTTGAATTATATACAAAATGGCTAGCCGAGCTGAACATCAGCACGTTGATGATGTTGATTGCTCAAAGGCATCATGACAGGGAAACTCCACTATGATGTTAAGGGGCTACCTGGACATTTGCAACTTAAATCGCCATCATCCTTTGTGTAGACTTTCATCTACTTCCCATACCATGCTCAAACTTGCCCCTAAATACAAGTCATTTTGCCATACTTGCCGTGCTTGCAATCACAATGAATGACCACAAAAAGAAACACATTTCCAGTGGTTCAATAGTTGTTCAAACAATTTCAATCCCTTGAAATTCCGAGTCAGTCCGATGGTACTAAGGTCTGATAAAACTGAACCTCTATATGAGTCTATATGCCCAATGGTGCTTCAAATTGTTCTCATACCCATTTAAATCCACACCGACTCAAACTCTCATATTTCATTTCAAACTATACCCTCAACCAATCAAAGCGAGCAGCTAGCAATGGCACCATCCCTCCCATTTCTATGATGTTCACGATGGATTTTCCAAGATGTTCCATGTTTTCCTATGGCTTCGCGGATTTCCAGCCAAATAACCTGGACCAGGGCCAGCATTGCCAGCATGGAAAGGCCGGGTGCCAAGGCGAACCAAGACGGCACCTGCCAAATGGATCATCTTTCATATTCCTGGTTGGTGGTGTGAACCCCTCTGAAAAATATTAGTCAGTTGGGATGAGTATTCCCAACTGAATGGACAAATAAAAAATGTTCCAAACCACCAACCAGTATTAGGTTTTGACCCATGCCATGTCGTGGGGTTGAACATGTCCATTTACCAGCTCAAATTCTGGTTCATATTTAGATGGTGGGTGTGTTATGATATGTCCTTTTACCAGCTGAAAATGAGGAGGTTAGGGCGTGGAAAAAATCAGTTGCGGAATCCTGAGACTCTCCCATTTCCCACAGACTGTTTCAGCTATATATTGAAATCAATTTCCGCCCAAGTTCCACCATGCAAGCAGGGCCTTTCTCTGCAGATAGGGTTTACCCAGCTGCAGCAAGCAAAGGCAAGTTACGCAGGCAGGCATAGACCTCAAGCGCTGGCGCCAACCATGAAGCTCCCGGAGGCATGGTTGGAATCCCAGCGATTTCTGAACAAATCTGGTGAAATTGAAAATGGTTTTTGCATTTGGTCACTGTAATTACGTTACATTGTGTTCAACTGAACTTTGGAATGGCCCCAACGTTCAATATGTTGTCCTAAAAATGTTTGGTAGTTACTGGCAGTTGTGCTTTAAAAAGGAAGGTTTGCTATTGCATTTCATGTGTCTTTGGCAAACATGGGAGGCATGCAACAGCGGACACATCAGTTGAGGATCATCCCATCTTTTCGGAAAGTGGAAGATCTGAATTCACCCATATACATCCTTATACCCAAGAGATTTCCACCTATTTCAACTATAGACCCAACGTTTCAGGGCTTGGGGGACCATATCATCACTTTCTACGCCATCCATGACTCCGACCCAGTGCCGTGCCAAGCGATCCAGGCGGCTCGGAATCGATGAAACTCTTCCAGTAGGGCACGGCCGGGAAAGGATCACCCCACATCCTGGGCGGAAGCACCATCACCGCCATCATTCAAATATGGTTAATATATGGTTATTATATATGGGTAATGATGGTTAATAATAATCTGGTTGGTGGTTTCAATCCCTCTGAAAAATAAAAAATGTTATATAGTCAGTTGGGATGATTATATATTCCCAACTGAATGGGGGAAAAAAAAAGTTCCAAACCACCAACCAGGATACAAGAGGTCCACTTAGATCATCTTAGATCCACATAGTGACTTAGTAGCCCCCAAGGCATGGGAACACATCAGGGTTTGCCTGAAAATCGGGGACCCCATTCAATAGCCAAATCTTCACCATCATTGTCATCGCGTCCTTTTATCACGTCTCATTGAAATGGTCACAACTGGGGGATCAGTGGGATCAGTCCCCAACTTTCAGACACACCCATATCCCCATACCCTCTGGTAATGTAACATAGCTATTGAAAATGGCCATAGAAATAGTGAGTTTTCCCATGAAACATGGTGATTTTCCATAGTTATGTTAGTTTACCAGAGGGTAAAACCCATTAGATCCCATTAAACCACCATATTCCCATAAATTCCCATTAGATCCCATTAAAATGTTGAGTTGCTTCATATTTAACTTTGCTGGTTGAATCCCAGGTCATCCATGCTTTGAACGCATCAAGCTGATGATCATAACGCATCCCGGTGGCCAAAGAATCACCAGCAGCACCTGAGCAAAAAACGGGGGAAGTTGCAGACCTCGTGGATCCTCTGGGAAGCTGCAGCAAACAAGCATGTTTAATATAAGTAAAATCATGGTAAATCATGGTAAATCATGGTAAATCACCAAAGATCATCTATAATTCTATAAATGGGTGATTGTCCACAGCTATGACAGCTATGACCAGAGGATAAATTCTCTGACAAATGGGCCACTTTCCACAGCAAGGTTGGATTGTGATAGGTTGTGTACTTTTGATGTGTGGCATCTTCTCCATTCAGGCACTCAACAGCTTCCGTATCTTCGATTGTCACAAGACAAGGTGGGACTTAATAATGTCGACCTTGAGCAGCAGCATGGCTACTGTAGATCTTCTGCCATAAGCATCAGCCGGAGAAAAAACAAAAAAAAATCCCAGTTCTCAGCCCATCAGAACAAAACACGAGAGAGATTGAAGACTTAGGACACCATCCACAGAGATGGCATAATCCTAATCCGCATCAGTGACCATCAGCTAATGATCCAGCCTCTGCTAGATTTGCTTCTTCCTGGCTTAGGAATGACAACTCATGAGCAATCAAACCTTGCCATAGAATAACCACCATTGTTCGATGATTCTCCTGTCAAAAACTGGGACACCTACCAATCATTTGGTGGCAACTTTTTCTTTTGCAGCATACTTCAATCCTCCTGCGCATGGCGTGATAGGCAGCAACGGGCACCGTTATGCCTGTCACTTGGGGAAGCACGAGGTAGCGTGCCATTCCCCAGCATCCTCCGAAACAGCTGCTGCGTCATACAACAACGACACTACCAAGAAACAAAGTCTAAGCAACAAAATCCGCAAACAAAATCTGTGGAAAATGGATCTTAATTAGATAATAATAGCTTTTTTGAATGTATTGCATTCCAACCAAAATAGAATGCAGGCTTGATCCTGTTCAAAGAAGCTGGTTCTCCATCAGGAAGCTAGTTACTTCCTACTTGTCACCCGGCTTTCTGGGCGCTTTATTGACACGCCCAGACCGGGCGTGTAAGGAGCCCAATCAGGGCAGAGCTTGAGGATTCTTTGGCGGCCAATCCTTGGTTTCAGATGGTTTCAGCATCACTTCCACAAGGAGAACACGGATGAGAACACGGCGCCCCAAAAACTTACTGGTGCTAAACGTAGGGAATGGATGGGTTGCTGGGGGTTGCTGGGATTCTTGATAGTTAGCCAGTGGATCATTCCCGAAAATTCCCTGCTTAAAACGCACCAGTAAGTTGGCCATCCGACCACGACCAGCTTTGCCAAGCTTCCATGGGCATACTCTGAAGCTCAGGAAACCTCAGATTCGGCCACCGATGGGGAAACTGTTCCATCAAGGCTGACATCCGGGGAAGTTTTTCGCTGCAACTTGCTGGGTTTTTTTGCGGTCGATCTGAAGATTTAGACCTTAAATTTACCCTCTGGTTATGTCACAATAGCTATTGAAAATGACCATTAATAGTGGATTTTCCCATTAAAAATGGTGATTTTCAATAGCTATGTTAAATTACCAGAGGGTAGATCAAAACTGGTTGAAACGATCCAACATGATCCAGGGAATCGTTCCCAATCGTTCCCAATCAGACTGCATCCAGCAGTGGCTCAGTCAATGTCACCTTTGAAAAAACCTTTGGCAAGACGCCATCTGGCAAAGTTCTGCGGATTGTAGTTCACTTCACCTTTCGCCATCCTCGGACACCGTGACACCGTTCGGGGGGCAACTGCTATGACCCGGTAGATGTTGAAGGCCAAAAAACAGGTTGGCCTAGGATATGAAACAAGACCAAGGGACCAAGGAATGGACCTGAACCACCTTTTGAACAGCAAAAGTGGATCTGCGCAGTTGCTGGTTTCAACCCCCCTCGGCCGCTGCTAATCAACCTGGCCCCCACTTCCAACACCATTGGCGGCCAAATCAAACGAGCTGCATGTGCATGATGATGCCATACCTCCAGCGTGGTTTCTGGTGATGATCAAAGGGTTACAGCCGTGGATTCTGTTCCAACATCTGCCGCAATATTCACTCACTGAAATTGTGCTAAGGAGCCCAAGGCATAGTTGATCATACTTCATCAAATGGGCATGGGTCGAAAGTAGGCATCCAAAAAATTGGAGAGTTCATTTCAAATCTAGCGCAATTTCAATTCTAGCATGTTTCATCCCAAAAAATGGCATTCCCAGGTACCATAGTTTAAAATCAACTTGCGAACCATTTTCCACTAGCACAAAAAGACCACGCTGCTGATGTTCGCTGATCATCGAAGAGCGCGAAGGAGTCATCGACCAAACCTGCAAAGTGATGATGATACAACTGAGCGCTGGTTAGAGGGGTCTTGAAGTCTGGAGCGAACAAAGAATGTGGCTTTCTTTTATATATATATATATATAAAAATAAATGGGTCAATTAATGACTCGAACACGGTTTTCTTAAATGGATCAATGACATAATGACTCATCTCAAGATTCAAATGGCAGGAATTAAAAATGAAGTGACAAAGGTAAATTGGCAAACCCCCTGAACAAAATAGATGTCTCAATATGTTGTCTAAGTATGGTTTTTGGATGTTATGTCTAAGTATGGTTTTTGGATGTTTTTGGCTATAAAAGTCGGGATCATTGCAAGTCATGTGACGCCAGCCCCAGAAACAAAAAACGCAGAAGTGAACTGCGGCCAAGGCTCAGTCTTATCCGCCCAGAACCTTCAGTTTTTGACGGATGAGTTGAAAAAAAAAAGGGATTACGTGCGTGGCTTAAGAAGGAAGAAAAAAAAAGGAAAGACACTATTTTAAAAAAAATGACAAGGAACAGCACTAATCTGTCTTGCATGGGCGAAATCCGCACCGCTCCGGTGGGTGTAATGACACCTGCGCAGGATGGCCAAAACATCCCCCCTCCAAAATCCATCCAACTCCAGCATCTTGAACTACCTTCCACACAACTACGATCCTCGTTTTTCGACATTTACCCACGACTTGCCTACGGATAAACAATGATGAACCTTGGCTTCAAACCGTTTTAACCAGAATGTTCACCCCAAACAAACAACAAACAATCAAACAAACGACCAACAAACAATAAAACAACACATGTTGATACTGAACACACGCCAAATTGTCGCAGCAAGTTCGACATGTTCGACACATCTCCAGCATGTTGGGCTTAACGGCCTTCGAGCTGCAGGACACCGCCCTGCTCTTCTCGATAGTTGGGATTGGCAAAATAGATTGCCACCAACTTGCCTTGTAAATGGAGGCCAGATCGGTGATGGGTGGTGGTGTTCAGTGACGATGGTCTTGATGGGAATGACTTGGATCAGGATGGGGTGAGGCTGATGGATGGTCCGGTGTCGAAAAGCTGGGAAAAGTATTGGATCCTGCATAGCTAACCTTCATTGGGTCATAGTATGCAGATGCCGGGAAGTGGGGTACGCGTTGAGAGGCTCAATTCATCTCAAACCCATACATATATGCTGGGATGGCAAAAACAAAGGCAGCTTGGTAAATCCATCCCCCAATTAAAAACATCTTGAAAAGTTCATTGAAAAGGGTGATATATAAACCTTCCTCGACTGGAGGTTTATTTCATAGGTTTATTAAACCATGCCATCCAAGGCACGTGGGTCTCGGACAAATCCTTGCTCAGTATTCCAGCCAAAGACATTGCTAACTCGTCTGTCATAGCGAGCACCTTGTCCACACAAAACGAAGAGCTCCGAAATGCCTGGACGATGAGTCGCAGCGTGCGAGGAGATTGTTACTCCACCTCCAGAAAAATCAACCCATGGCATCATGGACTGAACCCACATCAGAAACGAACAATATCAGTTGCCATTTTGCATTTCAAAGAATTAAATTCCTACTCTCATTTTCTTTGTTCCACTTCTTCAAGATGTCAAGCCCCCGCTGCCAGCGGTTTTCGGTCTGTGCGCCTTTGGTGTTCGACAGCCCGCTTTCGGTGAGTTCCCCCAAGGGCTGCGCAAAGGACACCAGCAGACTTCGGGTGAAGTTCACCACGGTGGGTGCCACCTCATACCTAGCCGCTGGAGCCATGCCATGCCATCATGGAATGGGGATGGTTTTGTGGGATTTGGATAGAATATCCACGGCATAACTATGTCATAACTATGGCACTTTTGGGGAAACCAGCCCAAAATATCCAAAATGCCAAGTGGTGTAGCTTATGACTGTTGGGTTTGCCACACTACTTAATCGCATCCAAAAACGATAGAGATTCTGCTGCACATGCTTCTGCAGTTACAGTAGTTTGTCGTTCTCAGGCCCACTTGTGGGTGCAAACCTCCCGTGGTATCCATGTAATGTGGGTAAAGGAATAGTACACCATCCCCAAATTTACCATAACAGGGTAGTATAAACCATCAAAAAATGGGTGGCTTATTAATCGTATTATATATTACTTTACTAACATTGAATCCATCATGCTAAGTCCTAGGTGCTGATTCTCAATCAAGCGTTCCATCTTTTCTTCGCCACTTCTACCTTTGATCCGGTAGCGAAATCGATGTTCTCTGTCCTGATTGGTGATTCCTCAGCGCGTCGCCAACGTCTCATGTCAGCCCTGCACAGGCCAAATGGCCAACCCTAAACCCCTGATATCCCCTGATGACCTGATGTATGCATTGCCATATGTTGCCATCACTGAAGTGGTGCGTCAAGATATTTAAAAAAAAAATGATAATTGAGCAATTTAAAGGTATCCCAATCTCATCCAATCTCTATGGGTCAGTCAGTGGTTTCAGCCTTCCCAAAAATCATACCATACGCTGCTTTATTGTCATCACAAGTCGGGTCATTAAACAAGAGGAGCTGAGGCAATCATACAGCACTTCATGTACCGCAACTTCAATGCAACTTCTAACCAGTGCTTGGGTACTGGGTACTTTTTGGGAGCTTCATTTTAACAAGCTTCGGTATGGCCCGACTTTAAACTGCGCTTCGGACTCAGGCTCCTCCTCAAACCATCCCCTGTCAAACATGCTCTTCATCTCATCTCTGATCTGGTCTGGGTAGCCATTAGCGGAACCACCCAGGAAACCATCCACTTGCGAATAGCCGTACTGATCAAGTTGTCTGAGAATTGCTTGCCTGGTTCATGCTCTTGAGGCAAGCAAACATAGCCCTGACGTACTGACAGCATCTTTTCCAATAACATCAATAACACACAAAAAAATGCTAGAAAAGCGTCTTAAGACCAAACAAAACACTTGCGAATCCGAGTTGCATATTGCTCAAGACCACATAAGACACTCGCGATCCAATCTGCGTGGACTGAATGTCCTGTTTCTGCTCCTCCGAAATGGGTGTGGGCCCAAAACTCGCCTGGCGCCTCACCCGGCCCCGGCCCCTCAGCAGGGGCAGGGCCATGGCTGCCCCCCATGGAGCCCACGGGGTGTGGCCATGGCCAAGGGATCCCCTGCCACGGCAGCCCCGGCAGGGCCCGGTTGGGCGGCCCAAAACACCGCGGACGCCAGGGACGAAGGTGGGATCCAACGACATGGCCCGGGAGATCCCAGAGATCGAGCTGAGAAGCTGCGAGAAGCTGCGAGATCTCTGAGCTGATGGGAATTCTTCTGGGAATATTGGTAGATATTGTTTTTTTATCGATAAAAAAAACAAAATCAATGCAGGTTTGACTCGGTTTGACCATCCCAAACTTACTTTCTTCTGGTGCTTTCTCAGCTCTGTGCCAATCACTGCTCAAGTCGACACGATGGCCAGATTGGTTGTTTCGACTGCCTCTTTGCAGCCATGGCACCAGGAGGCCTTGAAAAGACTGACAGGCTTGAAGAACGTCAATCCTTGAGTTTGGAGAAGTTGGATCTATTTCTCTGACGGTTAGTAGCTTCAAGCAATATTTATCGTGGGATGTTGGTGGAGATAATGGGATATCATAATATCATTCAACATTATCCATCTTTCAGGCATACCATTATATTCAAGTTGACATGGCATAGTTCATAGACTTTCAGGGCGACCTTACTCAATGTGACCCTGGTATTTGGTGAATTTTTGGTACATAAACTCTAAAACTCTTTAAAACTCTTTAAAACTCGTTAAAACTCGTTAAAACTCGTTAAAACTCTTTAAAGCTCTTTAAAGCTCTTTAAAGCTCTTTAAAACTCTTTAAAGCTCTTTAAAACTCTTTAACACTCTTTAGAGCTCTTTAAAGCTGTTTAAAACTCTTGAAACATTTAAAGACATGCTGACATACTTTAAAATGTTACATATTTTTAAAGAGTTCTACAGTTAAATTAAAGTTGGGAAGGTTAATTCATGTTCATTCTATCATTGGGATTGGAAACTTCTTGCACAAATTGAAGTCTATAGAGTCTACTTTATTTTTTTAGAGTTGCCTTTAACATTTTTAAGTGTGGAACCTCTGGGGTGCCCCAAAATGAGCAGTTCACCAGTTAATTCAAGGGTGTGATGCCCCACCTCTAAAATTCTTTAGAAAATGAAAGTGGATACCCCTTGGGAATGCCAAAATAACCATCCGGATGTTAGAATTGTTGGTTTTACATGTTTTCCGCTGAAGGGGGTCACATAAGAGAGGTCTGGGGGGGTTCCTATGAATAGTTAATATATCAAATCGTTAGTGTTTCATGCTGTTCTGGCTCGTTCTGGGATGGGTCTTGGTTGGGTCTTGGTTGAGATCACACATCCCAAATGAATTTCTCACTGGACAATCATTGTTCACGGAGGGATGGAAAGCAGCGCATTGAAACCACGATTCAGGTGCAAATACAGAAACAACACAGCAGAAATGGTTGGTTGTGGGGATCACAAGCAACCTTGTTTCCCAGGTTGGTTGACAAACTGACATAAACTGAAGTTTCCATTCAACCTAACCTTCACGTACCTTCACATACCTTCACAACATCCTGGAACGACCAAGCAACGGAGCAGCTGGTTGCGCCACGGCCATCACCACCTCCGCCACCGCAGCTGTCCCCACCTGCCCCAGCGCCGCCATCGCCCCAGCGCCGTACCCAGCTGCCGCCGCTGCTGCGGCCGCCGCGGCCGCAGCCACGGTGAGGTGACGACGAGAACGGGCCAAGGCGAGGGGCAGAGGAAGGCCTGGCAGAGTTGGTGGAGTCATTCTATAACTATCATCTGGGTTGGGAAACTCTTAGTAGCTCCTTGGCTCCCCATTTGCTATATTTACTAGGGAATATAGACATTTCTAGCTCCAAACCGCTCCTGCCAAACCACTGGGTAGATAAAGAACACGAGAATATTAATTAGCAATTTAATCTAATCATATCTAACTTTGTTATATTGGCAGAAAATGGAATCCCCTGAAACATCTACATGACAAGCAGGGATCATCATCGCAATTCTAGATAGAACGCAAGCGATAGCACAAGTCAGCCCAAAAATCGCGTATGCGAGTACATGATGATTGGCAATTATGATAATTACCCTCTGGTAGGCAAATATCGGCATGGGAAGGATTCTTGTGTATGGTCCGATTTTAATCCGAAGAAACATAGGGCCAGTACCGTTTTTTCTAATGCCTTGCTCCACCAACAATGTGGCTTTACCTCACCAAAATGTGCGCCATTGAATTGCATCAAAACAAGAGTTGGAATTGGAATTGGGTCAAGAAACATTGAGCTTGAAACGTGCTACTCACAGAAATAGCTCATGCCCACGGGAAATGAGGAAACATGGGCTTGCGTACCAACTTACTATCTTGAGACCTGGCTTCCAACAATGGGAGCCTAGTTTCCAGTTGCTTCCTGAAACTGTTCCCTTTTATATTGAAAACGGTGCGGGCCTGGGTGTTCCAAAGTAAGGTGTAGGAGACAGGATCCAGCGTAGCCAGGCTCAAAAAGCTCAGCCAAAGGCTCAGAGATTGGAAGGCTCCTGAGGACCCACGCGAGTGAATAAGGCATATCGTAGAACTAAATAGAACCAACCATGATCGATGCCCTCTGGTAATTGAACATAGAAATTGAAAACGGCCATTTATAGTTGATTAACCTATGACCTATGAGACATGGTGATTTTCCATGGCTATGTTAGTTTACCAGAGGGTACATGATTATCCTAAGGGCAGAAACCAAATCACCCAAAATCACCGAAGAAGAACGAGCATTTCAAAAACGACATATGGACGCCGGATTTAATGGGTGATTTCCCAAAACAATGCTGACCAGAGGAAACTTAGATTTTTTCCCTCATCCCATGAAAAATCATGAAACTACAAAACAGAACCTGTTCCAGCATCCAAACAGCATGCAGCAACCTGACTAATTCGACGCTCGCCTGCCAAAAGCATCCACCACCACACAGGCCACTGCTCAAAGATTTGAGCCTGACACCTGGGATTGCACTTGAGAATTGGGAAAGGGGATACAACTGGGTGACCGGGGTGAATCATTCGCAAAATCATGCAGAAACTACAATTCATTCGCAAACTGCTGGACAGTTGTCAATGATCACTCTTTTCTGCATGGTGGTTTTAACATGTCTTGGTCCATTCCAAAGAGATGAGCCATCTCAACCAATATCTGAAACCAACAACCAGGTTTTGAGCTTCATCCCCCAGCTGCGGCTGGAAAAGGCCCCATTGAGTTCCATGATTTCCCAGCTATACACCTCCATTTATCCTTACGATTTCCCAGCTAGCTATGTTTGATTAACTAAACTTTTTGCCATTCTATCCCATCAACAAAACAACTAAAAATCCCATTAGACCCTAAAAAAATCCCATTAGACCCCATAAAAAATCCCATTAAAAACAACATTAGATGCCATTCAATCATATTAAATCCCTATTTGTTGATGGTTAAAACGGTTAAACCATGCAATCCCAGGGAGATCTCTCATCCCCTTTCTGCCCAGGGACGGACATGCCATCAGCTGCTGCAAGGTGCCAGGTCCAGCAAGTCTGCGGGAAGCCAATAGGCCTGGCGATGCATGCGATGGGGCTGCAACGGCTTTTTCTGGATTGGCTCAAGGGAAAACATATGGGAAAACAAGATATATACAAGGTGGGGCCCCCTAGTTATAAGTTGGTTTATAAACCCCATTAACTCTAGTTATAAGTACCATAAACCATAGTTATTGCAGTTATAAACCAACTTAGCTATCTTGGGGGCACCACCTTGTAATATTTATATATAAATATATATATTATATATGCTGGTTGGTGGTTGACCTACCCCTCTGAAAAATGATGGAGTGAAAGTCAGTTGGGATGATTATTCCCAGCTGAATGGACAAATAAGAAATGGTCCAAACCACCATCCAGTAGGTTTTTACACCAAAGATCGAGGTTATCGGTTGTCTGGCAATTTGACCTTCCATTAATCCTGAGAATCGTGGGGAATCGCAACGCGAATGTGCTTTTTTCTTGGCTGGAACTGGTGAGCCAAAAAGACACCACTCCAGAAATCCCAGCATGGCCAAATAAATGACTACAGTACAGTACAGCACTCTGGGATGTAAGCGGAACTCTTGCCCTGCCTGCCACAACTGCTTGAACTGCTGATGCTGCCTGGGTGGAACTCGGCTGTGCCGAAAGAATTCCAAGAGTTGGAGAGCAACTCCCTTTTGAGACAAAGCGATGTTCATGATTCACCACTGAATTATGTTGAAACCCCAATTTCGACATGCTTAAATCACGTTCAATCCGAATGATGACTGGTTGAGCCGCCCGTAATTTATGGTACGCCATAACTGAAGGAACAAAATGTTGGGCTTCGAAGTTGGAGAGGCACCACCAAGTCTTTCACATAAGCCCAGTCTCAAGAGCATTGCTAGCCGCATAATGCAGTCGCAGCGAGGCGTGTTTTTGAAGCAAAATCCGGCCGCAAAACCTCCGTGTGAAGCCGTAAACCACAGATTTCACTTTTGGATGGTTCCCCTACTAAGCAATCATCATTTATGGTGAGGTCGGCCAGTGAGGCTGCTTACCCAGAAACAATATATAAATGATCTCAGATATCATTGAATAGTATACATTTACATACATTTACACCTTCACATCTATTCCACCCAACCTAGACCCTCCAAATCCTTCACCCGAAAATGGTGTAAAAGTACTAAGATTCAAGGGCAAGCCACCATTTTTTCATGTCGAGGGTACTTGGAGAGTCTAGGAACGCCCAAAGTATCAACCACCCGCCGAGGCGCGTCAAGGTGTAGGAGACCAAGAGAACGACCTACCCGTTTCCGGTTCGACCCTCGAAAATTAGTTAAGGTTTTCGAACTGGCACATTACCATTTAAAGTAGATAAATCACCTTTAAATTGGCAATTTCTATAGCCAAATAGACTAAATAAATCCGAACTAAATACGGCCATGTTCATCCATTTTCCAGTTCGCAAGCTGTTAAATTACCAGAGGTTAAGCGATGTAGTCGTTGAGCATTTTGTGCAGCTTCTTTGGAGGACAACCCGACGAACTCAAGTTACGCATGGCAAATATCATCCGATGATCTTCATCCAACTAAAGTGACACCACCAAGGCAATAGAAAATCTGGTTGATGGTTCCAACCGTTAGTAAGTAGGCTACCACTCAAAAAGTAGTTTCAGCACCTGGGAGGTTCCAACATGTGTAAGCTTAGAACCCTGCAAAAAGCTTCTTTGATCCCGCAGCTTGCTGGATTGGCCCTCAAACATCATCAAACATCCCAGCTGCAGTTGAGGTACCTCCACTCTTCCCACTGCCGCCATCCAGCCGCAGAGTGGCACCATCTTGGCACCGCGATGGAAAAGTGCGCCGGCGAAGATCTTCAGAACGATCAGCGTTAAAAGCACCTCAGAGCTCTTGAAGTTGAAATGACGGTTGTGAACAAGAATGAAGGCACCCCGAACCCCCAAAGTGGTAATTAAAGGTATTCAAAGGTATTCACATTATGGTGCATAAAACACAATTTTGTAAGGCTACTTGGAGGGTCTAGGTATGGATTGGTATGATATACATGCTCAAGCTGCGGGGTCTTGATCAAACATGACAAAATTAGTAATGGAAACACAAACATCATTAACACCAACCAACATTTGTGGATAGGACAAAATCCATTGATGTAGTGACTCCATAGTGAAACGGAAGATCCTCAACTTCCACCCCCCAGTTCCATCCAGTTCCAGCCCCAGCGACTCCGAAGACCCGCAGGAAGACGTTGGGCGGCACTGGGGCCGCCGCCACCTGAGCCGCGCTCCGGGACGTTGAGCGCGAAAAGGGTGCCAAGAGCCAAGTGGCACTCCTGGGCGGAGGGCATCCTGGACCATGGGATGAGCTAACTAGTTAAAAGGTGGGTTCTAAACCACTATAGTCACTCTCTCTCTCTCTATATATATATATATCATGAGCCTGAGCGTATACCATCTATAATTAATCTATTTGCGAACTAGTTAACTAACTCCATGGCCCATCTAAGT
The DNA here is from genome assembly GCA_947184155.2 of Cladocopium goreaui. Classification (NCBI taxonomy): domain Eukaryota; class Dinophyceae; order Suessiales; family Symbiodiniaceae; genus Cladocopium; species Cladocopium goreaui. Next base: position 73,380 of record CAMXCT020000236.1, on the reverse strand, counting down.
ACTTGTGAGGTGAATTTACTGAGCTTAAGATATCTCAAGGTCTTCAATTTTGCCTTAGAAAAGTTTCTAATTACATTTAATTACAGTACTCATATCTTGAATCAACGGTCTATCACTACAGATACAACGCATGATAGCAAGGGTATGCCTTTCTTGTTTTGTATCTTCATGTATCGCATTGTTTCCATCAAATATTAAAGATCAAATGCATGCTACTGTTTTGCTACTTATACTACAGCACAAGTACCTTCAAAAGCGCCATTGACCTGAACAAGAAAAAAATCAAGACACGTCTCCTAGCATCTCCTACTTGGTGGATCATCCCATTTAATAACTGATGGTTATAGCGTTATAATAATGTATAGGTTAACCCACTTAGGGGACTTGCAAGGCTTGTTTTCATCAGTTGCTACAATGGATCCTCCAAGTAGCCACCTCCAAACGAGTCTCCTGTCGCGGAAGACTTCGTGCCACAACTCGTGTTCCGCTTCCGCCGCCCGAAACATGCGCTCCCCGTGGCGTTTCTCCACAGCTTTTTGGAGTCCTGAGAGCTGCGGAGATCTTAAAATCGCTCGACAAACCTATATCAAAGTAACCAACCGACTATGACTATAATGTACTGGAATTATATACCTTATAGACATCCTTAGAATCCATTTACTGGCGTTAAACCCTTTATAACCCTTTCAACACACATTTCCGTTTCACGCCTCGGTGCCCATGGCTTCCCAGGCGAGGTGCGCATGACCTCTGTCCGCCGCGGCAGGGAGGAGATGAAGCTTCGATAGGCCGAGAAGCTGAGACTCGAGGACCTCCGCCGTGTGCGTTGGAACGGGGAGGTTCACCCCCGAAGCCCGCATCCAAAAATGGGTTGGAGGAGTTCACTGACTTATACTGACTTTAACCATCCTGGAAAATGGAGGGGTCGAGAAATTTAACATGGACTTGGAGGATTCTCATGCGATTAAGCACCCAGAATATCCCAGATTTGAGGGAGTTCGTGCCAGTTTTTCTTCAGGACTAAGGCTTTGACCATCCAGAAGATGGAGTTAACCATTGGAGTTTAGTTCATAATCCATCCAGGACTGGATTCTTAAACCAAGAAAAATGGTGATTGAACGCGACACTCTACGAGAATTTATGGGATTTATATAACCCAATGAGCTTTCTGGTGAAAATGGAACATTTAATCATCCGAAGGGATTTCGGACATGGCTGGAAATGGCACTTGCTGCCATGGAGTGGCCCATCTCTGGCTCCATTGTTTCTGGGCCCAACATATGAGATATAGCAACTTAAATTCAACATAGAATTGGAAAAACATGGAGGAACCACATGGAACCACCATCTATGTCATCCTGGCCATACTTTTCTATCTGTTTGGGAGTTGCTATAACATCAATCCAGTCAAGGCACTGAGAGGGCAAGCACGACCTGCCCACCCCAGCCAGCGACATCGCTTGTGTGGTAAACCCAACAATGAACCTCCAAACTTAGAGGATATACCATGATATACCACCCCGTTCTGGTTTATTATTATTATATATATAGCATGTTTGGAAAACGCTTAGTAGCTCCTTGGCTCCCCATTTAGGGAAGAAAAGATACCCCAACCACGTTCCTTTGCTCCCAAGCACTCTAATTACATACCTAGACCATCCCAAGTACCATTAAAACTGTGTTTTAATCCATGGTCCATAACATAACCATAACATAGTCCACCATTAATAACAAACCCATCAACATTAATCTACGACAAATCCCATAAGGTATGTGGATTAATGTACCCTCTGGTAATTTAACATAGCTATTGAAAATGGTTCGTTTATAGTTGATTTACCCAAAAAAAAATATGTGGAATTACCATGGCTATGTTAAATTACCAGAGGGTATTTCTCATGGTTTATCATCCACTTCCCGTGTCCAAATTGTCCAAGCCACGGCTTGGACAACAAGCTCTTCGCCGGCTCCGGCCACTGCTCGCCATAGTCCACCGCCTACGTGGCACGACCCGACAGGACCCGATGGAATTCCAGCGGTGACAGCTGGGAGTTGCCGAAAAAACACCGAGAAAATGGATGGGCAACGGGAAACGAATGGACATATGCTGCAAAAATTATGGAAACATATGGGATTTAGAGTTAGCTTGGATTTATAGTATCCAATCCCATCTAAACTGGCTGGCTGGTATCTGGTGAATTGTGATTCATAATCCCCACTAGAGCATGTAGCTCAAGTTAACCAATCAACGGGTGTGTTTTAATTGGCTCAAGTGGACGGAAGTGGATGATGTTGAAACGCTTAGGTTTGGCTTTTGAGGGGTTTGATTGAAGTTGTGACTTCAACCTTTGTCCCCCGCCAGTCCTTCGGCTCCGCTATTCACGATAAAAAATGAGGTTTCCCCCTACTTTCACGCCCATGGCTGAAGCAAATTGGCCAATTTGCTTGGTATTTTCGACAGCACTGACAGGCTTCAAGAACTGAAGACCACCCCAAGACTACAACCACCCAATCCCAACCCCTTTCACCAAGTGCTCCCATCCTGTATTTGCCAAGAGGCCAAGTAGGTCTCCAAATTGGCTGGGACCCAAAAGGTCTCGTTCATCCAGGTCCTTTAGGAGTCATTGCTGGAAGGGAGTTCACTGTCGAATGGTTGAGATACCCCCAACCAGAAACAACACTCGGCCTTTGGTTTTTGCGACTCTGGCCGGGGAATGTCGTGGAACATATTGAATTGCGAGGACAATCGCCTATGCATTTTGCAAGGTATGTTCACATATTTTGTTGCTCAGCTGAATGGCTGAGCAGAAAATCCTCAAGCTGCTCGTGGGGAAGAAGTTCCAGTACCCAGCGATTCGGGTATCTCAGGACATTTGCCTAACCCTGACGTCTGGGTGATCTTCAAACCCGGTCCATGCAACTGGATTGGGTTTCCCCTTTCACTGGGGGAAAGGGGCTTGCAGCTTGCAAACAACCCAAAAAACACCTAACCTCTGGTAATTCAACATAGCTACTGCGCAACTATGGAAAAATGATCCGAAAAATGATCCACTATGATCGACGCTTCGCCATGGAAAAATGGTAGATTTTCCCATCATTCTTACCCAGTACCAAAGGGACCATCCCCTGGGTTCGGGCCAAAGCACGCCAGCTTGAAATCTGCCAAGGGTAATGGACCTCGGGTCGCCGGTCAGTGGCAACTGCCATAGCCCGGAAAAGGTCGCCATGACAATGGGAATTACCTTGTGAATGGAGATGGAAATGGAAAAAACATCGAACTAAATGGAAAATGGTGGTTTTTCCAGCTAGCCATGTTCGATTACCGGAGGGACCCGGAGGGTATATGTTGCCACCCCATGCGTTTCGTGATGTTTGATGAGGTCAATAGGTTTGGGGTTCTGATCACCATCATTCACCATCCCAAGAAAAAGAAACATCCCTAGCATTGTGCATGGGCCGTCTGTCATGGTAATGCTTGGCCAAGCACAAGCGTAGAAGCGACCAGGGTTCGCCTTGCGGCTAGTGAGAAGGAGATCTGGTGATTTCTCACTGCATCTGTGGGCGAGTTGCAGATGGCTATGGAAAATCACAATGAACAAATAGAAATTAAAAAAAACTCAACTGAAAAACTTCGGCACATGAATAATTTTTGCGTTGCACTGTTTCACATGTTTCACTGAGGGAGTGTATATTTTCCATGGCAAGTGTCCCGCATCCTGCGGCCATCGTTTCCCAGATGGTCTGGCTTGGATTTCATGCAGTGCCAGTACACAAAAAAGAAACATGGCTGCCAAGGGAGATGAAGGGAGTCCAACAATTCAAACGTGAAAGATGAAACTTGTCCAAGATTGTGCATCCCCTGCGATCTCAATGGGGTAATAATCAATCACTGGAGGATGCATTTCGAGGTACCTGATCTTCAGACAAAACCTTACATACACCTGAGCTCGCTCGCCGTTTGTTTTTTTACAGTTTCATCGTAAAGGGTATGCGGCATGCGGATCTTCCACCGCGGCCGCGGCTCGAACATCGAGATGCGAATCCGGTTGTGTTGACATGCAACAAATCATGCCTAAAATGTGTCAACCAGCAACAGGCTCTCTGTTAATCCAAATCATTTGATCAGTCCCAAAAATCTGGCTCAATTTTCGATACTCCCTCAATCAAAAGAATCGGCCCCTGAAACACAGTAGTGACCAGTTGAAGTTCTTTGTTGGCGGCTTGGATTCCTGAACATATTCCTTCAAGCACCTGTCGACCATTATCTTAACAGTGGTAGCAGACCACAAGCCCCCTGGAGATCATGAAAAGCCTGGCCGCGAAGTGGGACCTAATGAGTTGAGGGCAGCTTCAAGATCACTGGTTGCCAAAGGATCTGACACTCAAAATCTGAAAACTGACAAAGACGTTTCTGTAAAGAACGGTTGCGAGGGAAAGTCACCACTTGGTGTAGATTCATCTCCCATTCCAGGGAGTGATGTGCCATTGCCATCTTAGATCAGCAGGAGGGGTAAAATTGGATAAATCATAATCATTCACCGACCGTGCCACCTGAAAGGTTTGGCGGGCAGTTCCCCAATCCTAACCTCCTAACCACTACCCTCATTCCTGAATTCCTTAAGCAGCCTGAGGTTGTCAGGGATTACTTCTGCTACAGTACCAGCACGTCTCACACCCAGATCCTTTGTAAGAAGCGGGTTCTTCCACGGCCGTCGCTTCTTCGCACAGCGTCGAAAAAAACGGGTTGCAACGGGCGAGATGCGCACTGCAGCCAGGAGAGGATCAAGCCGTATAATTTCATGTCCGCTTAACTGGCTCGGACTAGAAGGCAATCCTCCAAAAATTGGCTGATGAGTATAGCAGTTATGTTAGGTTTGATATGCTCAGAATGTTTGGTTGATTTTGGTGATTCTTTGGTCACCTTTCTCTCGGGGGGCGTTTGGAAGTTGAGTCATGTGGTATAAAAACGTCTGGCAAAAGATTTCGCAACAGCTTACTGCAACTGGTAACAACTAATAAACTCGTGTCGCTAGCCTGCCTATCTGCATTCATGTGTTGATATACGATGTTCAACTGGGCCCACATGAGATGACATTCGAATTCCTGGGGCACAGTGCGCAACACAGTCGCATGCTGCTGGCAGCGAAGCTCAGGCATACATAGAGAAGAAGAAAAATGTCAACCTCTTGCAGGAAAGGCCCCCCTAGATAGCTAAGTTGGTTTATAACTTGGCATACTTGACCTAGGATTTATATATGGATTTATGGTATGATAGTTGTATGTACTAGTTAGATAGTGGCATAAACCAACTTATAACCAGGGGGGCCCTTCTGCGTCAGGAATACATGGGTATCGATCGGGTCACCTTGGTGTACCCTTGTACCCGGGAAGGAACTCCAAATGCTGAGCGTCCTGGCTCCAAATGGCTCCACATGGCCCTGTTGCTCCAAAACATGGGCTACAACATGACAATGCTACAACTACCAAGTCTGTTCGGATGATTTTGATACCCTCTGGTAAACTAACATAACTATGGAAAATCACAATTTTTAATGGGAAAACTCACTATAAATGGTCATTTTCAATAGCTATGTTAAATTACCAGAGGGTATATTTTGATATACTTTCATTTGGCTGAGCTGCGACTTGCGGGTTGTCCAGCAGTTGATAGGCCTCAAAACATGATTTGCAACTCTCTTAGCCTTAACAGCCTTAACATTTGCCGATTTGCCGGGGACAGCCACATTCACAAAGACCGCTGTCCCTTCATACTTCTATGAGCTTCTATGGGCCTGTTATGAAAGTTGCTTGGAATAAACAAATAACATCTATCGTATGTAACGAATTCGTTCTTCCCAACATGAAATACCTCCAATAAGGGGCACTTAAAATCCATAGATCCAGTACTAAAGATATGGTTTTACCCTCTGGTAATTTAGCATAGCTATTGAAAATCACCATATATAGTGGATTTTCCTATTAATCATGGTGATTTTCCATAGCTACGTTAGTTTACCAGAGGGTATGGTTTTAAGCGTTGTATTTGAGTGATTCTTACCGTAGAGGTCAACATCCGCTGGGTGAAATCTCGAAGGTGCCAAGGGGAATTTTCTTGGGATCTACTGGGTTTTTGTCGATATCTATAGAGGTGGATCACTTAAATAAAAACGTCAATCACCCAATCACCACATACAAATCATCAACTGAGATCAACTGAGTAGATTTAGTGGATCTTAACTTATTAAGTGGATATATTCCTCAATGATCAACCAGATGTGGTTATTGGTGTGGCCTACAACCAGATGGTCCAGTGGAGTGGCGGAACGTAGATCTGGCCACGTGGTGCAGCCACGATTTCTGCGTGTGCAAAGGCTCGGGTGAAATCGGATCTTAAACAGGATACAAATGGAAATCGGTATATTAATGGAATTATATTAATATATATATATACAACCCGCTTGATATGATCTGGATAATGTATAATAACTCACTCACCAACCTGAACTATTCGGTGATTTTGGGATAGGTACCCCTACTATCCAGCTTTCCAGTGAGGCCCATAATCATCCAAGGAGGATAGTTCTTACCCAATAAGTAAGACCTCGCTGAACATCATTTTTTTCACAAAGCTGAAAGTGAAGGTTATTGTCCTTGCCATCATTGATGTTGAAGCAGTGTTTGAGATCGTTGTAATTCACTTAGATTTAATTATTTAGATTTATATAATAATAACTATATATATATATGTACATATTGACACAGGATCTGGGATATATATATATAATTATATAATATATGTATATATATATATATCTATATACATGTGTGTGTTCCCTCTAGGAATCAGGATGACAACTTTCTCACGCGTGCCGCACCGCAGCCAGATGCTGACTTTCTGTGGTGAAAAAGTGACGTGCCAACACATAGCGCACCTTGTCATCTCTCCCTTTTCGCCAGGAAAAACATCACCAAATCAAGTACCGGCTCGGGTTTTGTGTGATAACTATGACTGGAAGTGACCAAGTTGGAATCCAGTTCGAAATCCAAACCTCAGCATGTGTTTGTAAATGCACGTGTACCATTATATCATATCACTATATCTTGGCACGCAAGATTCAGATAGATTCAGGGCAAAAAAATGAAATCTCTTTAAGAAATGGAGCGTGGCAGTGTCCCGGATGCTCCCATGGCAGCTTTTCCTCTGAAGACTTTAGTCCTTGTGATTCGCACTTCGGCAATGCATCCAACGTCCATGCGTACTCATGATCATCCCTCATTGATGGCCCAAAAAAAGGCCAGTTATACCATCACTTAACTTGTCCTCAACCAAGTTTGGCCCAGCGTCCAGATCCAATCTGGTAATCCCCTCCCGCTACGGATCAAAGATGATCAAAGCAACCGGTTGCTGCATACTCCGATGTGTAGCGATGCCTCTTCTGCATCCCACTTTACAACAGATGGGATGTGCAGATGGCGTTTGAAAAATGGCAGCCGCCGCTCCAGGTGCATCCTGCTAATGCTGCTAATGGCCAATGTCTAACTTAGGCAGATTTTTTTAAACAAAAAAACATGACATAACAATACATAACAAACTGACATAAACATCATAAAGTGACATGAGATTATCTTATAGCTTGATAATTGGTGTTTCCATGTGTTTCCTGCAAATCGTTCTTTCTTGTCTGACTATAACTGAACTTCGCATGATACCCTGTATAATCCTCTCTCCCTATTACTAAACACCCCCCCTCCCAAAATGGTAAACACGGTGGTCTATTTTCATTGTTAGGATTTCTTAGGGAGTATTTTGTATTAGGGTGCCCCTAAAAATTCCAATAAAAAAATATAGATAATGAAAATTTAAAAAAACTCGATTTCAAATTTGATTAACATTTTAGAACCCATCTCTGGGCCCTGGGAATCCCGGCAGCGGATGACAGTCACAGCCCAACAAGTTGGTCGGACTGTGGGTGCTCAGCAGAACTTCTCTTTATACATTGCCCACCATGGGTTTGGGCCAAGGGACGCTGGTTGGAAAACAGAAATCGGAATGAACCATACCTCAGATCTCTCTCTTTGCACGCCATGTTGACCCAGCGAGAGCTGATGACGATTCAATTCCTCTTTACAAGACGTGACTCTTGAAGGCTTTGCAGCCACGCCAGCTAGAAGTGAGGGTTGAGAAAGGCCGTTGTTGAGTGACTGGCGAATAATTCTAGGATAGTCCTCAAATATCCTCAAATATCCTCAAATTTTATTGTCCATGATTTGGACCTCCAAGTGGTGTGATCCTCCAAGTACAAATGCAGCATAACTCGCTGAGCATCAAAACATTGTGCTATAATTTCACTTATCAGGAAGTACCTGTTTTTTACTACTTAGGGGATCTTAGGGGTTAAAAGGTGATAAGTGCATCAAATTCCCATACTTGACAGAACTTGTTTTTTCCGATAAATTTAGGAGTCAGACTCAGGGCAGCATCAAGAATCTCAAAGCCTGGTATTTTTAGCGCATCCCTGCAGAATTGGTTTTGAAAGGGCTGTCACAGTCTGTCACGCGCAACCCAAAGGGAGATCCTTACACGTTTTGACATATTGTTTTTTTGCCACCATTGTTGCCTGGACATGCAGGAAAATCCAAGAAACGCCGATAAAAATCCGATAAGTAATATATTATATGTTTTTGAGCATTGTCAGAAAAGTGCCCTTGTGAGACCTACTTTGCCAATACTGCCCTATTTGTCTACTTTGATCCTCAGGGACTGGTGAACCATTGAAATCATTCGGATGGATGTGGCTCCCCTTAACCTTAACAGTGGCATAATAGTCTGGTGGAGTCCTTTTGAAGACTTTTTTGGGCGCATAGACATACACAGGAAAATGGATGAAAATGGATGAACATGGAACATTCTACCTGAATCTGCTCAGCATCGAACAACAAAGACCTTTCACGCTGAAGAAACAGGTCACTCCTGTGGATACCTGTCGAAAATACTGCTGTTCCGGAGCTTTTGCCCCGGCGCAGTCTTTACATGGGGCAAAAATCTTTGCACAACCGCTGCCACGCAGCCGTAGAACACTGATGACCTGAGGTCATCCGTTCCACGCTTCGTTGGTTTCCGCACAACCGAAGGAAGGGCCCAGCGATGCCCTGCCGACAAAAAGGAAGAGCGGCCTCTTGTAGGAACCGTCCATCGAAACAAGTCTCAAAGACATCCAAACCCATCTATTTTCAATAATTTGTCAATAAATTCCAAGTCAATGTGCACAAAGAGGAGTCTTGTTACAAGGTTCCTTGACATCATCCCCCCCAAAAAAAAACATCCACAGAGGATTCGGTCAGCTCCGGTCCTCAGAGTTCCACGCGCATCTTCGAGAAGCTGCGCTGCAGCTTTTTCGTCACCATCTCCTTGAACTGGCGCATGGTCACCATCTTCACCCGGCATTCCAATAGGTGGATCACCTGCATCTCGGCTGGTGAACTGGCAACCATCAGTGCTGGAAGTACGAGCCACCAACTACGGCTTATATTCTATATAATATTAAATTATATATATATAATTATATGTGAATATAATATATATATATATATGTGTGTGTGTGTTCATGGCTATATGGTTACACCCAAAAGGATAGAACAGTCACTCATATACTCCAATATGTTTTGTTTATATAGTAGGATTATTCGTCTATGCGTTTGCTTGGTGGTTTCTATCATATCATATTATCATATATATATATATATACACGTATATATAGAGCATGTATGCGTACGGACGCACATGTATACGTATGATAATGTATATATATATACAATAGATACTTACTTTAAACATCATGTTGATCCCCATTCTCAATGGATTAGTTTCAGGAAAAATGCCCAGATTCCATCATGGACATCCCAGAAACCTGACAGCTTTCCGGCCGGAACCCGTGGGCACCTCATCATGGGATCCTTCCACGTCCTTTTCCCGTGCATAGTCCAAGGGGGTCAATCCTTCCGAAGTCTTCCTTCGTCACCGAGTAGGGCACCAGAAAATTGGGATTTCATGGTTTCTATGACGGCTTGGATCGTGAAGTCATGACCATTTCCCCCAACTAACATTTCGACCCAGCCAGTTTTGTGGGCTGGAAGACGACCTTCCAAAAATTGGGACAAGGAAATTTCAAGCTCTGAATGTTGGGGAAGTGTGAGGAAAGCATGGTAGTTTTGTTGCACAATATCCAGGGAATATCCAGCATTGCATGGATGCGGATGGTCCCCTAGTCAGTCATCTCTATGATCAAGTGGAAACTCTGGATTTCCAGACGTGCTGGAGATGGCAACAAAATACACAGGTGAAGTTCAATTGGCCAGTTGTCTTCGAAGTGACGTGGACCCTCCACGCAGAAAAATGAGGTAATGCACCCATCATGGTGTGGGACTTTTACCGATCTTTATCCGCACTTGGAGGATATAGGTAGCTATTCCCTGAAAAATAATTCCAATAAATCTATCTTGGCAAAATGTCACTGCATTAAAGCAGTCAAAAAGTCAGGTCACTTTTCTATTTTTTGGACAAACCTATGTTTAACTGTTTGGTACATTGGCGAAATCATGCGAAATCCACATGTTTGCCTGGTTAGATCATGTTAAATCCACCTAAATCCCAAGTTCAACATTTTGGGCTGGCTGCAAGTTTGGCTGGTGACATCATCATGTTTGATGTGCTTTTTCTCTCCATTTGGGGCTTGTTTTTTATCGCCACTGTTCATGGTTTAATCCACATCGACTTGACTAATGGTAGTTTAATCACATGTTTTCATGGTTAAATTCATGTTGCTGATGGTAAAATCCATGGTTATTCCATGGTGACATGACCATCTTTGATGGTTAAATCACTATTTTGGATGGTTAAATATGGTTAAATCCCATAGTTCGTCATGTTAAGTATGGTTAAATCACTATGTTTGATGGTTAAATCACGATGTTTCCCCCTCTTTTGGTGGAAACCCGTTGCTATCCCCGGCCCTGCCAACATCCATAGCAGCGGCTGATCCGGATCAGCACCGCGCACCATCAGCACGCGCAGCAGCTTCGCGTCTCCCAGGAGAGCTGCCGCATGAATCGGCCAGAGGCCCGCCACACCTGGAACCGGTCTCCAGGTGAGTTCAGGTGAAAAAAGAGGTTTAATATGGCTATTGATGGTTATGAATGGTTAAAAATTGTTATATATATATAATATCATGGAATATAATATATTAATGGTTAATCACAGTTATTTGCATAGTCATTACATGGTTATTCATGGTTAATAATTAATAACCATTAAAGTTGAGTTCATTATAGAATGGTTATGAATGGTTTATAATGGTTCAATGGTTAGTAACTGGTAATCAAGGGTGTGAAACTAACAATAATGGACGAAAAATGGACAGTTGGAATAAGATAAATATAGGATGAACAGGGAGAAGCGATAAGCATTTATTTTCCAGCAGGTTTTCTGGAATATATGATCGACAATATTTTTTCTAAACCCTCCAAGTATCCAGAAAACGGAGTAATATTCTCATTATTTGGGGAACCCATTTCTATGGGTACTTGGAGGGCCTAGGTAGGTATCTATACAATGATCATTTCTACTGTTTATTGGCTTGTCAACCACTCCAACTATGCCTTTGGGTGGCAAACTGGGTAGGGAAGGATGTAAAATGACCCATTTCCGCCCAAGAGTAGCTACCATTTAAACTATTGTGGGTTGGAGCAAGCCAGTTATGTTTGTTGGTTGATCTTAGTTATACACCAACTTACCGATCGTTTCGGGGGGCCTTCACCCTTAACAGAAACAGGGGTGCACGCGGGTGCGGATGGTTCCTGTAAACTTCCATTCAACTTTCGATACCACGGTTGCTCATTGCTGTGCCTGAAACACCCCACAAGGAATGGCACCCCCAACAAATCGCAAATATATATTGAGTAGTGTGTTCATGGTGGGGAAATCCGGGGTTCAGAGCTGATCATCAGTTTGGGAATTTCGTCTGGGTAAATTGCTTTGTAGTTGAGAGATGTTCCATGGATTGAGAGGGACTTTTTTCAATAGCACATAAAAGGACATGCTCAAACATGAATGGTCACTTTACAAAAACATCACAAGGAGCATCAAAAATAAGCGAACAGCACCACCATTCCCAACCTGGAACCGAAACCTGCAGTTTTCCGGAGGAATCACCAGACTGTATCAAACTATGCCTGGGGAATCGATTTCGGTGAAGTCGTGCTTGCGCAAGAACGCTTCCAAGCGTGCTTGGCGACGTTTGGCTCGCAAGGTACGCTTGGACTCCTTTGCTGCTGGACCTCGGTGGCTTGATCCTGTTGCCTGCCGGGCTCGGACATGATCAAACCATATCAAAAAAAACATCTTGAATGATATACCCTCTGGGAATTTAACGTAGCTATTGAAAATGAATAGTGGATTTTCCCATTAAAAATGGTGATTTTCCATAGCTATGTTAATTTACCAGAGGGTAACCAGCTTCATATGCCAACCTCCTGAAGCTGACACCAAAAAGATACTGTTGCTTTTCGGTGGGCATATTCTTTTGAAAAAGCACAACATGTGCAAGAGGAACTGGGCAAAAACGAAACACCAGGAATCCCAACCCCCTGATATCAGATGTAAACCCAAACTCAGGCTGCAGCATTGGATCTGTCAGTTCTGGGACCCATGCGGGGGAATTGATCAGTATTCAATATGCGCAGGGGATTGCCTCTTTGACAAACACAGTTTCACTTGAGAACTTGAGGACCGGTTGATTTCGCCCCAGGTTTGTAACACTTAATGCCAAGTTAGGATTAATAATCCCCGCGGTATTAATCAACCCCCTCTGCCCCAAAACAAACATGTAATTTAAAAAAAGGTGGTCCCCCAGGATTAATAAACCCCCCCGATTAAAAAACCACCAGTGCTGGGATCAATTTTTTATCCAACAATTTTTATTTCCAACCCCATTTATTTCCAATTTGTTTTTACATTTTTTAATCATTATTGTTATACTTAAGGTTTAAGTTGATCATTGAAAATTTCAAAAAACGACTATTCCCCAAATGATCGATTTCTAATTAAAATCTTTATAAAAATCACCAGTTTGGATAGCTCCCAAAGGGTACCCCCCATGAGCCCATGTCCCCCATTCATAATAACCAGGGTTTGCCCCTGATTAATCAACCACCTTTCTGATCCGTGAGATTTTAACAAATCCAATAGAATTCTATTAAGATCTAATTGACGTAAGCCATATCCAAATTTTTATGGTTCAGAGTTGCTCATTATTAAGGGATGGTCAAGAAACTAGCCAGAAGGTACCCCCCCTACCTACCGGGGGGGGGGTTGATTAATCCGATGTTGGCATTACCCATGAGCCGGAATAGAACTAATTACCAAACAAAAATGACACAACCCAAAACTGTGGATAGAAGACAACCATGGTCATTCTTCATAAGCTTGCCTCATACTGTTGCATCCCACATCGTCCGCCGCATCGCACCAAGCAGCTGCTGTTCCAGCAAGGCATGTCATCCACGAAATCGATGAGGTCGGGCTTCAGAGATGGCTGTGACTTGACTTCTGGAAAGGTGACATCGACAACGTCGCCAAACAGCATGTCCTGAGAAATTGGCGAGGCCGAGGTGGAAGAAAGTCGAGTCTGAAGAATGCACATATCATACGGGTGGGCCCTGTGAGTTAGAAAGAGCCACCAACTATAAATGTATCATGTAAACCTATAGTCCCTGTAGTTATGTACAAAACAAACTTACCTAGGGGGCCCCACATTAATTAACAATGCCATTGCAGGCGTATTGGTTCAAGTTGTGTAACCAACCGGTGATGTTTTCAGCAGTTCAGGGCCACAATGTTGACATTTCTGGAGCCTTGCGGTAAATCATCGTGTTCCAGCAAACATGTGGGTGCCAAATTTTCAGACACAGTCATATGGAAAGTCAAAGATTGGAAGTGGCTATCCCGCCAGTGCAGTGGAAGAGCGAAGCTCAACAATATTAGTCGTTGGATGGATATAAAGGAAAATTAAAGAAAACAAACATGTGAGAGCAACATGTGTCCTTTAAATTTTAAGGTATATCTATGCATATCTTGGCCCCTGCTTGCAGGGTCATCTCAGAGTAACCGGGCAGCCAATGCCCCGCTTGCTTTGTATAAATAAGAAATATGCCAATGCGCTGACAATACTACCAGTACAAGAACCAGCCAAAAGCAGTAAGGATCTCTCTCCACCCATTGATTTACAATTACCCTCTGGCAATTTAATAGTTTGCTATGGAAAATGGATGAAAATGCATGAAAATTGCATATTTATAGACGAATTACCTCCTAAAAATGGTGATTTTCCATAGCAAACTCTTCAGTTCCCGCTTGTGACTCCCTGGGATAAACCGAGCATCGTCCCAGACGGGTGGTTCCTCAGCGTCCAAGTCCAGTTCGGGTTTCACCGGCGCACCAAGGGAAAGCAACATGGCGATGGCAAGGCGGTTTGCGAAAAGGGGAGGCCGAGGGGGCAGTGAAGCAGTGAAGCAGTGAAGCAGTGAAGCAGTGAATGGTGAAGCGTTACATGTGTTGAAATTGGAGAGTTGGCACGGTTGGCACGCCTAAGTTTGAGATCAACCGCACGCGGATAGGAATATATAGCTTGCCCACTCTGGACCTACCAGAGCCAAAATGGCAAAAGTCAACATCGCCTGCGCAGAAGAAATTGGATTTGGACTGGGGCATTTGCGATGCCGACACAACTACAACAAAACTACGCACATGCAGCCCCTATAAAATCACTTGCATTCAATGGATCTTAACTTTTCCAAGACTGAAGCCATAATACAAGAGTATATAAACAGGTCGGCTAGAAAAGCGTTTGAGTTGGGAAACACCTGCTGCAATTTTTGTCTCCAAACCTTCTTATTTCTGTACCTTCTGAGCCAGTTCATGCTGGCCAATCAAAGAAACACTAGAAAATCTATAAAAACAAAAGTTATACCCCAAAACTCCCTTGCAGTTTTAGGCTTAGGTGCAAAAGGATCTGCAATAAGCATCTACATGCCCATGACCCATGTCCATATCTATCAAATCTCCCTGTACAAGTTCGGCCACTTGGGGATGATTTCCCATACCATCATTCCAGTGATGTCACGACGTAAGGTCATCCAGAAATCGCATATAAGGTCACCATTTCAGTCTTGACTCATGTGAAATCCCATTAAGATATTTAAACAAAAAACACATAAAAAGCACAACCTTTACCACCCCAAGATGGCTTTCAAGATTCATGGGGTTTCATGGTCCTCATGGGTCTCACCCCATCAAAAAATCACCCGAACTTCGCCTTGCTGGGCTGTGGCCAAGCCAACCGGCAGCGTTCGCAGGTGCGGCCGCAGCCGGCCGCACAACGGGGGAAGAAGCCGGGACGGCGACCGACCTTTTGGAGCCGACCAGGCAGCCATTTGGTCCATGGGAAATAGAGGTGTTAACCATCAACAAAAGGGATTTTCTATGGGTTTTGAATGGGAATTCATGGGGGCTTATGGGAATTTATGGGAATTCATGGGAATTCATGGGAATATGATGGGAAACAAACATATTTGGAAAATCACCCGGCAATAGTTCCATGAGATTCCCAGCTTTAAAACCTCCATTTCTGGGGAGTTTGATTAACGGAGGGTAAAGCTTGATGATGTCTTCATATTTTTTCTCCAGCATGGAATTTGGATGAATTTTGTTGATTCAGTAGTTGGTTCTTTTAAAAATATATATATATATATTCAGTTCCATATCTTATCAGTTCAATGTCTCACTTTCTATCCATTTCTATTCATGTCAAGTATTCCCTGGAGATCCGAAGACTTGACTACAAATCAATTAATGCATGTTAAATCCCCCCTTTGTCTTCGCAAACAAGAACCACTCTGGATCACAGTTTTGCTGCCCAGCAGCCATGGCGGGGGGCGGTGACAGCAACACACCCAACTCCAGCGTCAGCCCATCGTCAATCCGGGGCAAGCGACCACGGAGCCTGGCAGATGGGAGAGGCCCTGATCGCCTGAGGGTCTAAGGAAAACATGTAGGTTTTTTTATCAATCATCCATCATCTCGGGGTTCAACACGGCTTCTAGTATCTTACAAGTAGATACTTAAGGCTTGAGATGTTTCAGAGGTTCGGGACACTTTTGTCTTGATGCGGCCGCAAAGTGGTATGTTGATACCCAAACAAACCATCGAAAATATAGTGACCACATATCAATCTGGCAAACATCAAAAAGTTCATGGGAATGCCACATGACCACACTTGTTTTTTCTCTAATGTTGGTAAGACAAAAGTACATCATTCCCAAAATTCCCATGAATAGGTGGTCTAAACCAAAATATTGGTGGTTTATTATTGATATGATTGCTTTACTCACATTATATAACTATCATTTTTAACATTTATCAACCATCAATGATCACCATTCATCTATCATTTTTATCCATTCATATCATTACAGGCCTTACCAGTCATAGTTTTAATGCCCGCCCATCGGCGCCCGCACCTGCAGCCGGCCATCAGCGGACCATGTGGGCATCTGGAGGTATCAAGTTCCAGGCCCTGCTTCCTGAAGGCCTGACATAACAAAAAAAAAAATACCACATTTTAAGCTATAGGTACTTCATTGAGGCGGCAAAAAAACACACACATTTATAGTGTTTGTATGTGTTTGTATATATATATATATGTATATGTGTATATATATATATATAGGTATATATATGTGTATATATATATATACACATATGCCAGATTTTTTTCACTTCAACCTTTTCTATTTGATTTCCGTGTCTTTTGTAACTGGTGAGGTCGCGTTTCTGTCGCCTTCTCCAAGGCGTTGAGGCCCAACTCGTGCAGCCAGGGCCCAAAGGTCGCCACGCTCAGCGTGGCGCCCGCGGAGGCCAGGCAGCCGCGCCTGGCGGGGGATGGGATAGGGATCGGATGGGCTGTCAGTGTGGTTATTCTTGTTATTAAATGATGATGGAAACATCATTTTAATGGTATATGATGATTATGATTGATGATGATGATGATGATGGTGGTGGTGATGATGATGGTGATGGTGATGGTGATGAGGAGGAGGAGGAGGTTGATCATGACCATGATGCTAAGGAAAGGATCATGTTGTGGTGGTCTGTGTTAACGGTTAACGGTTGCAACGCCCAAATGCCATGACAACAAAATCAACACACATAGCATGACAAATCTGAAGCAAAGCATCCGATCATCAAAATCCATTGAACATGGACCATGTCGAAAAATGTGGTTGATGCCGGTGATACCCGGCAGCTATTGTTGTTCAAATATGGGTTTGACCAAAACTACAGGACCCCACGAACTTGACGTTGAAATGTAGAAAATTCATGAAAATGATGATCGAACCTTAGTTTCTCCCAAGAAAAGTCTAACACCATACTTTTCACTAACCATAAATCTGGGTAAATTACAATGTGGTGCCCCCAAGATAGCTAAGTTGGTTTATAAATCTAATAACTAACTAGGACTTATGGTAGATATATCTTAATGGGATTTTTTGTTCCCAACTTATAACTGGGGGGCATCACCTTGTATAATATTTCACTCACCTGGGGGATGATTCCGCGTCGGCCTCCAGCCAAGTAGCAAGTCGCCCACCTCGCCCGGATGGGTCGATGGCCCGAAGGGGGAAAGATTCCCATCTATGAAGGGGTATACCCTCTGGTTATGTCAAAATAGCTATTGAAAATTGCCATCTATAGTGGATTTTCCCATGAAAAATGGTGGATCTTTCCATAGTTATGTTAGTTTACCAGAGGGTAATACTATATTACATGGAATATACTATATCATAGTATTAATATGGAATAGAATTCCCATCTATTGAGCGGATAACCTATATGAATATCTATGAAGATTGAATAGTACATATCCTATTGATGGAGTGAGTGGAGTGGACCATCTATGAATAGTATATTCCACTTTTTAGACTTTACACTTATATATATATATACTTATATCCAGTTTTATCAACAAACATTTCTCTTGATAAAATCCGCATGACCCTCCAACTTATCCCATCCCGAAAATAACATCATTGTTTGGTTTGCATGTGGGGATAGCCAAATACTTGGGATGGTTATCTTGTCCCCAAAAATCCCACGAGATTGCACATGTGTTCCCATATTGCCATAGTGTTGATTATATCATGTTACAGTATACCCCATGATATCCCCAAATTTCGTAGTCTACCCTCTGGTAAACTAACATAGCTATTGAAAATCACCATTTATAGTGGATTTTCCCATGAAAAATGGTGATTTTCCATAGTTATGTTAGTTTACCAGAGGGTAAAACCTCCTGTTTTACTCCCAACTTGCCATCCCATCTCGGCATCGGCCCCGCGACCACGATCAACGGCAAGGACTGCGTCGCGAAGATGCGCTTGATCTCTCGAAGGCCGCGCATCGCCTTTTGGCGCAGCAGCTGAGGGTGTTATGAGGATAGCCTTGCTCATGTCACTGGATTGGTTTAAGGGAAAATCTACAGGAAACCATGGTTTTTACCATCAAATATAGGGCTTTCCTGTAAAATTTCCCATAATCCAATTCTATGCTCATGGTAATATTCTATGGTAATATAAAGAAAAGATGTTCTTTCTATGGTAATGGTAATATTATAGTAATATCCTATGGTAATATTCTATGTATATGAGTTCTATAGACGGTAAATTATAGTAATATTATCTTTCAATATGTAATGTAATCTATATAAGTTGCCACTATGGTAAAATTCTATGAGGATAGCCTTCCCCCCCATGTTCCAGCCAATGATGTGTCTCCCCCAAAATCTACTGATATGACACCTTATTGAAAAGCATCTCTCAATGATTATTGTTACGAGACTTGTTGAAAACATAGAATTGACCAAAAATTGATTGCAAAAGCGTAGGGTACCCCCTGTGGTTCTGTGATTAATGGGATGCTTGGTGGCTTTCAAATGTTTTTGGATTGTATGGCTGGAAGATAGGCAAGGCTATCCCTAGATCTATCTACCCTCTGGTTAGATCTATCCACCCTCTGGTAAACTAACATATGGAACATCACCATTTTTAATAGGTAAATCAACTCTGGCCCCTTTGCCATGTTCTATATAGCTTTCTGTATGTTTACCAGAGGGCATGTATCCATGACAATGATTCCTGAAGTTGGTGGATGAACTTCATCTCCAGCTGAGGTGCCGCCAGTTGCGTATGCATCTTGTCGGCATTCCGACGAAATGGATGCGTTTGCCAAAAGGCGTCCGCCTCGGCAAAAAAGGGCCGGGAGGCGTTTGCCATGGCCATCTTCAACCAACATGGGGTGTTTTTTTTGTTGTTTTGCGCCCAAAAATAAAAAAAGGGATCTCAACTTAACCCAGCAAAATAAGGGATTTACATGGATTTGCTTCAGATCAACGAGCAAAAAACACCTGGTCAATCCTGGTCATCTCAAGTTGATGAGAGGCAGGAGATTGTGTTGGAGCACCTTTCGAAACAATCGTGATGCTTTACCTACATAATTTTCGGTCCGCAGCAGTGGGGCACACAATCGAAATGATGAACAACCTGTCCATCAAATCATGGCCAATAATGTGGTAAACCCAATAATCAACCATCTCCCAAATTACCATTATAATGGGTTGTATAAACCATCCCCAAATGGTAGCTTGATGGCATTCGCTTTGCCACATGAGGTTTTTTCACAACTACATCATGGACACCAACTGCTTGATCACTGGGTTAACCCCCAATAATTATCATTTAGCAAAATCAATTGGTAGATAGATGATAGACATTGATAGACTATCATAATCTACCCTCTGGTAATTTAACATAACTATAGAAAATCACAATTTTTCATGGGAAAATTCACTATTTCAATGGTGATTTTCCATAGCTACGTTAAATTACCAGAGGGTAAAACAAAATCATGACCAATGATTTACATCCAAACCGTTAATTGGTCGTTGATGTTACACTTAAGATTAACTAGCCACCTCTGCGAACAGATTAAATCCACCAAACATGGGCTCTGATCGAATGACATCTATCCTATCTATCTCCAATGGTTGATTAATAAAGTTCTCAGACAGTCTTTTGAGTCTTATCGTAGGTCCCAAAAAAAGATAGAGAAAAAAAATCACATTGAAAATAGTATAGAATAGTGGTGAACTACTATATAATATATCTTGCAGGTAGCGAACTCTTACAATTTTTAATCTATCTTTTGGGTATTTGAAATGCGGTTTTGGATGTTTTGGTTCCTGATTTGGATCCAATTGTCTTTATTTGTCTCTATTTGTCTCTATTTGTCTCTATTTGTCTCTATTTGTCTCTATTTGCTTTTTCCAAGTTTTTTTATATCATGAATATGCTTCTCCAGGTCCCTGGTTCAAACCCTTCTGGTTCAAACCCTGCTTTACTTCTGGTGATATATATATATTATATCATATCATATCAGAATCATATCCCCATTCTACCACCCCACAAGCTACAACGTTTGGCGCCCATATTCCCCGGCCTCTTCCATGTCGCACGTGACCAGTTCGTCGTGTGCGAAGTGCAGGGAGAGGTCCGGCGGGTCCGGGACGGTGTTGAGGTCACGACCTGCCACGCGGGTGGACCGAATGGGTTATAATATAATGTAGTGATTATAGTTAGTATTATATATAGTTATGATATATATATATAGTGTTATCATATATAATCACTACATTACTGTCATTTATATCCAATTAATAGTAGTGATTATATATATCCAATTTAATATCTACTATATATGGATATACTATATATGGATATAATATACTATATAATGTAGTGATTATAGTTTCCCCAATAATCCAATTCCCATCCATCAATGATAAATAGCCATGGTGCCTGGGGTTTGTCGTTGTTTGTCGTTTATAAGTTATAAGTGTGGAATGGGGGACTTAAACACTTTGAACCAATATTGGGATGTTACTTGGGGTTTGATATGAACTTTGTGTAGTTTAGAATAGCCATGGCAGAAATGGTTTATGGCAATTTGAAGCCTAGTTAATGGATGTACAGCTGGGCTGAAACTAAACCAACTTGTACTGTAACTGGGAGTCCCACCTTTTACAAATCTCTGTAGGGCATAATAATCATAATACCTTGTAAAGGTGCATATTTGATATATTATATAGATGTACTGTAAAAATCTGCAGATGCCCTCGTTGGTTAATCGCTCCGAGGCCCCAACTGTCTTCCAACAGCCCCGATCCTCGGAACATCCAGGATGAGCCAAAGGTATTTTTTCCTACTGGGGGACATTGATAGGTGGAATATGGTGGAATATGGTATGGTTGTATTGAGATGTATTGAGTTGTATTGAGATGTACTGACATGTATTGACATGATTCTATAGGGATGTAATTTTTGGGATGGCCCTGGATGGGTCTACAGAGTCTACATCCCTGGCGCCTGGATGAGCATCCTGGTTGGCCCGTATACATGGATTGTTCATAGGGGTGTTGCGTGTCCTTGTTATTTGAATTTGCCCATGGGTTCTGCAGATTGTCATTTCAGTAGTGCTCAATGATCTGTACTTGGCAAGTAGGTCAAAGTCATTTTGGAAATCGCGAGGGCCTTTCTGGGTCCATGTTCGATCCAATGCAGTTTCTCCGTTTGTTTTTTGGAAAAACTATGGTGGATTCTCGCATAATTACCAGATCCAGGCCCAGTATTACAAATCTGGGACACGCATCGTTCAGATCGACGTGGCATCACATCAAGCGCTGCCCTCTACTATCATCTACCAGGGCAACCATCTACCACCGTGCAAAGAAAGAGGACCCAAAAAAAACAGGTTGTTCTATCTGACAGTTTCTCAACGATTCAAACTCTTAAAGGCCAAACACATATGTTCGAAGTTCCGCCCAAAAATCCGCGTTTTTTTTTGGGTTTCCCCCCATTTTTCCCGGGGTCAATGGCCATTTCAGATACCAATTTATTGGAGGTACCTACCTCCGCTTCAACCGCCGCATCCCAACAGCACCTGCATCCCGTCGCATTAAGTGGGACCGTCCCAGCCACGGCTCATGGTTCTGCGCAGAAATCGGCGTTTTGCAATTGAAATCGGTATTGGAAAACTATAGGAATCATAAACAATGGATGTTGAAAGGTTTTTCTTTCAAGAACCCTCAATGGCAAACCTGGAAAGTACGAAACTTGGTGGGCTGCAGGTGCACTCCTTGCAATTAGTTGACCCGGTGCACCCTGTGCACACGGTGCAGCAGTTGGTGCGTACGGTCACTGATCGCGGTGGCCATGGAAAATGCAGTGACTTTGTGACAAACGGCCTTTTAGTCATGGTAGATGATGGACGCTGATGCATCAAACAAGGACTTGCATACAAGATAGTGATTTGAAATATTTGAGCATGCCAAAACAATGGATTTTTAATGATTTTTACGCATCTAGCGATGTTTGTTGATTTATAAACCGCATTGACTAGTTCTTACAGTAAATCCAAATTTAACTTTATCTGGTTGGTGGTTTTAACCATCTTGAAAAATATTAATTAGTCAATGGGAACGATTATCCCATATAGTATGGAACATAAAAAATGATTGAAACCACCAACCAGAATCCTATTTAATCCTATTTACCCTCTGGTGAACTAACATAGCAATGGAAAGATCCACCATTTTTCATGGGAAAATCCACTATTTCTATGGCCATTTTCCATTGCTATCAACATCTGATGCACCGGATCAAGTCGTCGTCACGCCTCTGCAGCAGCGGACCACAGGCAGGCGGCGATTTTCAGCACCTGCGAAAGGCTTCCCCAATTTGAACGCGGGCTGGGAGGGTTCAAAGCGGTGGATGAGCCAAAATGGAAGGGTACTGTGGATGGAAGAAATCCTGCACCAGGTAATAGGTCTAATAGGTGGTTTATCCCATTATTTATAGATTTTATAGGTTTTCTACCATCCCAGGTGGTGCAGGATTTCTTCCATCCACAGTAGCTGAAGGAAAAGGGAACATTAGCTATGTGGATTCTAGGCGGTGATAGGTGATCGTTGTCAATAACAGCTACTGCAAATGTATTATATATATATATGCTCAGTTAGGTTTGTTGATATTTCAGCCACCCACCCATTGGGCATACTTGGGTTTCATCATATGCTGCGGTCAGGCACTGAGATCGCCTTTGTTTACCTTGATTTCAGCCTAGATGATCAAAGTTAGACAGAGGTCTCCCCCAAAACAAAAGTCATTACCCTCCAGTAAACATAGCAAACAAACTAACAGTTTGCCATGGACCACCGCCATGTTCAATTGATAAATTATCTGCAAAAGGGCAATTCTCCAAAGCTATGTTAGTCTACTAGAGGGTACTTGGAATGATGATCCTCATTCCACCAAGGCTTTCCACCATCACAAGCTTGGGGGAATCTACATCCACCAGACCCTAGAACATTCCACAAACATCGCTGTGAGTCCTAGCTTGTTCTTTGGAGAACTCCTCCTTGTTGCTATCTTCAACCTATCTTCCAAGGCCAGCTGAGTGCGCCTGAGTCATACATGGAAACGAGGACGCAGTGTGACCCCGTCCTCGATTCAGGGCCTGCTAAGGACAGTGCCTGAAGCACCTTGAACCCAAAAGGTGCCAGAGAAAGGGCGTGGAAGCGGATGGAACAATGACCACATGGCCTGATTTTGATGGCGGGGTGACAGTCATTGCTGGCTCATGGGTGCTCAGCATTTAACACTAGGTCAGCATCACTTTCGCGAACCACAAAATAGAGATTGACATTTCCGCAGGGTGCAGATGGGTGCAGCCTATCTTCAACAGATTGCCAAAGCCAGCTTAAAGGAGACAACCATCCAACGGAACTAACATGAACCAACTAACATCGCGCTTGGAGATGTTGGATTAGGCTGGTCTCAACCCTCCTCAACAATATGTGAGGGTAGCTGGAATCACCATTCCAAGGATTAAACTATGCAGTGTTTCAAGAACACGAAACCAACAACGAGACTATAAAACCAACCAATCTCCCAGCTATATCCTTATTTTTGCTGGGTCAGCTCCCATTGATAGCCGGTGAACTACCTATATATAATTATTAATATATATATATATATACATACATATTCAATCAGTTTTTCATGGCCATCCTCTGCGGATGCGGTCGTCGCATTCAATCTATCCATGGTCTCCACTGCATTGCGTGGAGACAACCCTTGAACTGCGTACGTGAGACAGGTGACACGGGTGAAACAACGAGCATCTGCCTCTGAGAATTCCTGGCCAACAGACTACCCATTTAATTTGTGTCACCATCTTTGAACACCAAGTGTGAAATCGTCATTCAACCATCATCAGAAACTCCTGCAATAGTTGTCGAAGCATCATAAAACCATCATAAAACCAAACCACCATGACCATTGCACCACTATCAGAAACCCAACACAACTTCTAAACAGCGTAAACCCATGACCTGTGGCGTGATTTTGACACCTTTCAGCGGCTCAGCGGCTCAGTAGGGCTGGGACAGGCTACGCAGCAGTTCACAGCCCCAGCGCTGGATGTCCAGCGAGCGCGCCTTGCTAATCACCTCAGTCACGGATGGGTAAGTTGCTGGTTACTTTTATGGCAGTGTGTCAAAACCAATAGTACCCCTGTAGTTCACATCAAGTCATAGCTGGGTTAAAATGGATGTTCATTCCCCTAAAAATGGTATTTTCATAGGTATTGATCCATGGCCATATATAAATGTTGGCTAAGAAGTGGTAATCTACAGTTGCATGGGTATTTCACAAATCTGGGGAGATGGCCCAGCAATATTGGAAAGATAGGAGGGTTTTACCATCGGGTAATCAGTCACATGGCTTGCCCGAGAATAAACCTCCATTAGTTCGGGGATTTCCCAGGCATTTCCCAGGCATTTCCCAGCTGCCTGCCATATTTGATTACCAATATTGCCAATAATACTCCATGACAAACCCATGAATATCCACTAATATATTCCGGTCCAGTCTATCCCATTATAACATCTGTTCTTTTCTCCGATCAGTTTGTTAGTTAGTGCAATCATTTAAACCCCCATAAACTACCCTCTGGTAATTTAGCATAGCTATTGAAAACAGCCTATTTGTAGTTGATTCACTATTAAAGATGGTGGATCTTTCGAGTTCGCAAACAACGTTAGTTTACCAGGCCGGGTATCGCCCATTCATTCAGTCCTACCCTCTGGTAAACTAACGTAGCTATGGAAAATCACCATTTTCAATGGGAAAACTCACTGTAAATGGCCATTTTCAATAGCTATTTTGACATAACCATAGGGTATCATATATCAAATCCCAAGATTTCATGGTTCTATCAACATTCATCACCATCATGACCATCATTCATCAAATTACCACCATCAAATGACCATCTTTTTGGGTTTTTTTGCCATCTGGCCATCTGAGACGCCCCACCTGTTTGGCGACGTTCAGGGCCCCTGCGTTCACCATCTCCTGCCGCAGCTTCTGATCGTCCGAGAACCTGGTGCAGCTGAAGGACTTAGCTATGGCAGCTATGGAACATCACCATTTTTAATAGGTAAATCAACTATTTCTATGGTAGATCAACTATAAATTAGCTATAGGTCTATAGGTAAATACTTAAATCACCCTTTTGTAATAGGTAAATCAACTATAAACCCATAGGATCCATGGTGTTGGTATATATGCTAACATAAAGGGGGTATATTGATGGGTCCATGTTACCATATATAGCAGCACCATGGATCCTATGGGAAATGGTAGATCAACTATAAATTAGCTATAGGTAAATACAAATCACCCTTTTTTAAGAGGTAAATCAACTATATCTATGGCCATGGCCATCGCCCATGGCTACAAGAGCTATGTCAAATTACCAGAGGGTAAATAGGTTAAATAGCCGAAAATAGCTGAAGGTCCTTTGTGGTCAGCCCAATATGTTTGAAATGGAGAGTGTTAATAGGATTTAATAGGTGCTTAATTCACGGGCAGTTATGGTGAATAAAAGATGATTAAACCATTGGTTTATGGTTGTGTCATTGGGTTTAATCATCATTTAATGGGTTTATCACCATTAACCATAAACCATTATGGTTTAAACAATATAATGTGATAAACCCAATGACATGACAACCATTCCCCAAATAACCCTTTCTGATGGTGCGATTCAAACCACCCCCAAGGTTTGGAGTTGTTTATGGCATTGGGTTTCCCACATTAGTGAATGTTCATGTTGATTGATTGTTAATTCCTGGGCAATAATGGTTTTTAAAACATGATCAAATTCTGATTCATGGCGATGAATGGAGATACCCTCTGGATCCTCTGGTAATTAAATATGGCAAGCTGGAACATCCTATATAAATGGTTCTTAAATGGGAAGATCATGGGTAAGTCCATTTGTTTCCCATTTTTATGTTTGATTTCCAGGAGGGCTATGCCTGATTCTCCTATGTTTTCTTAGTTGTTCTATGCTTTTCTGGGTAGACCTTGAAGCCAAACGTAGTTCCTTTTTGTTGGGTTGTAGACCTTGAATGAGCTCTTCTAGGAACTGGTGGGAGCTAAGCCGCCGTCAAGAATCCAAGGATGGCGCAGGATTATGTAAAACCCCGGTGTGTAAAATAACCCGTTCAATGGTGATTGCTGGATATAGTACATCAGAATACAACAATGCCATCTATGTTGGGATAAAAGACCATCTAAATATGTATGGCATATATATATATATAATATCACATATCATATATCTTGTATAACTGTTTAGGAGTAGGCTTGCGGGGGATCTAACAAAGCCCGTGAAATGGTGAATGCACCGTGTTGCACCCAGCAGCATACAGAGGATGATGCAGCTTAACTCGGTGAGCTTCCCTTCGATCTCTCCATAGTTCTGACCTCAGGTGGCAAAGGTTGGCCAGCCAAGCCGCACTGATGAAAAGGTGACAAGGTAGTTGGTATAGTCTGGGAAAAGGAAAATAACCTGTAAGAACCTGTGTAAAGCTGTGAAACTGAGACCCCACTTCCTGAGACTATGCAGGAACATGCGACTTTTCCTGGTGCTGTGAGTCTACCTGAAACACACCAGGCCACCTGGCGATACATGGCGACCACCGGAGGCAAAGATGGAAAAGTATTGACATTTGAATTCACAAGCCTAGAATATAACAACTTAGTATCTTAGTTTCATTGTTTTATATTGTTTAATATTCCAGCTGTTTCCCAATGACTTGATGTTCTCCCGGTTGTTCTCCGAATGACTTATCAACTTATCAGATTGTTCATATCCGTCATATCCCAATCACTGGTTTACCATGGTATACCCATCCGACTTAGTCAGCAGGCTCTTGATGGCTGCAATGACGGCATCAATGAGGCCTCGACGGGGCGGCGACCTGGCAGACCTTTTCTTTCCTCGTTTGAAACCGGGACAAAAATCATAAGTCGAACAACTTGAACCAATCAATAAGAACGACCATATAAAAATGATTCGTATAAGAATCAACCTCGGTATTTCCCCCCAAACTAACTCTCCATAGTGATGTCTTCTGCGGAAAGTCATTGAAACATCATCAAAACCATTCAAAACCACCGGATTTTCCTCGCCTAAGCGTGCTGCAACGGAGGCGCGACCCAAGGTGTCACAAAGTTTGGTGAGGCAATTGATGGCCTGGCGCGGCGAAGCGGCGAAGGTGACAGGTCATGATGGGCTTATGATGAGTTTGATGGGTTCATATGGTGGGTTTATGATGGGTTTATGTTTGTTGTTTTTTTGCGTGCATGGTTTTTTTTTATGAATTCTTAATGATAACTGATGATGGTCCAATATGACGGATGTTTGCTGGATTTACGATGTTTGATTTACTTTTGTTGGGTGGAAATTCAACTGTTTACCTCAAAGATTCGGATATCATTGATAATTAATTATTGAGGACTAGGCTTGGGATTCGCATGAATCTGTTTGCAACTAGGATGCTATTTGGTCGAACGGACTAGCGGGGTTACAGTGGAAGCGGGTCAAGGGGGTAGATCTGCACCACCAAACTGATTGTCTTTGAACTATTTCGGGGTCTCAAATTCCAACATATTCCAACCGGCCAATCAAAACAGCCCTGGCCTTTATTGATATGGTAGTGACATTCTAGCTCTCTGGAACGCACATTATTTGAGCTGCAATGGTTAATCTTCCATTAAAAACGAACCAGTACAGTGTTCAGAGATGTGGTCTTGTGGTCTTTGTAAGGTAGGATGCAATTTGATCTCATGCGTGCGACCTTTTAATCAAAGAAGCAACTTAAAATTTTCGCCACATACATGGCTTGTACCACGATGCACCATGGCTCACCAGAGCAGCTTGTCATGACGATCTGTGGGGCGCCTCTTCTTGAAGATCTGCTTCCTTCTTGAAACGCTGCATGGCCTTGGATAAATTAGGTTTCCGTCCCCATGGCCAGAACGTCTCTGTTCGGGTTGTGTTTGGTCAAGACTTTTAGACCAAAAGTTGATGGTTGAATGAGTTGAATGTGGTTTTTACCCTGGCTGCCGTAAACCTATGTTTTCACAACTTCCATTTGGGGATGGAAGTTAATCCCGCCCCTAAGTTGTCAGGCGACTCTGGGGATGGTTTATGGGGCATCCCGAATCTACAAAATGAGCTATCGCCCAAACGTGTCCTGAACGCGGCAAAGCCAAAGTAACAACATTTAATTCACATGTCCAATGCTACCATATATATATAACATACATAGAGCTGTCGTACAGTATCCCCAATCAATTACCCTCTGGTAAACTAACATAACTATGGAAAATCACAATTTTTAATGGGAAAATCCACTATAAATGGCCATTTTCAATAGCTATGTTAAATTACCAGAGGGTAACACCTGTATCGGTTGATCTCTGCCACATAGAAAGCCATATCCCAACCATGGTCGTGGTTCGAGTCTCCCGGCAGTAATCAACGTGGGGATTGCCGCAGCCCGGGCCGCCGCAGTCTTGTTCATGTCACCGCCACTCCTTGGCACAAAAACTGGTGATGCTGCGACACCTCGAAACCATGTGTGACCAACTACCCATAGGATCCATGGTGCTGGTATATATGCTAACATTTGGGGTATATTGATGGTAAATGTTACCATATATATAGCATACATGGATCCTATGGGCTATGAAAAATGCATCAATCACTCAGGATCTGGGACTTTCGGATTTTCTGATGTGGTCCAAAAAAAACATAAGAACGTATTCCCTATCGAATTCCCAAATGGTGGATTTGCGGCCAATGACACCACGTTGGTGCCTTCCTACTTGGCTGCATCCCACACCAATTCACCTAGCATCCATGGTGCTGCCATGACCCTCAGTTGACCTAAAAAAATATGGAATGAATTGCGTAGACCTAAAAAAATCATTAGGGCTACCGTTTTTTGAGGAATTAAATAATATTAAATACCAATCATCACGGGTAAATTGAGGTTTTTTTGTGTAAATAACCAACACCATGTCCTCAAGGAACTTCTCGCCAGGATTCAAGAAGTTCCCGAGCACGCCCATGGCCAAGCGTTGCAAGTGCCTTGTGGCGCAAACATGGCGTAACGCTCAACGGCAACTGGCCCAGGAGATGGGTGTTACATGATTTTAGAATGTTTTAGACAGGTTTTAGATGGGAAAAATCCCTCTATCATATCATTTTCTTTGGATTATTGAGGGGAGAGGAGAAAAAAATGGTAATGTGGGTAAAACAACGCCATTTTTACCACCCATAAAAATGGCAATGGTAAGTTTGTACCTATAAAAATAGTGATGACTGTGGGATGATTTATTGTTTTACCCTCTGGTAAACTAACATAACTATGGAAAATCACCATTTTTCATGGGGAAAATCAACTATAAATGGCCATTTTCAATAGCAAACTGTTAGTTTACCAGAGGGTACCCAGAAAAAACTTCACCAAAATGATCCAAGAGGCAAATTGCATGGCAATTCCTTCATGGCCTGCACCAATGGACCTAGAGGCGACTGGGCGATGATTCCAGCAGGATTTTATCCTCCGATCTGTGGTAAACCGCCATGAATGGCACATTTTATGGGTACAAAAAAAAAACATGAACAACTAAAGATTCATTTGTTGATTTCCCCACATTACATGAGTTTTGAGTTCCATGTGTTTTCATCGCGGGTATATTGTGTACATATACATATATATATACACACTATATGGATATATAATAGATATATATAGCACATGATACACTGCGTACAGTCTCCATGTGCCCGGGCATTGTATCTAGAGTCCACTGTGATCGTTGTTTGTTTCCTTGAAGCCCCCATGTTCATTGCTCCAGCAATCAAGTGTGGCGATGGAAAATCCCTAAATCATAGATGATGTTCCGATCACCTCCATTTGCTTCGGGGATCTTCCCAATTTGTTCCATCTGTTTCATTAGTTTTCCATATGTTTTCCAGATTTTTTCCATGTGTTCCTATGTGTCTTTTTCCCCATCAACAACCTGGATTTTCCACCTAACTTGGCTCCTGGCTGACGCCGCAGCACTTGCCGAACTTTTGGATGGCTTCCTACCATGGGGCACAACCATGTGGTATAACCATCAAACATATGGGTATAACCATCGAAAATATAGGGAGGAACAGCGTAGAACCATCAAAAATATGGGAATAACTCAAACATATGAGAAGGATTGTGATCAAAAATGCCGGATAATGTAGTATAACCCAAAAATATGGGAAACATATGGCATAACCATGAAACATATGGGAATATATATATAAGCATCAGCAATATTGTAAACACGGTGTATAACCATCAGACATATTGGAAAAATGGGGGATAACAAAACATAATATGATAAAAATGCGGAATAACCACACCATCAAAAAATACTGGAAACATATGGAAACATCGTATATAATCATCAAACATAAGGGAAACATGGGGTGTAACAACAAAGCACATGGGAAAATGTGGTATAACATGGTATAACCATCAAACATATGGAGACTAAGACTAACCATCGAAAATATGTGAAAATTGGAATAGCCATTAAAGATATGTGAAGGATTGGGCAGGTAACCATGAAGTCATCGTAGTTAGTCCCGAACAGAAAATCGGATAGAACATGAAGCTTGAGAACTTACAGTAATTTGAAGTGGTGTCAGCTCTAATTTGCAAGTCCTGAGAGTTACAATCCTTTGCAAGTCAAAAATCCAGAGGCGAAGACACTAAATCCTGCGGCCTCATGTTCATTGCCGAGGCTTCCACTGCTAGTTAGGCCTTGGTTTAGGCATGGGCATCGGGAAGTGAAATCAACAAGCTGTGGGACTCATGCATACGCCCTGCCCTTAGGGCCCAGAGATCTGCAAATAATCACGCAGTTACTTGTCCTTGTTGGTTTCTCGGTGTACCTATCTCTCTTTCTCTGCCTCTATATATGTGTGTGTATGTATCTCACTCTTTCTCTCTCTCTGTGGGTGGGTGGGTAAATGACTGGGTGCTTGTTGACTCATTGCTGGTTCACATGTGGATAATCACACACACATATATATATATATATATATCATATCTGGGCAAATTATAAATAATTCACAAACCTGAATTGTTGGGCCATTTGGGATGATTCCCCTTATTAACATTTACTAACCATGATTCCAGGGCTCGGTCGCGACGTGAGGTCGTTATAATTTACCCAGGACATGACCCCCTAGTGGCCCTAGGGGGCTACCGGCTACCATGCAGCCAAATCTCTCAGAAGGATCTGGCAAGAGGGCACCTGTGGGCACAGATGTGGACCATCAAATGGAAGGCTTAACCGCGTGAAATGAATTGTCAAACTACCCTCTGGTTATGTCAAAATAGCTATTGAAAATGACCCATTTATAGTTGTTTTACCCATTAATATATAATGGTGATTTTCCATAGCTATGTTAAATTACCGGAGGGTATCTACTTTTTTAGAATAAGGGTCATATCGATTCCAGGAATCCGGTCATATGCATGTTTGATCATATGTGCTATGTTTATCCGGTAGTTCATCAACAATTATCATAATGTTATCCATGTTGAATTTGTAAATGTGTACATCAACTGGCCATTCATACCACCAGCCACCAGCCCCAGCCCTGTCTCAGACCTGGATCCGGGGGTTGCCGGGAAACATCCTCGCTGCGGAGTCCGTTTTGGAACCCAGTTTTGAACAGAGATAGAACCAAATTTTGCTGTTGAATGAGTATCTAAGCACTAATTTTTGCTTTTGAGCATGTTTGAACCATATATACAGCATATACAAATCAAGAACAGTAGCACTGATGATACTGATGAGCATAGAGCCAACAAAAAATTGATGTTTCAACTAGTTTGATAAAGGATGATAGGCCCCTTTTGGGGCTCTCTCCACCATCTTCTGCCATCTAGCAAGTTTGATCTACTACTGTATGTGCATTTGTTGGGCAACTGCTCGTGATCAGGCTATAATCTGCCACTATAATCCCCAGCCATGAATGAACCGAAGACGCATCAATCATAGGATATTCACATGGCACTACTCCCGATGCGGCAGGCCATTGATGTAGGCTGAGGCGCTGCATGCAAACCACCACGGGCTGCACGATGTTGAGGAACTTATATCGCACCGGATCTTCCATGAAGATGCAAATGGTCGCCAAGATGGCCTGTGGGCTGCCGGAGGGTCCAAACTACCCCAATCATCCACAATTTTCAACCCCTGTTTGAACACTTGAAAAGTGTAATCCGATTCCCCGTCCAATGCCACAAAAACAGGGAGCCCCAAATTAACAGATCCAGGGAGCTAACCCCGAGTGTCTGGGGAGTGTTTACATTATGATTAGGGAAATTTAGGGAAGGTGTTGCTTTTGTTGTGGGACTGGTATCAAGCCCCCAACATCCCCCAACTTTTTCGCCTCAAGAACTCCAGTGGTCAAAGGACCACGGAGCTTCTCGCAACAGGCTCTCAAGCCCGCCTGTGCCAGGGGAAATTTTGCTGAAGGAACTCACGTGTTTTCTGCGTTGCTTGGAGGACATACCGTAAGTCCATGGTGCCCCATGGTCTGGGAACCGATCGCGGACACACTTTGAAACTTCAAAAGATCAGCTTCGAACCCACTGGATCCATCTGGATCCCTTTGTGAACTTGGCACCTCTCTTTCTTCTCGAAGACGCCCCTCCCAAAGGGCCTAACATCGCAGGGCACAGCATCGGTTTGACTCAACATTGGGGTGCTAATGGGGCCACAAATTACTAATGTGTTCTAGTGTTTTCTACTTATTATATATAGTTAAATCATGAAAAGTCGCGGGGCGATCATATTTCAATCATAGCCATCCCTGCGCCTAAATCAGCCCCCACTTCTTTGAAGGACGGAACTTAGTTCGTGCATGAATGGATCGGTTTAAGAGAAAATCATCGAGTGGAAACCCTGGTTTGGGGGTTTCCTAATGATGTTCCCCTACACCAATCCTGAGAATGCAACCACCTGTGGCACACCACCTCCCGGCCTGAAGGTTCTCCGCTTGCGCGTCGGTGCCTCGAAAATCCACCTGGCAGGTGGTCAGATTTTAAGTCAACCTGCTGAAGGATTTCCGCTCTGAGACCAAATAAATTCTTGGGCATGCGCCGGTTATGATGGTTGCGATTTTATTTCCCCAGAATCCCCAGCAACCGAAGCTACCAACGAAGTATTGGCACGGAAACGGATTCAGAACCACTTCTGTTGCAAAGTGATCCATTTGAAATGTGGTCTCCACCCATCATACCAAGCAAAAGTAAAACATATTGTAAACCACCAGCTAGTCCCATTTTCCCATCTGTCGAATTCTCTGCGTCTCTGATGCCAGACCCTGAAATTACCGAGGGCCCGTGAAAACGCCAAGAGCTATGTGCCTGGATGATGGAGGAAACCTCCAATGGATGAGAATGATGAGGAACGTATAACGTATAATCACTCAAATCATGCTTATTGGCCTTCCTCCATCAAGAATGAAGCTGAGCATGGGAGGAAAACATTAGTCTTTTAACTCTTTTCCGCTTTCGTGTGACTTTGATACATTATAGTTGCACTCAACCTCACAACAGTGCACCAAACCAAATGAACCTCAGCCACCGTGCCTAACATTAGCCCTAACGCCAAAGAACTGGAAGGCCCTTCTTAGGCCTTCCATAATTTCTATATACAGCTCCCGTATGCTCCATGTATAGTATATTTACCTACATTTGGGCCATTTATGGGGTAAATGTTGGTAAATGTTCCATACATGGAGCAATTGGGGCTGGGAGCGGCAAATCATAAAAGTGGAAATCTCAGTTCCAAAGTCTTCAGCTTTCTCCTCCACCGAGCTTCCAGATCGCCAACTTTCTCCTGCAACTCCGTTACGAAAGACGGGATGACCAAACGTTGCAAGCGTCTTTTGCGTTACAGTCTCTATTATGTGCATTTTTTTCAAGTTGAGTTGTCATGAAAAAGAAGAGACACATCGATAAATATATTTATATTATATTATATATATGGGACGTATATTATTTATTTATTTATTCGTTTATTTATTTAGTCACACGTCTGATTGAAACTACTTGCTTACCATGATGTATTGTGCGTATAGCCCCCAAGCCACCTGATAAGGGTCACACAAAGCCAGCTGAATGCTGTGAGATTCGAACCAAATCTGGAGAGGCAAACTGAGATATGCGCGTTTTTTTTTCATCCTGTGCCATCTCTGTGTGCGTATGTATGTATCAAACGGGCCCGTATGCTGCAGCATTGAACGCAGAAAATCAATGAAAATCAGGCAGAAACAACTCTAAATATATACAAGTTCCGGTCCGAGAAACTCAACTCCAGGCTTTCCAGGCAAAATCCGAAAACCACACCAACTCAGCCAAAAATAGCCAAAATGTCAAAAAATGTCTCCCAAAAATCCGCAAGAAAAGTCACCCTAAAGAGCTCCAGGAGTTTTCCAGGTGGCCAGCCCTCTCTCCGCCTCCGGCAGGGCCAAGTGGAGAACATCCCCTGGACATTTTTCGAAGGTCAGGGACATTGCCCGTGACACATCATCCACCGCCAGGTCCAGGTCATCCATGGTCCTTGGTCGAGGTGAAATTCATCACTTGGGAGAGCCACATCCCATACCGATTTTGTCGTAAGGAACAAAGGATGTCTAGTTGACATGTTTTTTTAAGAGATCAATCGAAAAGAATCCTAACAATGGACGAAGAAACACCCAAGTGTTTCTACCAAGCATCATGCCTGTCAGGTAGAAGAAATTGCCTTACTCTGCCTTACCATGCCTTACTATCAGTACTATCATGTGGCTCTGGATCGACCCTTAGGGATAGCCTGGATAGCCATAGCTCCTCTCCCAACATCTCCCACTGGGCCCATCCAAGATTCACATCTGAAAGCGACTCCTTGAGTTGGATACTCAGCACCACTTGCCCATCCAAGCGCTCATGACTCACCTGCTCAACCCAGCTAGTGCTGTTCCTCACCTAGGGCCAACATGGGGCACCAAATGGCATCAATGGGGCCACAACTGGCGAAGGTATCAATGAAATGGTGAGAAAGAACTGCAGGACACCATTGAAGTTAACATCAAATATAAGGAATTCCTCGGACCTCTAACTTCCCCCCTTCGTCAAACAATGCTGGCATATTCATCAAACATCATCAAACCATCCATCATCCCATGTTTCCGGCGTATGTTTAGCAACGTTTAAAATGAAACCGGGCTACTTTGCAAGGATCATTTTAAAGCCACAGTCACCTCTTTGGATTCCGCCGGTCTCTCGTTCTCAGGTCTTTCCTGACTCCCTGGGCGACCCTCCGGAACGAAGGAGCTGGGCCGGTTGTCGCTGGAGGTGGTTCCTGGTTTGGGCAGCTTGGCAATCTCCTCTGGCGTCAGAGGATTCAGCAAGCTGCCTTTTGGGGCAGCTCCCTTCCTGTCAGGGGCTCAAGCTTTGGAGGAAACTGTCAAAGCACGTCGGAAGAACTGGAAAAATAAGAAGAACACAACAGCATCGATTAAGGCGTTCCTATTGTAGCTTTTTTTTTTGCATCTCATATATATCCCGCGATATCCAGGATACGCCTTTTCTACCTGTGGAAAATGTCCACCAACCACCAGCCTGTGCTTCTCGTTCTTTTCAGGCTTCGGAAGCTCTGCCACCAGATCTCCAAACCACTTCTGGTCTTTTTCACCTACGCCAATTCAAACTCCAACCATCCCAGGCATGGAATGGAAAACACCAAATTGACCAAAATCAATTTTCAAGATTTTTCAAGTATGCTCAATACCAACAAAGTATAGCTTGAAACCCCAGCTCTTCAAAATTTGGCTCCCCATTTCCACGACTTTCAATCTTCCATCCCTCTTCATCCTTTTTCTCCGCAAAGATTACTAGAACACTGAACCTGACTGAAGAGTTTCGTGATTTTTTGAGATGCCCGTACCCATATACTATTATTCACCAATATCCACGTCTACTCCCTTCAAACCCAAAACTTATATAAAACTTGGGGACATGTAATCCATATGCACATTCCTGTCCTTCCATCAACTTCCAGAAGTCAACAATTTGAAGACGTTTAAGAGAATTAATTACAGTAATCAGTATGTCAAACATGTTCAATCCCTTTTCCGACCAGAAATCCTTCGTAGACCCACATGTTTCACTGGAAATCTCGCATACATGTCAAGAATATTTATATATTAGCCACTAAGCACGGAAATAAGAATCCTGTAAAACAAGCAACCATCAAATCCCAGTTCTAGATGGTACAATGACATACAACAACCATTTTGGATGATCAGGTAACAAAATACTTGTTCCACATCAACCCATGTCCATAAATGTTTCTCCATCAAAAATCCAAGAACCCTTGTGAAAATAGATCCATGTTCGAAACAACAACAAAACAAAACATCCGGCCCAACTTGGATCCGAATAGTTTTTCCCACAAAAATAGCAATCAAAATGAGCTTGCTTAGTTCGTAGATATGCCTATGGCATATGGGTTATAATATGTTATAATCACAATCCCCAGTTAGCAAAACTACAAAAACCAGAGTTCAACCATCAACAGAGGTACCAAAAATTGGTTCCAATGTCATCCAATGTCCACAACGGTTAACCATCCCAAGTCACGTTTGAAGAGCTTCACCTCCAATCTCCTTTTCGCCTCCTTGCCGCGAAGCCGTGGCACTGTGTCCTCAGGAATGATCTCGCGACTCAGGGGATCCAGCCTGCGACTCAGGGGTGTCGAGAGAAGCCGGGTTGGCTCGGGAAAATGGGAGATTTGAGGGTCAAAACTGGAGATTTAACATGATGAAATGGGGATTTAGATGGATTTAATTGCAGTATATGATTTCAAGCTATCCAATATGATTTAATTGGATTGGTTGAGGGGAAAATTCGAAGGATACTGGCTCCTTTTAATGCTCTTCTCTCTTTCTCTCCATATGTTGCCTCTCGGCTGCAAATAAATTTCCCTTCAAGATCCTTCACGCAAGTCTGGGAAACAGAAAATCAAACCGTACCACTATGACATGAATCACTATGACACTGTGGTTCTGTAAATTGCGACCCCCCTAAACTATGGAATTTCCCTTCCTGGATGGAGCCTGGAAATGCTGTTTCAAGGTTGGAGGATTTCACCTTCAAGGGTGATTCTGCGCCCATGTCACCTTCAAAGAAACTGTGGAGACACTTCCCCCACCCTTGATGCCGTAAAGTGTGCGTTTCCGCAGACTCCAAGTGACTTCGGATCCCATTTTTGGGGACCTGCTGGGGGAATTGGGGGCCTGCAACCCCCCCATTGACGCCTCAAAATGAAGTGCATCACACGGCCATTCGCATCCGGACTGCGCAAGCGCAGCTGAATCTCCACCGCCTTCTCTTCACAGGTCACACGGAACTGGCGCAGAGAAGTAACCTGAGACCCGGAAGCTGCGGTGGCTTGATGTCAGCATCCCCAGGTCATTCTGAAATGTGTTGTCATGAGAATTCGTCCCAAGTTGACACAGAAGATTTACAGACATAGGGCTTAATGCTGACTGGATTCAAGCAACTTACAGGTTTCAACAAATATAGACCTGGCCACTGAAATAAAGCTCACCAAGCTTCATGAAAAGTCATAGGCATTTCACAATCCTAGCTCTTCTCAAGCTAGGCAACGGCTGCCGAGGCATCATGTCCAATCGGCAGGTGATCATTCAAATCCAGCATGACCAGGACAGTGGGGCCCTCGTCCACGAAGCGATACTGCTTCAATCGCACCTCTTCAGAGGGCCTCTCGGCCCAGAGCTGCTTGTAGGGATCCAACTCATTCCTGGCGACCATGGGGAGCATGGGGAGCATGGGGACCATGGGGACCATGGGGAAGGGTGGCGCACCAGCCATGACATCTAAAGGACCTTCTAAGACTGCTGGTAAATTTAAACTTTGCCAACTGATGGACAGCAGGATTTGCCTAAAACTGGCCCAACAACTCTCAACCTGACATCAACTCAGAAAAAATGCCAACAAAATACGATCTTGAAGGTTCCATCGCCCATATGTCCATCCCATCCCTAACCCACTATCACTAAAATGGGCCGCGGACTTACTTCACCGGTGCTCGGGAATCCCCTGCCTGGCCGACGCACCCGCATCCGTTGCGCCCGCTGACGTCCTCTCCACGGCGTCACCTGAGAGCTGCTGCTGCAGCCGCTGGGCCTCCGACGCGTGGGCCTGGGCCGCAGCGCTGTCGCCGAGTTTCATGCAAGTCTGGCACAGGAACTTCTCCACCTTGGGGAAGCTGATTCTGTTGCCTAAAGGTTGGCTATTGAATTATAGAATGGCCAAATGCTGTGTGGGAAGATGGATGGTGCTAACACAAACAATATGGTTGTATATGAAGCCTTCAATGTTGTGGGTATGTTATGGGGGACATCACCAACAATATGGAGGTGCATTGGGATACAACTGTGGATCAACCAGAAAGATTTGATAAGAAGCGGGATCAGTATGAGACCCAAGAGTATACAAACAAAAACATCGGTTTACTAATAACTTACAAGCGAGGAACGAGTTGTAACCGTAATTTTCCTGTTGTTCACTACGTCGGAGTAATCTCCACAATTAAATCCAATTAATAGTGAGGGTTTATTAAGCAGTTGGCACTGTGCGCACTATAGACATAAAGAGGCATGAATGCAATGTGATAAGATATGTTGAGATATAGGTGCATGTATTTGGTATTCTTCATCCCTATCAGGTCACCCTATTTGTGGCCAAGTTGGTGAAGTTTGTGTGGAAAGGATCTGAAAAGCAGGGTGGGGGAGATGTTGAAAACAAAAAACACATAGCAATCAATTAGCCGATATAGCGAAGAAACAAAGAGATTTGAGCAAGCATCTTAATTTACCAAAGAAAAAACCGGATCTGAATCTGAACACTTGGTAGAGTTCACCAATGAAAATCAGAGGATCATGCATATGGCAAGTTGCAAAAGCGGACAGGGGAGTCAATCACTTTAAACGTTTCAGTCTGGCAGGCAATACTGCTCGGGTCGAGGCTGGGTTTCTCACCGCAAATCGTGATATTAATGATTAAATGATTATAGTGATTTGTTCCTATTGACCTGATAAAAATCAAGGTCAGATACCCTGCAAACATGCCAATCTTCATGCTTGCTCCATTTACGGCTCACACTGCCCAAGCAAAGTTTACTGGGCACAGCCCCAGACAGACCAAGACACCATGGTTGCGAACTCCAAACGCGTTTGTTGCGTGGAAAACGAGCCCTGGAAGAGCTTGACGTCTCTGGGATGCCCTGCAGCTGTTCGACAGAGCGCACTACACTCCTCACCAGCGGGGACGAAGGGGGCGGGGCATCATCTGAGCTCCGGGGGATCTAGGTATTTATGCCAATAACTCACATGTTTGCCGTTTACGAAAGCCTATGATCAACTATGACAGCAAGTTGAAGTTTGTTGGGGATGCCCAGACCCTCCAAATACCACCAAATTGTGAGGCAAAACACCGATTTTTGATGGGTACCCTCTGGTAAACTAACACAACTATGGAAAATCACTATTTTTTAATGGGTATATCCACTATAAATATCTATAAATGGCCATTTTCCATAGCTATGTTAGGTTACCAGAGGGTACCCGGTTAGGGTCGTGGCGGTTCCACCAATTTTTCCCCTTGCAGATGGTTCAATGGTCCTTCAGCCAGCCCAGAGCCTCCTCGAATAGGCCGACCCTGAGCCAGGTGACATCCCCCGGTAAACTTAAACCTGGCAGACCTCAACCCACAAAATATGGAAATATATGGAAACATATGGAAATATATGGAGATGTGGTTTACTCATTGGTGCTATTCGTCCCCCTGCTTTCCCTTTACCAAGAACTGTGGAGCTTTTTCAAGCATGGTGGACCATTAATTTTAGCCATTCAGATTTGGCCGCGTATTGGGAAAACATGGCCGGAATCCCAATCATTACCCCGGGAGCCCGTGCGGCTCTATTCCATTTTTTGCGGAGTCTAATGTAGCCAATGAGAGAAGCTCAGCGAATGAAGGCGATGAAGGCAGTGAAAGCAATGAACGCAGTGTTTATCGTTCCCAGGCAATCAAGGCGATCAAGGCGATGAAGACACCCTTAAAACTTGTTGATGTTTTCTTCATGTTTTGCTTAGCCTGAAAGCTGAGATGCTCCTTGGTTTGCAGTTTGGTGGCTCTAAGCCTTCCTCAGGTTTAGGCTAGCGCTTAAGGCCCTTGAGGGCCGCACATCGGTGGGCTTGAGGAAATGGATGGATGAATTCTCTGTGTGTGTGGAAATATATGGACGAAATCTTTTTTTGCTCTGTTTTTTGTGGGAAATGTTGCTTGCATTGTCCTGTTGGTCCCTCAGTGTGGCCGAATATTTTTTGGGGTACCCAATTTTTGGACAAACCCGCATTGTTGGGTGATATCAGTTTCCTATTATACAGATATCACCAATAACATCAGATTGCTCATACCCCCCATCCTTTTGGAAAAAATCATTGAAATCATTCTTAACAAAAGTAAAATCACCGTGTTTTGATGAATTTTGGATGGTTTTTTTTTGATGTTTAACTCCCCATGTTGCACCACTGGTCGCGAAATCCAGGTCTTCCTTGTCTTCCTTCCTGGCCCGTTGGCTGGCACCTCAATGAGGCGGCGCCCAGCTGTTGAAGCAACACGCAGCGTTCCCAGTCGTTTCCCCTGAGCAACTGCAAAGCCTGGCGAGTCGCGGAAAATCCGTGGAAATCCCCTGGCGAAAAAGGGCATTTCAATGGGAATATACTGGGAATATACTGGGAATAGCATGGAAAATCATCAGAATCCTGGGGATTCAACCAGTGGTTAAGTAGTTGGTGATTGTAACAAGCTTGTAGCCCATGATAGCTGCACCCATGAAGTTATGTTGGGGTTATAACCCAGTTACGATAAACAGTTGACAAACTCCATGGCCATCGTACATCTAAGCAGCTTCAGGGATTTACTTCATACTCCCCGGAGGAACCTCCAGGTGATGAATCAAAATCGCCGTGAATTGGTGCAGCTTGAAACACCCTCCGTCAATTGCAACATGTTGGACCATCATAGCTGGAAAAAGAATAGGAGTCAAAAATAGTCAAAACCTTAAGGTCTTGCCATGTTGCCAGTTGCTTCCTATTTCTTTCACCAGCCCCGGGTTTCCCTGTCAGCACCAGCCCTGCCTTCTTGTAGGACGCCACGGCGCCACGTCCTAATCTGGGCTTCTCCTCTAAAGCCATCCCCAGCAGAGTAAAGGTGGAGGCTGGGGCCACCACCTGCGCCGCCTCCTGAAAGGATCTGGCGGAGGGCCATGGAGGTTCTTCGGAACGTGGTTGAAAAAACAGCGTGCATTATGGTTAGTTTTGGTTAGTTATGGTTAGTAATTTGGTATGCTATATGGTTAGTTAGGATGGTAAGTCCCACAAATTCGGGGTTGTCCCAGTTGAAGCTGGCTTTTAGCCCCATATACAGAGCACTGAATGGGATGCCTCGCTGGTCATGAGCATCTCCATGTGGGCAATGGCACGGTCGATGCCAGCTTGATCAGGCTCATGCATCTGGCCAGAGTCATCCTCCCCTCTGGACGCCCTCAGCAACGCTGCAAGCTGACTGGATCCCAAACTATTTAACCGGAGCTAGACCAGTGCAGCTGGTCGAAAGAGACCCCCGGAATGACCTGGCAAAGCATCGAAAAAACCGTGATGTTACAGATTGTCTGACCGATCCTTGCGATGTTGATTGGATACACGGCTTCCTGATGGGTTAAGGGATCACGGCTTCATGATGCCCCCCAGAATCACAATAGGCTAACCACCCCCATTGCCCAATGATGTTGACACACCTTGGACATCCAGCCAAACATGGTGATGTCAGACATTCCCAACAAGGGGACATCAATTTCAACTCTGTGCCAATCATTTACACTGGCCCCTAACTAACTAACCGTCAAGAAATATCCAATAATTACCCAATGAAATTCAATAATCCACACTTGTACGATAATTTCCCAGACTCATTTTTTTTTCCGATCCAAACACGTCAAAAAATACGATCACTTGCACAACAATCAATGATTGTCCCAGAATTCTCCAAGAAATTGTCCCAACTTCTCCATCTTCAACCGCCATGGCGTGTCACTGCAAGAATAGCTCCACCAAGCGATCTGTTGACATGGCGATTCGCGGCGATCGGCTCAAGGCTGGGCCGTTGGGCAGCTGCAGGGAAGATCTTTTTTCACCCGGTGATATGTGACTGGAAGATTCCCAACGGTGTGGAGATATTCACTGGGATATAATGATATATAACTTATAACTTATAACCAACTCAAGATGATTTGGCGAAAAGTTTGAAAACACATGAAGTTCATATATCTGACTTACATTAGTCGTAATTCTCTGAGATCCCTTTCTTGTACAGCACCTCTCCGGCACATTGGAGCGCCCCAATGGCTTTGGATGCCAGACCTTGGCTGAAATGAGCGGTTCACTGGTAGCCTCTGGTGATGTCAACAGTTAGCTATTGAACATGGCCAAAGAAATAGTGAGTTTTCCCATTGAAAATGGTGATTTTCCATATAGTTATATATGTTAAATTACCAGAGGGTAAAAGCTGAGAGGTGTGTCAAGTGGAGCGATGTGAAAACCAGAAAAAGATTCGCATGTTTTCAGAGGTGTTTCCAAACAAACCAGGGTAGCCATGAGAATCCCATCGGCTTCAGAGCTGGGTCGGCCCAGCCGCCGGGAACCCATCAGAGACTTTTCAAACATGTTAGCGATTGAAAGGGTAATCGGGCAATCCATCCTCATTTTTTCTGACCTATCTTCGATACCATGCACTTTTTTTTGCTGGTTAGTCGATATTTTGCCCATTTCGTTTAGAGCAACATCTCCTACCGTGCCCCTCGGTGGACCCAATAAATGGCTAAATG
This sequence comes from Cladocopium goreaui, assembly GCA_947184155.2. Lineage (NCBI taxonomy): Eukaryota > Dinophyceae > Suessiales > Symbiodiniaceae > Cladocopium > Cladocopium goreaui. The sequence continues at coordinate 29,778 of CAMXCT020000236.1, read as the reverse complement.
GCCCATCCTCTTGGTTACTCCTTGGCCTGAGATCCCCCAGCTGCTCACTGAATCATCTGGATACTCCAAAGCCTGGAGATCTGAAAACGAGTTCTAATCGGACAAAAATGGGGCTGGATATCAAAGGCCTATCAAATTGATATAAATTGATGCGCATACGTCGCATAGGTGCATCATCATGCACATTTTTCGGGAGAAAGAAAAGAAGAAAGGATGACGGCAAAGTATGGTGAGCTTGGAGGTTACAGTTGAACATGGTTGAACCATATATGATATTCCAAGATTTCAGAGCCAGCTTCTACCTTGAAAACCCATCGAACCTCCATACAGTACTTGAAGCCGTCGTTTTCGATGATTCTCCGAGCGCCCACCTTAGAAGTCAACGACGACCGTGCACGACGGAGGGTTCACGATAGAATTCCTTACCCTCCAGTAATCAAACATGGCTAGCTGGGAAATTCCCGAACTAAATGTAGGGGTGAAATGGTTTGAATACAAAAACCCGAACTAAATCTATGTAAATTGGTGATTTTCCAGCAAGCCATGTTTGATTCCCAGGGGGTAGATATCGAAAAACCCACAATTTCCAAATCATTTTCCCGAGGAAACCCAACATCTCCATTCTGTCGGCAAGTGAATGCGCTGCAGGGAAGAAACTTCTGAGATGCTTTTGTTTGCCAAGCCAAGCTACTGTACTACCCCCCTTTCACTCCAAATAGATCGCTGTTGAATTGGCACTGGCCCGCCCAGAGGATCAGATCATACAATCAGTCCAAGCATCATGGTGCCATCTTTGCCCCACTCGTCAGCAAATGATTTAGGGGGAACCAGAGCTACCAAGTACTATATAATTTTGGTCCAATTGTCCAATAAGTGAATTGCATCGACATGGTATCAACGATGTTCAAGCACCAGATATATTTTATTTCACTAAAGAAACCAAGTGAGCCATTCTCAAAACCTTCAGTCACTCCCTATGTCGTATCATTTTGGGTACGCCAAAGCTTCCGCCATGCTTATGCGCGTAGAGTTTTTCGTTACGCGAAGCAAATTTCAAAAACCCTTACGCGAAGTCCTCACGCGGCCTTACGCAAGTGAGGGTTTTGCTTACGCCAAACCCGTTCTGACAAGGCCCTTACTGAAAATGTAAAGGGAGGGTTTTTAGAGCGGCTCAAGTGTGTCTCAGTCTCAGAATGAAATACCCCAAATCTATATACCCTCCAGTAATCAGTCACATGGCTGGCTGGAAAATCCTCCATTTAGTTCAATGATTTTCCCATCAAAATCCCATGGGGGATTTTAAAATGCCATGATTGATTCTCAAAACCTCATTTTCCGTGACTTGGATCCCTTGGCGCAGCCAAGGCACAGGATTCTTGTGTGCCATGGCCCTCAACGCTCCACATGCTTCTCGCATGACCTGAGGTCGAGAAGGTCATGGAAAAAGTGGAGATCCATCAGCGGACACGAAATCAGCCAAGATCATCCAAGATCATCCAAGTCATAGATGACCATTAATTGGTATTGAAGCAACCATGGTGACTTGGGGATACCCCATTTCAGGAAACCTCCATGTGCAGTAATGGTAACCATTATGTTAAACCATGGGTTTGGGATGGTTGGGGGGGCACCCTTTGTCGTCTGAACCAAACAGATGCACCCTTCACCTTCGGTAATCTAACCTGGGGAACATAACCGACCGTCTTACCATGCTTTTCACGTGGACAATTGGGATTGCCCATTGTTATATGACTGATTAAAAGGGTATGGCCAATGTTGAACACGTTTTCGGTTTCAACAGATCGGACAACTTGGGTTGGGATTCTTAAACGATGGGCTTCACCATCATACCCCTGGCAAATCAAACTTAATTATGGAATAGGTGAGATTCCATGTTCAAGTTGAATTACCAGAGGTTATGTATCAAAAGGTGGCCCGTTCTACCCTCACTGAACAAAAAAAACAAAAACTTGAACTAGGCTCATCAATGAGAACGCCAATGACCCACCTGCAAAATCCTATTCATACCCCTGAAAAACCACCAAAATCCACAGCTATGGAAACTCACCATTTTTAAGAGGTAAATCTTAGTCTTAATTATAAATGAAATTCTCGATAGCTATTTTGACATAACCAGAGGGTAGCCCCCCATCGCCAGGTCCAATCGGACCAGTGATTTTTCGCTCCAGCGCACCTCGCAGTCGTCCGGGAAGGTTTGGATGGCGTTCAGGATGGACTCGGCACCCCCCAGGAAGATGACGCGCCGGCGATTCCGCTGCGCTAACCTGGAGCCATGGAGTGGGATGATCCGACAGCGGTAACTGCGGCAACCCTGGAAAAATACTCTACAAAACAGTGGGAAAAGGACATCCATGGTGATTTATCCAGTGATGATATGCGATGATTGTAGATACCATCAGGTTTAAATATTGAATCTATGGGCTAACTGGGGGTAACTCTATATCTATCTATCTACATTATACATATATATATATATTATATATATATATTATATATATATATATTATATATATAATATATATATATTATATTATATTATATATATATATATTATATACATATATATATATATATCAAGAAACTGTGGATCTACCTCGGCCTCCAAGTGCCCAAAAACATGAACCATTCGGGACTTTCACCCTTTGCGCCTGTGGCCACTGCACAGCAGTCGCAGCACGCCAGCGCCCGCTGCTTGGAGCTCTGGGTTGTTGCTATGAAACGCAATGGCCTGGATGGCGGGGTTTTTATTGGCAGCCTGGTGACTTCAACTCCACATCCTCCACATGGGGATGGGTCAAAACCCTGGTACCTAGTGAACCCCAAAATAGCTGGTAAATGGATGTTCATCCCACTAAAAATGTATCTATAGGTATTGACCCATACCCACATCTTCATGGCCATCACCCTGTGATGAATGTTTTTGGGGGGTTATATTTCATGATGGACATGACCACGGGGAAATATGATTAGTGGTGGGGATTGAGTGGTGATATCATGGGAAAATATGACTACCAATGGACCTAAGTATGGTAATAACCCCCATAAGTTGGGATATGGGACCCCTATAACTATATCGTGACATATATCCGCATCTGATGGAAATTCAGCCCCAATCACAATGCGGATGGCTTCGTGAGGGGCCATACATAGCCAACTGATTTCTAATACATCCTAAGTGCAAATGGTTCTGGAAATTCCAGACCCTTGGTTTCTACAGGGAACTCTGAGTATTTCCAGTACATATCTTTCAATCAATCCGTTGAGATGAAAGTCACGAGTGAAACGCTGAGTATATCAAATGCTCTAACCTCGAGGACCAATGGGAATCCTTGGAATTGTGAAGTTTGCGGTTCTCCTTTGGGGCACCCCAAGTTTGAGACGCACCTAAGTCACCTTGTTGGCTGCTGACTTATACCCGACTGATTTTCTTCACCCTATCGACAATGGGGTATACCCCAAAATGGTCCTTTTAAATGGGAAAATGATCATCAACCATCATAAATGTTGGATTTTCAGCTACCCTCTGGTAAACTAACATAACTATAGAAAATTACAATTTTCAGTGGGAAAATCCACTATAAATGGTCATTTTCAATCGCTATGTTAAATTACCATGGGTACCTTATTTTCAGACTGGGACTCACTAGTCCTCCCCTCATCCGCACCGGGCGTGCCTTGGCCGTGAGTTCCAAGGCTCCCGCTTTGGTGAGCTGCTCTCTTTGAGAGGCTCTCAAGGCCAAGGTCCACACCTCGATCACAGGCGCCAAGCTAGGCCCGTTCAGTTCCATGATTTATATAATGTGGGTAAAACAATAATACACCACACCCATTTGGCAACGGTTTATACCCCCTATATTTTTTTTTCACCCACCCAAATCCGCCGGCGCGCGTCAGAAACGAGATTTTAACCACATTACCTACTGATTTCCCATAGCATCCATAGCTATGTTACATTACCAGAGGGTATATGCCATAATAATATCCCTTCTGATGATATCTGATGATTGATTTTGGATCTTTGGTCAATATCGTATTGTTGGTCATATCCTATTGTTGGTTATAGTAGCGCCCTAGCAGATAGAATTCGTAAATCAGAGCGACAACCACTTAGAATTGCTCCTCAGTGATACTTTGGGGCTGCACTAAGAATTGTTGGCAGTGATGCCATAAGAACGCATTGTGCGGGCTCTGGGGCATGAGCAGCATCTGCTGTTGCGTGTGGTTTTGTTTTTGCTGCTGTTTCTGCTGTTGTTTCTGTTGAAGGACTGCTGATGCAATTTCATGTTCAGGTGCCTGCTCTGCCAGTTCTGGAAAGGGAGGCCTGATGGGAAACTAATTCTAACTGCATCACCATTGTGCCCGGGTGGTTTTACAACCATTAAAGAAAAAATGAACATAATTTTTCGTACCCTGTCGTTAGGGGTCGCCATGCCATTCATGCAAGGCTGCGATCTCCTAAACCCCACAAACTGCAGAATCAATACTGTGGTAAATATGGGTGTTTGGATGGATCTGTACGATACATTGTGTAAATTTGGATTTGGTATTCAAAACATTTCAAAACATTTCTCATCCATCATACTTCGCCCTTAAAATCCATGTATGTACATTTGGTGTTTCCCTTAAGATTGGGAAAATGGTGGTAGTGATATTTACATATATATACATAATTATTCTCAATATCACATGACCATATACAACACACATATATATATATATTATATAACAAAACAATTCTATATGTAAAAAAACTATGTGTTAGAAATGCGTATGAACCGATTCTAAACCGTTTTTTTCTAGCACCTAGAAATCGCAGATATATGCGATGCAAATGTTGAAAGAAAAAATGCTAACTGCTAGGGTTCCACTATACATCCTATGAAATATTCCCACTAATCATCTTCAATAATCATGGTAGTAGAAGAAAATGGACCAACGCCTCATTTCTCAAGAAGCTGGTGCCCACCCACTCCCCTGAGCACAATCATAGGAAGGGACGCGCTGTTCTTAAGGGCCAACATGCACATGGTGGAGACATCCTGTTAGATTTTTCATGTGGAAATTCACTTAGAGTAACATGAATTTCCCATGGGCCATCGCTGATGATCAATTTGCATTCACATGTTCCCATAGCATCATTCTTAGTTACTCTATCCCCTATGTATAGATTTAAAAAAGAATCCCGGCAAGAGACCCCAAACAGTGTGGGGGAGCGGGGGGATAATGTATGATAATGTGGATGATGACGATGATGATAATGATGGTGATGTTGATGATGATGATGATGAATTATTATTATTACTACTATTATTATTACTACTATTTTTTGCTGTTATTATTCTTGTTTTTTATTACATGTCATTATTATTATTGTTATTATTATTGTTATTATTATTATTTATTAAAACAGTTGTGGTTATTTTATGACGAATATGATGATGGTGATGATGATGATGATGATGGTGGTGGTGGCGGTGATGATGATGGTGATGATGTTGGTGAAGAAGAAGAAGATGATGATGATGACGATGATGATGATGATGACGGCCCAAAACCACGGTGCAGACTTCGTGCGAGCCTGTTTAGTCGAAACGCATGCCAAATTTTCACAAGAGCCACTTTAATCAAACCAGAAATTTACAGGAAAAATGCCGCGGCCAAAAACCACGGCGCAGACTGTGTGCGAGCATGCGCAGTCGAAACGCTTGTCAAAATTTCACAAGAGCCAGCTTTATACCGAAATTTACAGGAAAATGCCGCGGCCCAAAACCACGGCGCAGACTTTGTGCGAGCCTGCGCAGTCGAAACGCATGTCAAGATTTCACCAGAGCCACTTTATACGGAAATTTACAGGAAAAATGCCACAGCCCAAAACCACGGTGCAGCCTGCGCAGTCGAAACGCATATGTCAAGACTTTACAAAACCACTTTATACGGAAATTTACAGGAAAAATGCCGCGGCCCAGAGTGAGCACCCACACCTAACGTAAGAACCCCTCAGTGTGGACACACTGTTTGGGGAAATTCCCATTATAACATATTATAACCTCCATTTATGTAGGCCCTATCCCAGCCAGCTGGAATGTTGAAACCCAGGTGCTGCGATGGCGGCTTTCGCGGCGATCTCTTCTCCAAGGGCCAACAATGCCACGGCCTCGCGTTGAACCATATTTTTCTGGGGGGAGGGCTTCATAATTCCGGATCTATATCCCGTTGCACCACCACTAATTGCACCTCCTAAATTTAACATGGAACCCTAAAAAAATAACAATGCTTATATTTTTAAAGATATACTTTGACGAATCATCCATGGGACCCTAATTTTTGGGTTCCATGTTTAAATTTCCACGACCCCACATCCAGCCACCTCCATCCCCATGTGAGCGTCATCCGGCTTCACGTTGTGCAAAAACCAGGTGGCATCTTCGACGGACCTCCAGCAGTTTGTTGAGGTGGGAAATCACGCAATTCCATGCAATTCCCACAAATTTGGTGGATCTTCAAGGCCGAAACATATTTTTATAGTTTGTTTCCCCCTGGAAATCCTGAAAATGCATTAAACTGTCACAATGCTGGGTCCTAAGTACCAGAAATTGCCAGTTGATCTGCGGCCTGGTGTGTTTGATTTTTTGGACTCATACCCCTAGTTTTGTTTTTGAAACAATTCAGGTCCAACAAAATGGCCCAGGAACCTGCATGAAGACTTGGCAAGCAAACATTCAACATGAAAATTGTAGGAAAACACCAGCATACATTTCTTCATCACCATTTCCCTTACCAGTGGCCATAAAACGGCATTATCCCCGCTTTCCGGACCAAACTCACTTCCCGAAACCCATCCACCTGTAGGTGCTGCTCTTCTTGAAGAGCGTTTGGCCCACCTCATAGTTCCCAGCCTGGCCAAAGGTTCACATGACACATTCAAAGCCCATGGCCGCTTTCATCACAGCAACAGCATCTACAGCGATTTGGATTGATTAAGGCTTATAAGGATTTCTTTATCTTTCCTCGGTGGCTGAAGGATGAATTTGTTGATGGTTTCTTCATCTTGTTAAAAGCTCTGCCTGCCCTTGGCATTTACCACCTTTGCAGCCGATCCCCGGCCTGAAACTGATCAGCGCCCTCGCGCCAGGCCAACATGCGCAGGTACAACGATTCGGCCCGCTCCACATCGCCAGCAGATTCGTGGGCAGCTGCCAACTTGTCCATGGCCTCATTGGGGTGGAGGCTAGCAGTGACTAGCATATACGTGGTAGACTTTTTTGAGGCGATCCAACATCTCAATCTGATGGCAATCTGGCGATAGCGGGACTCTGAACTGATGGAAAATCCGCAAAAGTCAAAATGTGCTTCATACATTCATCTCGGGTTGGTCATTGCCTTGTTTAGTTTCCAGAGGGTACGAACATCTTGATGCCTCATCATCGGCCAAGCATGGCCAAGCGGGAGTCAATCGCTGCAGTCCCATGCTGGTTGGGTTTACTAATTGAGCGCTACCAAATATAAACGGGGCTACCAGGGGGCGACAACAAACCAGAACTGAGTGAGGGTCTATCGATAAGAGTGGATTAGGATGAAATAAAGTAAAATAATGTCAAATAATAGCATGCCCGGTGCATATACAAGCCTGCTTCTATCTCGCAGGTGACACATATCATATCAATGATAGGGCCCACCAATAACCCAATTCGAACCCCATCTACAGTTGCCACTGCTGAGGTCTCAAACCGCACGCCAGGCATCCTCCTGCGCCAGGGTGGAAGTCATGGCCCACTGCCCATAGAACTTTAGATGATATAAACATTATGATTTACCTATAAAAACGGGTGAAAAATGATGATTTACTTATGAACATGTTGATTTTCTGATTCGCAAAGTTAAAATTACCAGAGGGTCATGGATGTTAATTTTAGGGGATGTTCGTCGTGCGATATAAAGCAGCAGCCAACTGACATGGATATGATTATATAATTCTCTAGATTGGTTTCGGGGAAACGTGATTTTTGCTGTTAAGTTATCTTACCAACCAAAATCAGGATTTCTCAAAACCAATCCTTGAAAGTATGACTTCCCATCTCAGTTTTCAGGTGGAAACCAACGACATGACACATCCCCGTGTGTGGTGCATATCTGTGGATGGTGATCCATGCACTGGGGCACCTGAATTTCACATGAGACCTAACAATGCTCCTTTCTAGATCCTTTCTACACGTATAACACACGTATACCCATCTAAAATCATCCCCGGGACGCTGTTCAGGTTCCATATTTACCCAACCCCCCAGTCGCCTCCATCGCCATGTGAGCGTCACCCGGCTTCTGCGGAAACCAGGTAGAACTTTCTACGGACCTCCAGCAGGTTGAAGTGGGAAGTCACGCAATTCCCACAAAATTGGTGGATCTTCAAGGCCGAAACATATTTTTATTTATTTTTATAGTTTGTTTCCCCCTGGAAATCCTGAAAATGCATTAAACTCATCACAATGTCGGGTCCAAAGTGCTATAGAAATTGCAGATCTGCGGCCTGGTGTGTTTGAATTTTCGGACTCATACCACAAGCCTAAATATATTTTATTCAGGTCCAACAAAATGGCCCAGGAACCGGCATGAAGACTTGGCAAGCAAACATTCAACATGAAAATTGTAGGAAAACACCAGCATCCATTTCTTCATCACCATTTCCCTTACCAGTGGCCATAAAACGGCATTATCCCCGCTTTCCGGACCAAACTCACTTCCCGAAACCCATCCACCTGTAGGTGCTGCTCTTCTTGAAGAGCGTTTGGCCCACCTCATAGTTCCCAGCCTGGCCAAAGGTTCACATGACACATTCAAAGCCCATGGCCGCTTTCATCACAGCAACAGCATCTACAGCGATTTGGATTGATTAAGGCTTATAAGGATTTCTTTATCTTTCCTCGGTGGCTGAAGGATGAATTTGTTGATGGTTTCTTCATCTTGTTAAAAGCTCTGCCTGCCCTTGGCATTTACCACCCTGCACATCGATGGGAGCACCGATCCCGGCCTGAGACCGATCAGCGCCCTCGCGCCAGGCCAACATGCGCAGGTACAGCGATTCGGCGCGCTGCAGATCGTCAGCGGAGTCGTTGGCGTCCTTGGCCTCACTGGGGTGAGGACTTGCCTATGTATATAGATTTTTTTTTGGAGGCCATCCAACATCTCAATTTTGATGGCAATCTGATGGCGATAGTGGGACTCTGAACTGATGGAAAATCCGCAAAAGACAAAATGTGCTTCATACATTCATCTTGGGTTGGTCATTGTCTTGTTTGGTTTCCAGAGGGTACGAACATCTGATGCCTCATCATCGGCCAAGCGGGAGTCAATCGCTGCTGGGTCGGGCTTGCTGCCTTTCCTTGTACTAATTGAATACAAACGGGGGCTACCAGGGGGCTACAACAAACCAGAACTGAGTGAAGGTCTTTCGTGGATTGGGATAAGATAAAATAGTATGCCCTTTGCATGTACAAGCCAGCTTCTCTATCTCGCAGCAGGTGGCAGAAATAAATGATTGGGCCTTTAAATAGCCCAATTAGAATGCATCTAATTCTATTGCAATAAAACGACCACCATGAAACCACTTCCGGCAGAAGTCTAAGTAGCACAAGCAACTGAATAAAACTGAATATACCAGTAGTACCGCACAAGGCGGTGGCGGAAGTTTCAAAAATAGGAAACCTATAGGAGAGATTGATTGTTGTGAATCATGGATGGCAGAGCGAATCCACTGATTGACCGAAAGGTGGTTGGAGTTGTGTTTGCTGGAATGGTTGCAATGGTTGCAGTGGTCACCTCACCCACAAGTGCTGGATGTAGAGTGATGTACTGCAGCTGTAGTTGTAGTTGTAGCGTAGTGGAGTTGTAGTTGTGGTGTAATGTAATTAGTGTAATGTAGTTGCAGTCATATAGTTGTAGCTGTAGTTGTTTTGCAGTTGTAGTTGTAGTTGTTGTAGTTGTAGTTGTTGTTGTTGTTGTAGTTGTAGCTGTAGTTGTTGCGTAGTGTAGTTGTAGTTGTAGTTGTAGTTGTAGTTGTAGTTGTAGTTGTAGTAGTAGTAGTAGCAGTAGCAGTAGCAGTAGCAGTAGGAGTAGGAGTAGTAGTAGTAGTGATAGTAGTGATAGTTGTTGTTGTTGTTGTTGTTGTAGTTGTTGTAGTTGTAGTTGTAGTTGTAGTTGCAGTTGTAGTTGTAGTTGTAGTTGTAGTAGTAGTAGTAGCAGCAGTAGCAGTAGCAGTAGCAGTAGCAGTAGCAGTAGCAGTAGCAGTAGCAGTAGCAGTAGCAGCAGCAGCAGGAGCAGGAGCAGTAGCAGTAGCAGTAGCAGTAGCAGTAGCAGTAGTAGTAGTAGTGATAGTTGTTGTAGTTGTTGTAGTTGTTGTAGTTGTAGTTGTTGTTGTTCTTGTTGTTGTTGTTGCTGTAGTAGTAGTAGTAGTAGTTGTTGTTGTTGTTGTTGTAGCTGTAGTTGTTGTAGTTGTAGTTGTAGTTCTAGTTGTAGTTGTAGTAGTAGTAGTTGTAGCTGTAGTTGTTGTAGTAGTTGTTGTTGTTGTTGTGGTTGGTGTTGTTGCTGTTGTTGTTGTTGTTGCTGTTGCTGTTGCTGTTGTCGTCGAAGTTAGGATAGTTAAGTTAGTGAAGTTAGTTAAGTTAGTCAAGTTAGTTAAGTTAATCAGTGTCTACTTTTTCGACATCTTCACGTCAAAAAAGGCTCAAAACCCTCATTTTTTTTACACTTTTGACTTCGAAATGTGCTTCGCGCCACAACGGCGTGCACTTTTTCGACACTTTTTCGACATCTGAACCTCCAAAAGTGGTCCGAGAATGGTGTGCTTTGTACATTTTGACTTGGAAATGTGCTTCGCACCACAACGGCGTGCACTTTTTCGACATCGCAACCTCCAAAAGTGGTCCGAAGCTGAGGTTTTTTGTACATTTTGACTTGGAAATGTGCTTCGCGCCACAACGGCGTGCACTTTTTTGACATCTCAACTTCCAAAAGTGGTCCGACGCTGAGGTGTTTTGTACATTTTCACTTGGAAATGTGCTTCGCGCCACAACGGCGTGCAATTTTTCATCGCTCCTGTGGCCAGCTGGCTCCGCATCCGCCGCTTTAGCGAGCCTACTTTTCGACCCTCCGGAGCCACAAATCATTGGAAAAACACAGTGTTTCGCGACTTTCCTACCTTTTCGCGCATCTGTATCTTCTGTCCTCTTACTCTTTCTCTTCTGATCTTTCTCTTCTCTATGCCTCTGCCCTGCTCTGCTTTTCATCTCTCCATATTGTCGGAAGTTTGACTTCTAAACTTCCTTCGATTATATAGTTTGATATAATATGGGGATTGCCAGTTAAATCCCAAGTTCTGGTTGGTTTATGTTGGTTTGAAGGTGAAACAGTTAAACCATGTTAAACTCATATTATTATCATCTATTAGCCATATTATCCCCATCCCATATCACCATATATCACCCAAACCCATATGATTATCCCATATCACTCCCATATCAAGCCACCCCGCAGCCAGGGCTCCCCCTTCCCCTTGCTGAGTTCTCAGGCCGCGTTCGCCGCGTTCGCATCGGGATCTCTGTTATGAATCTCCTGGCTGGGTGGAAAGGGAATATTTATATATGGTTATGGGTCAATACCTATAGATACATTTTTAGTGGGATGAACATCCATTTACCAGCTATTTTGGGGTTCACCAGGGGTACAAGGTTTTGACACACTGCCATATATTTATAGGATGTAACTTGATGTAAAGCAACAACCAACTGATATGGATTTGCTTAGTGCACTGATATTGTTTTTAATGGCAGAATTTCATTCTTTTGCCGGATCCGAGATTGGCAATCCTTGGGTTCCAGTTTAACTAGGGGAATCAACGATGGAAAGGTAAGACATAAATGCTGAATAGTTGCCAAAGCGGATGAAACACCAGTACCAAAACAGAACCAACATCTGCTCAAACCAATGGGGCAAACCCCATGCACACCAAACGGCTCAAATCATCTCAAATCGACATCAAACTTCTAGATGGCAATGACATGCAATGACGGCAAAAGAAACATCTTGGTTACGGAAACTGAATCCAATCCAAGCTGGTTGGTGTGTTCAATGCTCGTCCCAAACATGTAGTTCAAGTCGAAATCAATGTTTTCCCTCCTTGAAAAAACCAAGGCCATAAGGACAGGCACCAAGCATACAGGGTTGGCAACAGAAACACTTGTCCCATAGGGAAAATAGTGTGCATATGTGTGCATGCGCGTGCGTGCTTGTGCAGGTGTGTGCGTGCCCACCGTATGAGTGTATAAGAGGGATCTATATACTGCATGCACACTCATATCCCAACAAGTAAATGATTCAGCCTATTTCATAAATGTCAGTCGTTAGGGATAATATGGGATCATAACATGTTTCAAGACTATGGGGTTTTAAAGAGACAAACCACCAACTAGCCAAACTATAGCCTAAATCATTCCAAACCCATTTCTGCAACATCTTTGGCTGGTTATTCTATATTGCTATGCACGCATTTTGGACCATGTTTGGCAGTATCGTTCGCAACCAAAAAACTGAGACATCGCCTCCCTCCAGCCCCAGATCATCCCAGATCTCCTGCGGTCCGCTCGGAAACTCGGCCTCCTGCCAGCTTCAACACCCGTCCAAAATCATGCAGCCCATCCCCTTCATCCCTGCGGTTCCAGTCAAAACGCCTGCAAAGTGAGAAGATTTTGTACCTTTCTGTTCAGTTTGTGATGGGTAGACCTGGGACAATTACAAATCCAAATCTGATTTGAAACCTTTTTGAGTGCTTACCATGTACAGTACTATCACTTTTTTTCACCTCCAGAATTACATACCCCACACACAAGGGTTTAAAAAAATAGCCCTGACAGAGGGGGGCCCAGCTATGGCGCCTCGTCTTCGTCAGGCCTCAGGGGTCACCCATTGGCCAGGACACGGCCAGGCCAGTTTGGAAAGCGCAACTCTGCTATCTTTTCCGATTTCCTCTCGTAATCAAACATGGTTTGCCGGAAAACCATAATCTGGAGTAATTTGACAAGCAGGAAAGCCTCGTTTTGATATAGACTTTGTCGATTTCCCCATTTTTAAACGTTGCTAGGGGAAGTCACAGCCACGTTGATTGGCGGAAGGTAACCATATGATTTTGAGGCCTCAAATGAGGCTTCCGTTTCTGCTCCAGCCATGTCACTGGTTCAAATCAGCTCTCGACGGATCCTCCTGCGAAAATCCAGTGGATACCAAGGCGAAAAAAGGCACAAGAAACTTGCCCGAAGTTGGGATATTTATAAATTATACCCTCTGGCAAACTAACATAACTACGTATGGAAAATCACCATTTTTAATGGGAACATCCACTATAAACGGCCCCATTTTCAATAGCTATGTTAGTTTACCAGAGGGTAAATGTGTTGCCCTCACCCTTTGGTAATGAAACATGGCTGGAAAATCAACCATTTATGGATGATTTTCCTCCATTTGTAAGGGATGTTCCATTGCTATGTTTGATTCACAGGAGGGTATGTAACTAGCATATGGGCATCACCCCCGAAAAAAACGAAACCGAAACTGAAATATCCCCAGCTGTAACTGGAATCATGCCAAGAGGTCAAGAAGAGCTGGTGCATACCTCCATCCTCCACCTATGTCATCCATATGTCATCCGTTTGGTCACCATTTCAACGCTTTCCGTGGTATCCAAGCCTCAGGCCTGCAGCATCCAACGCTTGCAAGGTTCATTTTTGGGATCCAATCAGGACCCGGCACAAAACATTTTTGGGTCTATGGCGCTTTGAACCTATATACACCGTTGGTGAGAGCCTGCATCATTCTACCGTTCCAAACATGTCCAATGCTTTTGAACATGTTTTCGTTTCCAACGTTACTAATTTACTATAAGTACATGTTGCATGCTCTATTGACGTTCAGTGTTTTTGCGTTTGGAAAACCAGCCGCGAAACTACACAATATCAAGAAACGCATGCCAGATGCCAAGTTGCTAGAACATTTGGGAGTGTCACGTCTCGGGTATTTTGAACATGGGAAAGAATCAAATGCCTTGATAAATCAAAACATCCCAAAATACTCTTCAAGAATATCCGTCAAACACACATCATAAAAAATATTAAAAAGCCGCGCGACCAACAAAACAACGCCAACAAATTAAAATAATTTGTTTTTTTTGCCTAAACCGATGTTTGAACGAAATATGAAAGTTTAAAGAAACAGTAGTGATTTGTGGGGAAGGTCTGGTGGTACAAGACCAAGAGGCGGAATCCAACAATTCATGACTGATTGCGCCGGTCCTCACCGCCGAATTGCACGGTGGGTGGCGGGTCTTCAGCCCAGGGAAGGTTTGGTTCCTGAAACTCCCTACTGGATGCCCGGCTGCCATCGTCGTCCATGTGGAAAGAATGCCTCAGATGTACAATATCCACTCGCCAGGTCGAGGCAAGGGGCCTGGTTTTGTTCTATAACATTCTTGTTGCAGAAATGGGATTTCCTCTAGACATGCGTGCTACTTTCAAGTAGGTTTTCAAGATAAACGTCACATTCATGTACTTGAGTGTTTAAAAAATGCCAAACGCGGTGTCAAACTACTGGTTTGTCTAACAACCCCCTTGCTAATTGCTAACGCAGCCATGTCACTGCTTCAAACCAGCCTCCGATGGACCGTGTTGCGCTTCCTGCGTGACCCGGCTGGGCTGATGGCACACGGATGTTGCCCCGAATTCGTATGAACGCACGTAGCACGTGGATGTAACACCTGATATATATATATATATAAATCCTGAATAACGCCAGTTCCACGTGGACTCAGCGGATGCCAACACAAGTTTGTGCATATAATTTCATGTTGGTGATGCTCTGGTGACTCTGGTGGCACACCACTAATTAAGCTGACAAATATTCCAATAACCCAAAAATTCATCACTGATTGCGACGGTCCTCACCGCCAAATTGCACGTTGGGCGGTGGGTCTTCGGCCCAAGGAAGGTCTGGTTCTTGGAACTCCCTACTGGATGCCCGGCTGCCATCGTCGTCCATGTGGAAGGAATGCCTCAGATGTAGAATATCCACTCGCCGGGTTGAGGCAAGGGACCTGGTATTTTGTTAACTTATATAGATTATATATATATATACAACATTTTTTTTGCAGGAATAGGGTTTTCCGCCGGACATGCACACTAGATCACACTAGTTTAAAATTGTCTTCTCAAGAAGCACCAAATTCGTCGTCAAATTACTGGTTTGGCCCGGCAAGGCAACTCCCTTCCTATCGTTTCAATTTTTTGGGGTCTAACAACCCTAAGGCAGCCATGTCACTGCTTCAAACCAGCCTCCGTTGGACCGTGTTGCGCTTCCTGTGTGACCCGGCTGGGCTGATGGCACACGGATGTTGCCCCGAATTCGTATGAACGCACGTAGCACGTGGATGTAACACCTGATATATATAAATCCTGAATAACGCCAGTTCCACGTGGACTCAGCGGATGCCAACACAAGTTTGTGCATATAATTTCATGTTGGTGATGCTCTGGTGACTCTGGTGGCACACCACTAATTAAGCTGACAAATAATCCAATAACCCAAAAATTCATCACTGATTGCGACGGTCCTCACCGCCAAATTGCACGTTGGGCGGTGGGTCTTCGGCCCAAGGAAGGTCTGGTTCTTGGAACTCCCTACTGGATGCCCTGCTGCCATCGTCGTCCATGTGGAAGGCGTGCCTCAGATGACACAACACCTGCTGGGGCGAGGTAAAGGACATGATGTTGTTCAAGCGTTCTTTTGCGAGAAGGTTACTTCACCTCAGAAATAAATAAGTTGATCATGGAATAAAAACCTTAGGGCCCAGTTACCCTTGCGCCCGTCGCCGTGTTTGATGGTTTTTTCGTGGCTACTCAGCTTGGTTGATGTGTGGGCATACCACGCATCATCGGCATCATCTTGTATCAGGTCAGCTACCTGAAAAATCTGATTGATGGCCTTACCATGAACATAAATTCGATGTAATTCTGCACTTGGACCCTGGAGGTTTCAACGTGAAGCCTCCAAACAATAGCGCTCAGCGCCGCAGCGCCATCCCGGTTTGCGTGATTGTGGCCACTGCGGCGCAGGACTACCTTAACCAACCTCCATATTCAGAAGGGAATTTAACCCTTCAATTTTCTATGCGTGCGACACCTTGCCACAATTCTCAAGTCCGTTGCATGCGCTCACCCATGCGCCTTTTTCTAGTCTCAATGTAACGGGGTCCCGGAAACACATCGAGCTTTCACTTGCCAGCTCCGTCAAAGACCACGTTAAGGCTTAGCATCAGGATTTTTCTATATTTTCTTCTAGCCTGCAAAGCAAATGGAGGTAATGATAAGCCGTCGCCCAATAAAGAATTACCCGTCACCGTGGAGGGCCCCTCAGTGACCTTGGAGGGCGCTTGCAATCCATTGCAGCACTCCCCGATTCCTGGACCGCAAGACTAGAAGGGTCACTGCATCGGATGCCATTGCTGTGGATGGACAGGCTCGATCTGGAAGTGCTGGCGAGCACCCATGGGTAGTCTGCAGGCTTGCCAAGATTCGACAGGGGAAAAGGCAGTGGATATACTTCCGATTGCTCAATCGGTTGATTGAACAGTGATTGCGGACCCGAGGAAGGAGTCAGAGCGTCAATGCAGACATCCAGCGATCCAACACTGTGTCAACGTTTTCTTTCTGTCCGAAGGACCGCCTGGATACGGTCCTATATTTTAGTCGTGCTTGCATTGCCAGAGGGACCGTCGAGATCCTCTAGGTTGAAGCCTTGATCGGCAGCTCCAGGGCAGGCGTGGCACGCAAAACGAACGTCGATGTCAGCAAGTGCCACGCCTGCCACGCAAAGTGCCGCGGCGTCACGGGCGACTAACGGCGACCAAGCGCAACACCAGACCCAGCCCAGTGCCACAAGTGCCACGCCTGCCACGCAAAACGAAGGTGGATGTCGCCAGGTGCCACGCCTGCCACGCAAATTGTGAGTGAAAGATGGTGGGTGTGTGTGTGGGTGTGTGTGTGTGACAAAGTTGTTTGTGACAAAGTCGTGTGTTGAAGATGGTTGGAGGCAGCAGAGCGGGAGTGTGTTGCAAAGTTGTATGTGACAAAGTTGTGTGTGTGACAAAGTTGTCTGTGAAAGATGGTGTGTGACAAAGTTGTGTGTGACCAAGTTGTGTGTGTGTGTGACAAAGAAGTGTGGGACAAAGTTGTGCGTGACATAGTGGTGTGTGGCAAAGTTGTGTGTGTGTGACATAGTTGTGTGAAAGATGGCGTGTGAAAAAGTTGTGTGTGTGACAAAGTGGTGGAGGCGGCGGAGCGGGAGGAGGAGGAGAAGGAGGAGCGGGATACAGAATCAAAAACAAGACCCCACACAAAGCTGTGGGGAAAAAATATACATTGTATGTAACATATGCATGTGTGCGTGCGTGCGTGCGTGCGTGCGTGTGTGTGCGCGTGTGTGTGTGTGCGCGTGTGTGCGCGTGTGTTTTCCTACGAGGAGAGGATCGTTTGGCCGCGGCTATTTATAGAATTTTGGAACCCATCTACTCTTGAGATGACACAGACAACTTCTCAGACGACTCAGTTTGGTACCATTTGCATCCATTTTACCATCATGTTTCCATTGACAGCAATCAAACATGACTAGCTGGGGAAATCCCTGAACTAACTAGGTATATGGGAAACTCATCGAACTGAGAGGACTTCAAACAAAAACCAGGTTTGATCACCCGAAGGTATATCAACATAAATATTCCTATGAAAATCCCTCGGATATAAATATCTATATATATGTGTATATATATATAATATAATATATAATAAATATATATATACACACATTCCCCATATCTGATCCACCTGTCTCCTTCCTTTAATTCGTTTAATCGCCCCGAAACTCTCGATGATCCTCGTTCGGTTCATCGAAGGCATCGTCCGGACCTCGGAGATCTGGGCCATCTGGGGCCATCTGGGGCCAGGAACTGCAAGGGGGTCAGGGATCAACAGCTGATCCAGTGGGCTAACTATAGGGCTAATGCACTTGTAACTGGGGTTTATATGGGTTTATAACGTGTTAATACATGTTATAACTTACTTGCTGAGTTTTGCCATCAAATAAAGAGACTTCTGCATGTTCCCACGTCTGTTTAAAATGTCTAATCACCGGTTCCCTATACTCAAGACTGGTCAAACCTTTCGTTTGACAAAGCGCCAAATGACTGACCCCATTCGCATCCATTCGCAGTATGGTTGTTGAAGTTGTTGATGAGATCCAAACTATACAAATTTTAACCCCTGCCATACCGTACCCAATGTTAAGTGGTTGGTTATAAGGGGTCAACAAAACAAAAAAACAAAAACAAAATAATTTACATTACATTACGTATGTTTACAGCATAAGCTCAAGGTGCCCACCATTTCCTATCTATTTGGAGGTACCTTAACATCAAATTGCAGAGGCCAGCCCCATCATCAGGAAGACTCACATTCACCAATACCGGCGGCGTCTGTATTTACATACATACCATCTGACCCAATCTTCAATCTTCAGCGGATAACCAAATCTGAATTCAGCTTAAATTCAAACATCATTCCGCAACTCTGTCTTCATTCATATTTGTGGCTAAGGATCTGCTAAAAGGCAACACATCTGCAACAAAAATCCACAACCTCTCCATTTTTGCCGCTTAAAGTTCTCATATGTCCCCCTCCACCTGATTATCAAATCTCAGTGACCGTTCGGCGCGTCCTCATCGTCAGGCTTGAAGTCTTGGCTCGAGCCTCTGGAGCCACGACCACCTCGGCAACATGGGGCACTGGGTGATTGTCAGGGCATCTTACTTTGGGAATTGGTTTGATATGGGTGTGTCTGAAAATAGTGTACCCCTAAACCCAATGGTTAATGATCATTATCCCTATTAAATTGCTATAATTGGGAATATACCCTATTTTCAGACAAACCCATATGCTGATATGCTGATACATCATGATATATCGCAGTAGCTGACCACATCTGACCAGTCACGTTGGGGCATGATTCCAGCATCCAAGGGCTCATCATGGGGATATCGTGGGATATCACCACGAACTGCATATCATGGATGTGTACCCGACATTAACAAACAAATCATGGTCATAGGACCAATCTTGCCACCAACCATCCCAGGTTATCTGTGCTCCTCCCCGGCTTTCAGTCAAACTGCCAGACTTGACCAGCTACTACAGCATTCCAGGAACAAGGTTTTTGGAGTGTCTGAAAATGGAGTACCCCAAAACCACCCCAGATCCATATGCTGGTGGGCTCAGGTCCCCAGTTTTCAGGTAGAAACCCATTTCATGTGTTGGTTATGCCGGGTTATGCCGCTATACGGCCCCATTCAACCCTATAGTTATGTAAATATCCCAATTCCCAATATGTGTGTTGCTCACTATCCCCACTTGACCCCCATATGGTTTCTCTCCAAAACAGTTACCCCAGTCTAATTCTCTTAGTAAAACTAGTAAATATCCCAATATTACCCCCAGTTCCACTCACCTGTGTCATCTCTCTTCACCGCCGCCGCCGCCGCAGCTGCGGTGTTGGAGGCCCGCGAGTTCTTGCGGCTTGGATCGTCCTGGAAGTCAATCCAATTGGAGATTTTGTTGGGATGGTGGATGTTGATGGAATATATATATATATATTGATTTGTTTGGTAATATGATTAGTATCTCTCTCTCTCTCTAGCGCCATCTCTCAATATTAACTGGTAGTTTCGTGGTGTTTTTCCCCATAATCTTTTATAGTACGTTTACCGTTTACATCCGTTTACCATTTTTCTGGGCTATTTGGAGGGTCTAGGTATCGCTAACATATGGATTTGTTTGGTAATATGGAGAATGCTGGGTTGCGGCTAGGATGTTTATGGCATGCAATGGCAATCTCGGATTACATCATTAAAAAAAATGGGTTACCCGCAAAAAGTACTGTAAATGTCTAGAAAAATGGGCCAACCCACCCCCCCATTCAACAAAAAAAACGGTTGCTGGATTACTCAGGGGTTGATGATACAAAATGATGGGCTCCAAGCCTCGAATCTAATCTATCTGCAGGTACGCAGCCCTGTGAAAAGTCTTTTGACATGTTTGACATGCAAACATGGTGCAGGAAAAACAATTGAAGAAATCAAAGCATCAATGGGAATTCCTTATATAGGCCTTATATATGGTAGGTACCTCCAATTTAGGATCCTGGAATGGCCATTGAAAGCAAACATGTTCACAATCAAACGCTCGTATTCAAGATCTCCTCTTCGAAGCCATACTCGTCTTCTGACCTCGGAGCAGAGCTCGGAGGCTCGGCGAATCAGTGTTTGATGACCAAACACTTAGGAACCAAGAGATACCAGCCAAAAAATTCCACTGGGTATATTACTGTATCATTATTTATTATTATATCATTACGATTACACTCTCCCATTTATAGTTAAATGATGTTATATAAATGTTAAAAAAATGTTTGAAAAATCAATCGCTGTCTGGCAAACAGTTCTCAACTTACCCCAGCTCTCGGTTCCTCTGTGGAAATCCTTGTGGCTTGGCCAGCTGGGCGATGGGCCAAGGCGGCCAAGGGACTCCTGGGTATTTTCATCTCCAAAGCCATCGTCATAGTCATCATCACCGTCATCACCCATGGCGCCCCAGCTCTCGAGCCATCTATCACTGGCAGCAGTACTGGTGAGGGTGGCACTGTTAAAACGCAATGGATTGGCAGGAAAATCTGCAGAGAATAATGTTTGATAATGCTTGTTCCCTTCCAGTCCTCTTCTAAACTGATCCAATGATTGTATTAAAATTAATTTAAAAACTTGTCGGTTTCCCCTTGCCATGTCGTTGGACAACCCATCATGGACAAGCAAACAGCATCATGTACATACTGATGACCTGATTGCCCACTTCCACTTCTCCCCTATACCTGCCGTTGAGTCATGGATGGTATAGCCTTTTCTGCGGCTGCATGCACTGCATGCCCCTACTTCCACAATACCTGTTTCCTTCAGCGCAGTCTACAAACAGACAAGATCAGACAAGCAAATGATCTGGCGATACCTCAACCCGCAGTAGAGATACCAGGATAGAATTACTTCCACTCTGTCAGATCTACGTTCTTCTCAGAAATTACACTGACACCTCAATGATACCATGATATGTGGTTCCCCTTAAATAACGCAAGAGCTCCGAACTCCCAAATCTCCCAAATCAAAATACACAATCCTTGGGCGTGATTCTGTCTCTGTGCTTTGTAGTCTGTAGTGTTCGCAAGAACCATCAGCCCCAGCAGCTGGCCGCAGCTTTTCCAAACTAAGTCGGTCTAACAGCTTCGGCTGGTGCCGCTGCAGAGAATCGTTTTTGTCCGCAAAACCGCCGAACATAAAGGGTTTTAAAAAGACATGCAGGTAGAAATTGGCGAATGACATGCGGGTATCAAAAGAACGTCACACATTGCTTGCATAATCAATGTACAGATGTCTAAATCATACATAATGTGACAATGTTCAACTATTAGACACATAATTGTGTGATGTTGTATGATGTTGTGTGAAAGCAAGTGAAAATCATTGAATATCACCATCTTCTGGTCATTGGCTGGCTGGTCATGTCAAAAAGGTTATTCCCATCTTATATCCTTTGGTGAACTAACATAGCAATGGAAAATCACCATTTTTAATGGGAAAATCCACTATAAATGGCCATTTTCAATTGCTATGTTAGTTCACCAGAGGGTATATCCTTTGGTGGTCATTCTCTGCAATGAAAATCTGCTGCGAGCTAAAACTCTCGGAAAATCTGAGTTGACGCTGAAATTGTTTATGTGCGGAAGCGACAATGAAAACATGACACATGCGACAACAAACACCCCAGCAACTACCCTCTGGTTATGTCAAAATAGCTATTGAAAATGACCATTTATAGTGGATTTTCCCATTGAAAATTGTGATTTTCCATAGTTATGTTAAATTACCAGAGGGTATATTACCTGGATTTACCAACAAGATCCTCAAACTGCGCGTGGCTTCTCCGCCTTTCTTCACCATAAAGCCTAGCCTGAGAAGATGTCCAGCGGAGGATCACCCGTCACACGAAGATTTGGCCGCTCAGGCTTCGCAGCTTAGAGATACCTGAGCGCCAACATAAACGGAGCACCCGAATAGCTGGAACCGATTCATCCCAAAAAGTGGGATTTAACGCCCAACTATTGGCGTTATGGCGTTTGGCTTCCAGATTTCACCCGATTTTGGGGGATTCAACTGCCGGCAATTCAATGAGTGTTGGAAATTGAACCAAAACTTGGCATCTAACAACCACCACGGCCCCCGTGGCATCCGGATCTCCTCAATTCCGTCCAGGAGACTTTGCATCTCGGAGGCAGTGAGCTGAAAGGAGAAGAGCTCCAAGTCCGTCTTCATGTGGTCCACCTTTTCCTGCAAAAAAAAGGATTTCGCCAACCTTCCCCAGAGGTGACCCCCCAATAGATGGTTCAGAATCTGGCCCTGAAAGTGCTTGTTGTTGGTGTGTTGCCGTACCGAGGCGCAGTGCCCACCACCACGCTGACGTTCTGCTGCAGCGACCATCTCAGGACCACCTGTGCGGTGGAGACGTTGTACTTGGCGGCCACCTCCTACCAGGCAACTGTTGAGATGTCACGACTATCTGTTGGGAATGACATCTTCGTGTTAGCCGTGTTAGCCATGAAAATGGAGCGATAATGGGGATATCATTAGATATTTAAACTTTTGGCAAGCATATGGATTGTGGCTATATATTGTTCGATAAGAATCAATAAGAAGGATCATCAAGGGAGAATCTTCACAAGCAACACTCACAACAAGGGCGAATCTTAAGCTTTCATCATTGGGTCACCTTTGAATGCTACAAGGGGGCAGTGCAAAATCAAACCTTTCTTTTTCTGTGTTCACAAACAAAGCCTACAATTCTTAATGTGTGCCCTTGTCCATCTATTTGGGGATGAAAAACCATTTGATAATGTATCGAACCAAAACATGTATCATCCTGATTTTCAGGTGGAAGCAGCATGCTGCATGCTATTGGCTGAACAATAGTCATACCACCTGCCGAAAGTACCAGGTCAGGGTTTCCTGTGGTCCTGTGGGTTATCTGATGTACCTCCTGTAATTAGGCATAGCTATTGAACATGGCTCATGTATAGGAATTGATATGATAGACTTGCAAATACAGATAGATAGATAGATAGATAGATAGATAGATAGATAGATAGATAGATAGATAGATAGATAGATAGATAGATAGATAGATAGATAGATAGATAGATAGATGAGTTAAGACTTCAAAATGTTTTCCATGGCTACGATAAATTACCAGAGGGTACAATCCTTCGAGGCACAAACAGCATTTTGGAGCTGGGACAAGTTTATCCTCAAACTTCTGGCCAAAGACATCTATAGTAGATCATCTCCAAAAACCCGAGCCCTCAAAGTTGCATGTTCTATCCTTCATACCAACTTTCACACCATCACCTACACATGTGTTGCACCTTTTGTGCCCAATTCAGAAGCATCAAAATCAGGTAATATAAAGCCACTAACAACTGTTTCGAAACACCTACATACACGTCTATCAAAACTCAACAAATATATGTATATATATACATATATACCCTCTGGTAAACTAACATAACTATGGAAAATCACCATTTTTGATAGGTAAATCCACTATAAATGGTCATTTTCAATAGCTATGTTAAATAACCAGAGGGTATACATCCGTCAAAAATCAACAACTGAATCCACTGAATCCACATGGATTTTCTCCACATGGAATCCGTCCTTCACCGTGGGGTCCGACAAAGCACTGGCATTCTGTCCGGACAGTGGCGACCAGGCTTCGACTGCGATGCCGTGAGCATCACAGAAGGCTTTCCTGGGAGGCACTGTGGAGTTGGGGAAACGGGCTCCGTAACAGGAACAACTTACTTGGAATTCAGGGGCTCACATGAACTTCGGTGTTTTTTGGCAAAAAAAGAGCACCCATGTATACACATCTATATACAAATATCAACATGGCACATCTTAAGAATTACATGTTAAATCACATTCAATCCTAACTCAACCCGGTTCTGTATAGTTTGTTTGGGAGGCGCCGTGGGAAAGTTACGATCAACAGGCCAAATAAAAATATAAAGCATGTTCGAGGCTTGAATTAAGGAGCTAAGCAAGCTATGGGTGAAATTGATGTTAGTTGTGACCTCTTTCCAGGATACCCTCTGGTAATTTAACATAGCTATTGAAAATAGCCAGTTATAGTGGATTTTCCCATTAAAAATTGTGATTTTCATTGATTTTCCATAGTTATGTTAGTTTACCAGAGGGTATCTCCAGTAACAGGTTGGATGACCATCAGGGTCACCAACCATCGCTGCCACCGCCGAGCGATGCCGAGCGACAGCTGATCGTCGTGATGATAAGGATGCCATTCCACCTGATTCACTGCGGGCTTCTCTGCGAAATCGCTGATCTCCTCAGGGCAGCTACCCTCTGGTAAACCTACAAAAAGCTATGGAAAATCACAATTTTCAATGGGAAAATCCACTATAAATGGTCATTTTCAATAGCTATGTTAAATTACCAGAGGGTAAGTCACAAGGCGAGGCCAAGTCTGGGTTTTTGATGTTCAAAGTTCGGGCGTATGCCGGGCTATGACCAGACCCAGCCATCAAAATCCAGTTGAGTTTCCATCAACCCCACCGCACGCACCCGTCCCATGCGCAGGGCGAATTCCATGGCGGCCCAGGTCTCTCGGTGAACTTCGCTGCCCGGGTCGTAGTAGGGAGCCTCGCACTCAGATCCCCCCGTCACGCCGTTGCACTCCGGCTTGATGGCGAAGGGGAAATGGACCAAGACCTCACAAATCAAGGGATTCAGATGGATTTAGGATGTTTCAATCACCCCATGGATGGGAGTTAACCACCAGAGATATCAATTTGGAGCTTTCACTGCGTTTATGTACTCAAGTTCTACCGGATACCCACCAGGACAAGGGTCTTGTCGTGTGGGCATATGCAGCCCGATAGTATACGACCCAGTGTTAACTGTTAACCAGGAGCAGTCTTGGCCAACCGTTCAGTGTTCTCCGGTGCCAGCCTGCGAGGGGGCCTGGGAAGTCTGGTCGAATGCCTTCACTTACATCTGCTCCAGCATTTGGACTCAAGTGCTCAGTAGACCAACAAAGCGGCATGGGGCAATGTTGGGTCCCATGTTCTTTATCCAAATACCAAATAGGGTACTAAAAAGTTGTTTCCCCTTGAAGCACTGGGTTTTTTCCATCCAAACAAAACATCATGATGACTTCCGATGACCTTTTATGATTTCCCAAGATTTTCCCTTCAGATTTCTCTTCAAACCAAGTCAGGGAACCAAGTCGATGTAGGGTTTCTCCTCACTGTAGAAGCCAAGCATCTGGATGTTATCCTCAATGCCTCGGGCTGCCGCCAGACAGGGATTTTCTAGGTCAAAAAAAACATGATTCACGGCCCGAGCCTGGAAAACTGCTGAAAAACGAGGATGGATATCTCTCTCTCCATCGCCATCTCTTATCTCCAGGAGTCTAGCCAAAGGCTGAAAAATGGATGGATTTGGATGGTTCAAATTTGGAAAAAGATACGAAAATTGGCAAACAGAACAGCATGAGCATCATTGACCTTCAAGGCCCAACTGATGAACTGATGATTCTCACAGGCATTGATTATGACATCCGGATATACACACACTCCATCGAATGTTCAAATGAAACCCAAACAGCAACGTCTAATTTTTTGCCGCTACATATCCGCACATATTGGGCTTTGGTGCTCAATTTCAACAACACCCCATCCTCCGAACCAGCCAAGTGTCCTCCACATGTTTTTGTCTGAAAATAGAATACCCTCATTGGCCCCATTTCATCCCATTCTGTCCCATACCTTTTGTTCCCCTTCTATCCCGAAACTCGATCTTCAGTTTCAAGTTTGGTTATATCCCATATGATCTCCCCAAAGCACGGCTCTTCCCACCATCTCCCCATATTTGTTGGTTCTCCAATGGTTCTCCCCCATCCTGGCCCCAGACATCCCAGCTGCACTGCAGGGTCGCGTTGAAACCGATGGCCCCGGGACATTTGGTGGTCACAAAGGCCTCCTCTCGCGCAAGGCCGGAGGCCTTTAAGGCCTCACCCACCTGCACCTGTGTGCGATAGTCATTCGCCTCAGCCCAAACAGAGGGAGATTTCACTGGAACTCCTTACTCATGGGATTCGAATGGGATGTACCACCTAATAATGTGAACAATAGTTATATAATAAATGTATAGATGTTAGATATCATGGGATTATCATCCACCTAATGGGATATACCCTTTGGTTATCTTTGGTTAACAATTGCTAGTCATAGCAAAATAGCCAACAACAATGGATGAATAGAAAATACTGCAATTGGAATACCCTCTGGTTATGTAGCATAGCTATGGCATATATTATGGCCGATTTCGTTCGATGATTTATGATGAATTGCAGGTTTTAATAAATGACATTTATAAAACTGAAAATGTTGATATAACAGTTAAACGATTGTTATTTGATCAAACAAGAGTGTGATATAATCATGATGTAACCAACAAAAATAGAACTTTAGTAAGCACCATTCAAACACCTCCAAATTCGATGGGTGAAATTGAAAATTCTGATAAACCATGACATCTTGGCAAGATCAATTGCCAGGAGTGTCAAATCTAAAATCCTTGGGGTTTCCCATGGTGTTTTTCTCCATGAGTCTAGAGGTTATAGGGGCTCTGCAGCGCAGATTTCCGGAGGGGAAGTCTATGTGAAACATGTGCCACATGTGCCACCAGCCCCAGCTTTGGGTAGTTGTAACATGAAACAAGTGATGCGAAAGTTGTAGGGGCCCATGAATCACCATGAGGAGATCTTCAAATTTGGTCAGCAAAACCAAAGCCTCCGTGTCTACTTGGAGGCTTCCAGTCTAGTTTGGGCTGCATAATTTGGATCAATTTAGGCTGGGTAATCATCCTACATTAGGATTTGAAACGTACCGGATTAAAAATATCAACTAAATTTCAGCTTGGCGCCTTGTCTTGGTACACTGTAACATGTCTGATGGGTGTTGTTAAACTTTGAGGAGAAAGTCACTGAAACCCCTCTGGCAATCTAATATGCAACTTATGTGTATAACTACCGCAGTCTCTACATGTTTCAAAGAAGTATGCGACTGTTGGGGACTTGTTCACTCAGAGCAACAAGTGACCGTATCCACATGAGTTCCACCAACGCTCTGGAGCCAGGATTGCACTGCCTGACGCGCATGCTCTTGCGCGCAGGAATAGTTGTTGTCGGCGCAGTCCTCCAGGGCAGTGGCTCCTCTATCTTTGCGACTCGGTTCCCCCCTAATCATTGGATAGTTCAACAACCAGTCAAGTCCTATATGGTTCAACATCTGAAGAATGTGGCACTGTTACACCCTTGATCCGGTGGTTCATTCATTTCATCATTTTGCTTGGTTACCCTCTGGTAAACTAACATAGCTATGGAAAATCACCATTTTCAATGGGTAAATCCACTATAAATGGTCATTTTCAATAGCTATGTTAAATCATCAGAGGGTATCCCATGACTCATTTCCCGGCGTCCTTGTAGCTCCCACGCCACGAACCCAAGGCCACCATGGGCATCTGAACCCCATGAGGCAGCTGAACGCAGGGAATGGAAGAGTTGCTACACAGCTTTGCCGCGATGGCGGGCAACATCAACCTGGGGTATCTGCAGGTGGCTGGGCCACCGGCTCATGTGGCGCAAAATCCCAATTACCCTCTGGTAAACGTTTACATAACTATGGAAAATCACTATTTTTAATGGGTATATCCACTATAAATGGCCATTTTCCATAGCTATGTTAGGTTACCAGAGGGTAAGGGTTGGGAACCGCCAATCAAATGATAGGGAAAATGGTAGGGAGTTTCATGAGCCAGAAACACCTGTGTGAGGGATGGAAAAGAGAAAAACTGAAGCCATCGACCAGCCACCAACAGAGACGCAGCATGGCCCGCAGAAGTTGCCCCAGGATTGGCTACTCTGAAGCTGATCCAAAGGCAAGTTGCGCAACATGACAAGCGCCACCCATCGAACCGGCATCTGCCGCATGCACCTACTCCAATTACATTCTTAACCTTCTGTCCAGCAACAAATCGCCGTCCAATCTATGACATGTTTATGACGTGTTTGGTGCTTGCACGGTTTTTTTCTCCAGTGGGTATAGCACCAGCCGAAGTTCTCGGGCTGGCTCTGTCTTTGGCATCAGCAGCGCCGTGATGGCACCGCCTCGTAAAAAGCAGAATCGCATCATTCTCTGCTGACAGCACAGCTTCGGCCCAGGCATGAGGGTCACCCCCAAAAACTACAGTAATCTTTACAGGACAATGCTGATTAACCTGGATAGAATCCTATCATCGCAATGTAGGGCTGGATGTAGGATGGATAGCATTAGACATTCGTGAAACCGCGGGTTGGTCGCCTCACTCTTCAAATGGTGAATTATCTCCAGAAACGCCGTATCATAGGGCATGCAGGCTTTTGGCCCCATCAAACTAACACACCTCGTTGTATTGAAGCAACATCTTTACGGGGCTTCACATGCGGGTGACATTGGAAATTGCTGTAAAGCACTGGCAGGCAGGTACATGGGCAGCTAGGCAAATCTTGAAATAGCAAGAAACTAATGAGGCAAGATCAGATTTGTAGATCTCAGAGTGACTGCAGAACATGAGAATACATGGACAGATTACATCTACAAACGCTACCATTAATATAACGTCAAATTGCTACGTCAATGCTCCGACTCATTATGTCAATTTCTGGCCCTCGGCCACAGCTGGACCATCGCATAAAATCACTCCAAAGCAAAGGCCCTAGAAAGGAAAAGCTGCAAGAAAAATGGAAACATCAGCTCCAAAGCTGCAAGTTTTGAAATTTTAGCTATTGTGCCAAACCACATTTGATGATTTCAAATAAGAGCCGCCTAGAAATATCGAGTCATTCCACTGCCACATGGTATCTTTGTGTGTCCATTTTTCCCGCATTTGATTCAGAGTATGCTCATTTGCACTCTCCGCCTGCTATGCATGTCATGACCACTTGCCCGACTTTAAATGAGGAGCATCGGGGCAAACTTGGACGTCGAATTTGATGATGCAGCTTCATAATCTTCATACTTGACAAACTTTAGATGATTTACCTACTCAAAAACAGTGATTCTCCCGCAGATATGTTGGTTCATGTTGTTTCCTGTACCCTCTGGTAAACAAACAGTTTGCTATTGAAAATGACCATTCATAGTTAATTTACCCATTAATAGCATGGTGGATCTTTCCATAGTTATGTAGACATTTACCAGAGGATAAAACTTGATAAAACCCATTAGATCCCATTAAACCACCATATTCCCATAAATTCCCATTAGATCTCATTAAAATGTTGGTTTACCGCTAATAATTGTGGCCTTGTCACATCGATCCTGTTCCGGCCCAAGGCCGTACGCCGTGCGTAATACGTCCATCGTTTTTTTGTTTCGTCTCAATGATTCGGCATCGAAGAATTTAAGCGTCGAAAAGATTTGCATGGTATAATCCTATATAATCCTATATAA
>CAMXCT020000235.1:172500-284376 GCA_947184155.2 Cladocopium goreaui | reverse complement strand
GGAAGTTTCGAAAAAGCGACGGGCATGTCTTCAATTTGGTGGCACATGGGCTACGATATACTTTATACATCTCTATATATATGTGTGTGTGTGTGGGTGTGTTACAATTAAAAAAAATATATACTTATTATTCATATATTCATATATATATATAATATTGGTAAATCATATTATATATATATTGCATATAAATTAATATACCACAAGACCCCATGATACGCAATGATTTGTCAATGGGTTGTCATCATCTTCCCCATAATTATTGGAGTCATCCCAATCATTCCTCAGAGATGCAAATAATTTGTCAGGCGCCGCTGGGGTCCTCACACAGGATTTGGATGCATGTAGAGCTCGCTGAGGAAGGCGAAGCTGGCTAATTGATCCACTTCCCTGGGAATTTCATGCTAAGATAACAGATAACAGGATCGTACAGGATCATACAGGATCAACAGAAAGTCTCAGTGCCACTGCGCCACAACATGCCACAACATCAAACAAAAGGATGGTGCCCGTATGCGCCAGTTCTTCATGTTCTTCATTCCGAGGCTGTTGTGATATGTTGTGATCCTGCCTCATCTGCGAGATGCGATTCTCAGACAAACGCAGCTTG
This sequence comes from Cladocopium goreaui, assembly GCA_947184155.2. Taxonomy (NCBI): domain Eukaryota; class Dinophyceae; order Suessiales; family Symbiodiniaceae; genus Cladocopium; species Cladocopium goreaui. The sequence continues at coordinate 283,766 of CAMXCT020000235.1, read as the reverse complement.
CGAAGCCGAGGGATGTCCTCACGGGGTAGCAAGTGTTCAGCTGTCGAAATGTTCACATCAAAAAAAGGGCGCAAAACTTCTGCCGTCTGATTATCTTCTGATTGGTGTTGAAGACGTTGGATATACGATATACATCGATATACTGAATTCGCTGCCGTCCTCGGCTTTCAGAGCCGAGATGGAGGTGAGGTGGTTGTGCCGGACGTCAAGGCAGTGCAGCTTGGAGAGACGCTGCACACCTGCAATATGCACGCACAGTGCTATCCGATGATATCTGGTTGTTCTTCATCTTTTCTTGCGGAGTCTGAGTTTCAGAGTCACATTTGATCTGCGTTTTACTTTTCACATTAACCTAATCTCTCAAAGATTCCGTTTTGTACAGGAGTCTTGGTAGCAATAACAACATCGGCGTCTACTGACCTGCATCCAAAATGGCTCAAGTTCACTTCCGGGTCAAACGACCCTGACCCGCAAATAAAACTTGATCAAGTAACCATATGTTCAGGTCCTTTTCACTTCAACATTTTCTGTTTGGGTTCCCATCGTCCACAATGTGGAATCGACAAAAAATGAATTATCATTGAATTCTCATTGAATTATCATCAATTATCAACCCTTGAGTAGTATATGACGATATTTTGAAATCATTCTAAACCACACAAGTAGGAATGGACATGAATGGACTAAATACTAAACCACACAATGGAGATGTCTTGTTCTTGACAAGCGTGTCACTTGGTGTCACGACTGTTGTCCCATTGTTTTGGGTGTCCTGTGCCATGTGCCCAGCCTTCTAAGGAACTGAGCTTGTTCTGGGCCAAGTTCAAAGTGCGCAACTCCAAATCATCCAAATTCTGCTGCATTTTGGAAATGAAATTCTCCGACAAATCCAACATCCGCAGCTCATGATTGCCCTTCAAACCACTGCCCACATAGCTGATGTAGTTTCCGCCTTAGTGTCTCATAGCATTGCTAAACTAGTCTCAAAATGTCTCAAACAAACCAACTAGATGGAACTAGAAGGAACAATAGATTCAATAGATGGACAGAATCTTACTGACTTGTCTTCACAGCTATGAAACCAAACTAATGGACAATATGGATAATAAAATGGATCAAAGATGATCAAAGATTTGGCATGTTTTGGCAATGATCCAGTGGATGCCTGTAGGCAATGTGATTCAAGATGATTCAAGGCACGTAAGTTCAGTTCGCGCAGGTAGCGGTGAACTTTCCAATCTCCCAGTTCAGCCAACATGTTGTAGGACATGTCGCAAGTCTCCAAGGCGTCTGGGGCTGTGAAGCTTTCACTCCTGGCGGCTTGGACCCAACATATGGGGATTGCTGGGGTGTAATGGTGGGATCATCAAAGGTATAGAAAATCATTGACAGTAGTCTAATAATAGTTGATAATAATGGATAATTAGAAGCCACTCATGACCACTATTTCTCTTAGGATTTTGCACTATGTCATTCAGCGCATATTTTTGTACGTCAATGTCAGTTTGTATCATCTATATTCATTTATATTCATGTACATTCATGTGCCAGGCACACTATTACCACTATTACCACTATTGCTATGAATTGTTATAATTTTACGTTGTGACAGTTTTGTTACAGCGTTACAGCTCCATGATGCTCCATGAGTCCTGATCAGGAGATTGTGTGAAGCATTGAGGTGCAGCAAATGTCTCAGTGCTCCAAGGGGTTCCAAGCTCTGTAGCCTGTTTCTGGACACCTCAGAGCGATGAGCGTCTGGCCAGAAATCTAGATGACCAAGATGAACCGTTTCGACATGTTTCGACCAATCGAATCGTTTCAAAGTTTCAAAATGTTTCAAATGTGAAATGCTACTCCGGAACTTGTTCAATTCGCATCCTGTGGCTGGGGCATTCAGAAATTGTAGCTGGTCCCACTGTCTAATCTTCACCAGGGAAGTCAAGTTCATCGCCATCAGGTCGCACCTAAGCGATGGCTCACTTGCGATATCTTACGATATCTTGCGGTCATGGAGAATGCGGTTTGAGGAACAAAAATGAACAAAACACGCACGATTCGTTTGAGGCTGATGCCGGACGTAGGCATGTTGTCTGGTACAGGAGTCACCCAATTGTGAAAGACCTTCTCTGATCTGATCCTCATGGCTCCACTGTCACTAGAGTCACTAGTCACTAGACTACAGCACTACAGCTCCGCTGAACGGGGTGGGCTCCTCTGTCACTGGGACGTGATCATCAGCCACTGTAAGTGTCTCATGTGGCAACCACCTCAGAAGCTCGCAACATCACCCGGATTTCACAAATCTAACATGCTAACATGCAGATTTCTATCATTATACAGCTTACAAGTAATTTACAGCATCAAAAAGTCTAGAAATATGTCCAAATCACCAAAATCTGATGTCTCACCTGGCTTCACCTGTCAGCATCACCCTACATTTGTTACATGATGTTGTATGCTTCCATTCTGAGATATTCGAGATATTCTGAGATATGTGAAAAAAAACTGTGCTTCCCCGCAGCCTTTCATAGCCTTCCTCAGGTGCAGCCGTCCATGAAGCCTTGGTGTCGCCTGCAGTCCTTCCCAAACGCCATCGATCGCCATCGCAAACCCATCATTTGCGGATTCGGGGATCGCTGATATAACTTCTATACCCATAAAAATATATAAAAATTATGATTTTGGATATTTTGGGGACTTTTGAAATTGTTTTTTCCACACATTTCCACACTGTATCCGATGTATCATAACAATATGATACGATTTGTATCGATTTGTTTCCGGACCCGGATCCAGCGGATCCATGATGGAATTGCCTCACAACCCTCTCCTGGGTGGTGAAGCCACTTCAGGAGGATGAAGTTGCCACTGGAGCCTCGTGGTTTGGAAAACACGCATGGAATGCGCACCTGTCGACACTCTCTTTAAGCATTAAACGTCAAAGTAAACTAAGTAAACTGTCCAATCTCAATATTCTCAATTTCATCTTTTTAATTCTCTCTAATTACATGGTGATGTTTCTGCCATGACTCTCTCATTGTTTTGCCGAGTTATCGGAGTGCCTGTAATAAGTGTAGGCTGCAGTCAGGGCTTCATCCACGACCATCTGAACCGTCTCAGGAAAAAAGGCGGAGCATTCTAAGTAGCCCCAACCACCAAAACCTCGGTGGCCATCCGCAGCCACAAAAAGTCACAGAACTTTATCAAAAGTGTGCACATAGTCAGTCTATATATGTGTGTGCTGTATATACATATATATATATAGTGTGTACTATATCCTGTATATATATTACGTATTTGTGTGTTTACATGTCCACCAGTCTATCTATCGCTAAGCTACTAGGAACTATGACTTTGTCTATAAGTAACCTCATCTTCGCAAACACTGAGACAGCTGCGCTTCACCAGTTCCTCTGCCTCTTCTTGAGGGACCTGCCAGAGTCATCATCTGTCATCTGTCACCTATGGCACCTATGCTGGCCACTATACCGGTCCAATGTTATCCAATGTTGTCCATAGATATCAATCAGCTGGATGTCATCTGTGGAAAGAACCGCATCTGGAGCAAACCCAGGACTGCTACTCTGATGACGCTGGGTGTGACACCGAGTTGACGTCACCAGTCACCTCCGACATTGACGAAGTCTAGCATGTCAGAACTGCAATTGGGATAAAGAAATATATATATATTATATCTATTATCTATTCATATCTACTAGACTAAGTATCTACTATATTCCCACATCCTGCGACCATTGCATTTTGTACAACTTTCTCTCTCGCCAGATTTTTAGAGAAACAGTACATCGTTGTTTCATTATTTCTCACCTCTCTTTTCTTTGTGCTTGTAAAATAAAATGTTCATCACGTTGTCACCGGCCTTGTTCCGCTCTCGAACGTCTGCCGCTAATGCAACCAGCAGCCAGGGGGCTTCAGCTTGCATCTCCCAAAGTGTTGGCCTGAAATCACTCAAGTCATGATCTGATTCCTTCATATTCCTTCACTGCAGCCAACATATCACGCAACCCATGGTTCATGTGACACAACGTGCTGAAGGTGGCAGATATTGTTCATAGTGATTCATCCCGACCGATAGACACAGCCACTGAGCATGGAACAGCCATTGCTGCCTGATGCTAGCGAAGGTCTCCGGCTGGTCTGCTCGGAAGCACAACATGTGCACCTGAATCACAGGGGGAACCATGGGGCACAAGTCCGCGCATTGCCAGCAAATGCACGACATATAGCGCCGAAACTAAGGCCGTCACGTGAGCGGCATGGATAGCGGCTTCTCTCATGGCATCAAACTTGGATCCTGGCGGCACCATGCGGAACCAAAGTCTCGCAACGTCTTGCTGGGCCTACGCCCCAACTGTCCCCAACTGTCCCCAACTCCATCGTGGAAACCCATTTTTCGCAAAAAAAATGCCACGCATGGCTTCACAAAGATTCACCCGTAGCATCTGCTCAAGGATGTGGGGACCAAACGACGGCTCCACAAAAGCTCCGCTTCCCCAACACATGTGTTGATTGTGTTGCGAGGATTGTGGGGAATCGCTGAAGCAGAATGTACCAAAAGAATCCAAAAGATATCAAGATATCTATCTATATATATATATGGATATATCTGATATCAACATATATTAACATAGGCCTGAAATCTTTGAAACTTTTGCAACTGTTTCCACTGGAGAAAATCCAATGGTAGCGTACCCGGGGCCCGCCGGGCCCGGGGCGGTTTTTCCGTCCACGTGTGGAAAACGCGGTCACCGAGGACCGGATCATCGGCGCATGGACTGCGCAGCACGGCCGTCGCACGTCGAGATGCTTCGATGCTTCGATGCTTCGCATCGTCTCGCGGAAGGAGAGGCGCTTTTCCACGTTTCCAAGTTGGTAATGGCCAGGGATGGCCAGGAGCCAGGTTTTTTTTTGTTGCCATTCCCGTTTCCTTTGAGAAAATCAAATTTAAATGGCAAGAAACGATCTGCCGTGATCTTTGATGAAGGCTCAGATTGTCTTTCACGAAGCTTTCCACATGTTTCCACCACCGTTCGGTCCCGTCCTGAAGCTTCGTCGGTAAATCGCACCCGGCAGGGCTCTCCATCAAGCTCCACCATGGCGACCTCGATGTGCCAATGCAGTCTATCACGTCGCATAGCTGCCATCTTCACATATCTTCACAAGATGAAACAACTGGCGATAACTCCAGTTATAACATGTTATAACTGTTATTATAACTGGTGAAAATGATGACAAATGCGAGTGCTTTCTCTCCAGTTCTGAGAGGTGAACCAGGTTTTGCAGACTACAGAGGGGCTTGTCAGGCATAAAGCTGAAGTCCTCCGCTTGCCATGTGTGCACGATGGGATTCACAAAACCCGAAGCCTGCCCTAAAATGGCTGGAGCTACAGGGATGGGCAGGGTTTGTCTATGTAACAATGTAACGTCTATGTAAGTCCTTCAAAATACAGGGCCAGAAAAGTGTTGACCTTGTTTGAATGTTTTGAATGCAACATGTTTTCCATTGCTTTCCCGAGTCACCGAGTCACCGAGTCCTCGGCATTTTCACCTGCTTGAGCTTGAGCGCCATAGCATTTCAGAAAGGACGAGTGCCCGATGCCAGCATCGCCCAGCATGCAAATGTGTAGGCATCGATCTCGAGGGTCAAACTGCATGGCCATATTGGCCCGCCTAGAGCGGATTCAGATTTGGTACTGGTAGGGTGACCTGATGTTACCTGTGAATACCTGTGATGGGCATTAAACAATTTTTAAATATGAGAAAGATCGCCACAATGGTCCCCTGTCCCAAGACATCCCAAAACTCACACTGCTAAAGTGTCCAATCATGTCCAATCTACATCAATCTACCCCATGAGTGACTTTCCACACCATCTCTCCGAAATTTCCTCCGAAAATTTCAAAACTGTTCTGTCGAAACTGAGTCGTTCACAGCCTGCGCTGCCACGTTCCACTCCTTCCCCTGATCCAAAATGGCGACAGTCGGAACTCAGGTCGATCCCTGGCCACCCCGGCCATGGAAGCTGAATGGCCAAGGGATAGAAAAATGTCAAGATATTCTGATATTGATATGTTATATGTGATATATGTGATATATTATATTATTTAATATATGTGTGTAAAAATGTATTTGCAATGTGTTTATGGATATTGACATATGTTGCCACGAAAGAAAAGTTGCAAACATGCTCAACAATTTAAAACTGCTTGAATCGGTGATCAGAAAGCTTCAAAACCGACTCAGGACAATTTAGATGATCTGTCAGCTGGTCAGCTTCAGCTTCAGTGCTATTGTTCCATGTTCCAACATTTTGCCTAAGACTCCGCCAAAAAGATCATAAAAGATCCAAAAGATCCAAAAGATCCTTCGAATTCCCGGTGGATTCAGTGGATTCTGCGCAAAAATCCCAAGGTGCACAGCATTGCACAGCAAGCTCTGATGATTTTGCACATTTTTGCACGTTGGATCCTTGATCCTAGCGGTCCTAGCTCCAACTCTAGGGGCCCAACTGCCACTTGGACATTTTCACCAAGCCACCAGTTGAGCTCTCACTTTAAAATTGGGTGACACATCGGACACATGGTGAGACTTGGACATCTTCAAACATGAGATCCAAATGGATCCAAATGGTCAACAAATATTGAAAGCACTGGCTGACCATCTCACAGAAATCCGGAGCTGCTGTAGCTCACAAAGTCACCATCAATCTGCTATTGTTTCGGAGTATCTCATCGAACTCTTGCATGGTCATGGTGGTAGAGTCCACACTTCCCATGCTGTTGACTGTTCCCACGGTGCCCACGGTGCCCACGGTGCCCACGGTGTCTCCTGTATCTGTTCTACCACGAGACGCCTGAGATACCGACTGACTCCGACCACTATCTGAACCATCGCTGCCTGAAGCGTCTCGTCTTGCGGCAGCAACTTTGAATGGGAGAAAGTGGGGAAGCAAAAACAGAGAGCCATAGCCGTGACTGGCTATAAGGCTATACTGAGTATAACCCAAAAAATGGAGACTCGGAGACAAATGAAACCATTGGAGACTTTCAAATCAGAGTCGCCAAAAAGAGAAAATGGAAGTCCAAGTCATAGTAATTAATAATTACATAGCAATTATTTTAGGAAAAGGCAGGACTTGTTCGAACCAGGTGCCCCAATTGCGCAGTGGATTTTCATGATGTTCAACATGTTCATCACATTTCACCAAAACAGGAACAACTTTGTCAAATTCCTGCACCATGTCATGAATCGATGAGGTTCAACGAGGGCATGCACAAGGAAACCCTTCTGCATGGCATGAGGAATCAAAACTCCGCAATGTCACAAGAGCAGTGCGTTTTGTCGAAGGAAACAGGCTTGTTGACCTGGCAGTTCTCCTAATATCTCTGAATCTCTTATAAAATCTTATGCGTCTTTTTGCAAATCTTCTAAAATCTTACAAGATCTTATAGAATCGTATGAAGATGCATTTTGAAGGCATTTCGGATCATTTCGTTTTTTTCCAGTTCCTGCTGCCCAGCAACTGTCTTGGATGATGAGACTCAGCGTCAATGGATCCTGGCCGAAGCTGCTTGAGACGAACCACGTTGCAGGAGATCGCAGTGTTTCATCATGTTCAGCGGAACCTTCCACTGTGTAAATACAGTGCATCTTCTAACATCTATGATCTGTAATCTATGATCATCTATGGTCGACTATGCCCTGCGCGTAACAGCTATCTCAGCCAGGGACAGGGGTTTCGTCGGGCTCTGGAACAGGCTCCATTGGTTTTGTCCTCCCCCGCTTGACCCAATGCAGACACCATGTTCGCCATGCTATGCCATGCTCTACAAAGGCAGTCCATGGCAGTCCTTCGTCTGGCCTTTTTTTCTTCTTCTCGCTTCTTCCTCCTGCGCTTTTGTTCTTCTTCTTTCCGCCCTGAGTTCCATGATGTTCGTCAAAGGGAGGCGTTGGAAAGCAGCGTGGGGAGCAGGTGGCAAATGCACGGAAGCTCCTCAATTCTTATCAGTGGCAATTCCATTTCATGCCATTTCATGCCATGTCATGCCATTTCATGCTATTTCATGGCATTTCATGCCATTTCATGCCAGCATCCCTTATACTTATATAAAAACCTCTTCCCTACTAGCTATGTTCAATCTGAATATATTATATCTGAATCATATGTGAATCATATGTAAATATATATCGCAGGCAGAAGAATGCGTTGAATCTCCTGTCCCTGGGCTGCACCGACTCTTCTGTGCTTCCGAGTCGACGATGCGGCGCTTGGCCTCACGGAAGGACTGGCGCTTGGTCTCACATGGTCTCACGGAGGATTGAAACGTGAACCTTTCTGGGGTCTTGTTGGGACATTTTGTGTAAGAGGACCAGGTGCAGGTGCATCATGGTGCATCATGGTGCATCATGGTGCATCATCATAATCATCGTTTATGATCTATGATATCCATGAACAAAATGATGGTTGATGATGGTTGATGATGGTTGATGATGGTTGATGATGGTTGATGATGGTTGATGATGGTTGATGATGGTTGATGATGGTTGATGATGGTTGATGATGGTTGATGATGGTTGATGATGGTTGATGATGGTTGATGATATATGATAGATATATGATAGATATATGATGGAAATGAGATGGTGATGATATAATAGCTGATTATAGCTAGCCTATATAGAGCTGCCTCTTTGTGAAATGCTTCAAGTTGAGACTGGCGTTGAGAATATCGGAAACTTAGTTCTGCGACAGCGAAGCACATCGGTCACATCGGCCTTGATCGCTTCGCTGCGGAGTGGATGTGCAGATCCTGGCGGTGGCGCTGACATCGCTTCAGAGTGCATTACATCTCGTGCATTCGTGAAATTTCGTGAAACAATGGAATTTCCATGGGAATTTCCATGTGAATTTGTGAATTTCCATGGATGGATCTTTTTGTTTATCTTTTTGTGATGGATCAATGTGTCTTCATCCATCGCTTCTTGTGGATCCATCGCAAGATCACCCACAAGGGCTGCTGGCATGTGATGTGCATCTCTCTCTCCTTCACAGGTGGCTATGGCCAGCTCCATTCTCGACACAGCGTCAGGGCTCAAGCAATGGAAAGTCCTTGAAACAACATCATACGACATCGATCTGATCTGCCAGTCTTGCAGCCTCAAATCATAGCATGTTCATCCATGCCCTATCAGTGCAAGCCTTCAAAGAAAAGTTCAAAAGATGTTAAAAGATGTTAAACGATGTTAAAAGATGTTAAAAGATGTTTAAAGATGTTAAAATATTAAAAGAGTGTCAGAAAAGAATCCCATTTTTTTATGGCCATCCTGGGCCGCTTGAAATACAACGAATTCAGAGATGGATTCAGAGATGAATTATGGCAGCATGCTATAGCTATAGCTTTAGCATCTTTAGCTGGTGATTTCGGATGATTTCGGGATCCCTTTGTGGACAAGTTTCGCGGTCTGCTCCGTGAAGTCGCTTTCCATCTTACTGGCTTTCGTGAGGAGACCAATGAAGCCTAATCCGAAGCATTTCATGCGGACAGCGTGCGGATATATGGGGCATATCAGTGGCATATAATGAGCATGTAGCGGGATATATCATATGAATTAGTGCCTTGGTGTGACAATCATATATAGTGAAGATCAACGCAGATTAATGAGGGATCTGATTTGGGTTTGTAGAGAAATGCTAGATATATTCCAATGTGTTGCAAGTTTAATGAGGTACAAATGATGGTCAAACATGAGATATCGTGGAATTCATAGATATAGAAAGCATGTTGTTTTTCCCAGCCATACCCTGCAATGAGATTAGATTGGGGCCCCATTTTCGATGAAACCTATCTGATATGATGTTTGATCGCCTTCACTTGTAGCGGTTCACAACCAACCCATCCCCCCCGGGCACCTTGGAAATTCAAAGGTTTCTTGCCCATTGCATCTTGCAACAACTCCCTAATGGCCTGGCGGAGGCCAATTTCTGTATTCAAGATTCAATCAAGATCAATTAATATCAATCAATTAATAATTAATATCAATCAAGATCAATTAATAATTAATATCAATTAATATCAATACCATGTCGCTGCATCTATCTGATTCTGATCTATCTGAGTCTGTCTACATCTACGTCTGCACATTTTCTTGGTCATTGCGTGTCATTGCTATGTTCTGCGTCTGCTACCAACTCTGGTACCAGGTTCAATGATCCATGAAATTCCATGAACACCATGAACTTTGTGCGCGTCGGATTTCCGGCCTCAGCTTTAAGCACCTTTTTCAAAAACTCCGAAAGGTCATTGGCAGAGATGGTGCCATCCTTTGAAAATCGGCAAGAGATGCCACTTCAGTCGTGGACTCATCCTTGAAAGACGTATGACAATGGCACAATGGCACTTCCACTTTCATCATCCGCATAGACTTGCTGCTCAAGCTTATTGTCTATTTAAACGTCATGAAATGTATAGACCACATAGAGTCATGTAAACCATGAATTCTGAGGTACAGGGTGGTGAACGGGTAATCGCACCAATATTATATATGGGGGTTGTCCTAAATTACTGTTCCCACAAAGGCCTCTTGGGCCGAGCTTGCGCCAACCTTGCGCGTTTCTTGCGCGACCACACTCCCGGATCACTTTCATCATTTCAGTTGTTTTTCATCATTATTCTCGTATTTGTTTTCGAATGTTAAATATTTAGTATTCACTTAGTATTTCGTACTGGGAAGTAGTTTGTGCAAGCTTTGTAGTACACAGTAGTACTGGGAAGTAGTTTGTGCCAGCTTTGTAGTGCAAAGTAGTACTGGGAAGTAGTTTGTGCAAGCTTTGTAGTGCAAAGTAGTGCTGGGAGGTAGTTTGTGCAAGCTTTGTAGTACACAGTAGTACTGGGAAGTAGTTTGTGCAAGCCATGTAGTACAAAGTAGTACTGGGAAGTAGTTTGTGCAAGCTTTGTAGTGCAAAGTAGTACTGGGAAGTAGTTTGTGCAAGCCATGTAGTACAAAGTAGTACTGGGAAGTAGTTTGTGCAAGCTTTGTAGTACACAGTAGTACTGGGAAGTGCTTTGTGCAAGCTTTGTAGTACACAGTAGTACTGGGAAGTGCTTTGTGCAAGCTTTGTAGTACACAGTAGTACTGGGAAGTGCTTTGTGCAAGCTTTGTAAACACAGTAGTACTGGGAAGTAGTACTGGGAAGTAGCTCTGTACGTGTTGAACTTCTGTGGTTTCAGAGCGGTTTCAGAGTGGTTTCAGACCCCTTCGGGGGGTCTAGCTGACCTTGATGAAAAGAACAATTTACAGACAGAAAAGACTTGAACACAACATACAAGGAAATACATTTAAAGAGCAGATAAATAGATAAATAGATAGATAGATAGAGATAAAGCAGCCAACGCGGTCCGGAAGACATGCAGCAGCAGCCCGGAGATGGTGAGCAGGAAGGTGTTTCAGAGTGGTTTCAGACCTCTTTTGGGCTTTTTTGGGTACCCCCAGCTTTGGGAGATGAAAAAAGAAAGAGAAAAGGTAGAGAAAGAGAGAGAGAGAGACAGAGAGAGGAAGAGGGAAAGAGAGAGAGAGAGAGAGAGATAGAGAGAGAGAGACAGAGAGAGGAAGATGGAAGATGGAAGATGGAGACAAACAGAAGGCGAGAGAGAGGGAGAGAGAGAGAGAGACAGAGAGAGGAAGAGGGAGAGGAGACAGAGAGAGAGCATTGTAAATGGTGAGCAGCGGGGTGTTTCAGAGTGGTTTCAGACCTCTTTTTGTCCGTAGGCTACCTCAGCTTTGGAGAAAAAACAGGAAAGAACGGGAAAAGAAAGAAGAGAAGGGAGAAAGAGACAGAGAGAAAGAAGAAGTCTTGAGACGGTGAGCAGGAAGGTGTGTCGAACTGGTTTCAGACCTCTTTTGGGGCCGGTTATGGGGCTACCTAGTTCTTAAGACATCCAAAAGAAGGGGCTCAAAACAAATTGTACTTGAAACACATGCGGTCCGGAAAGACCTGCAGCGGTCCGGAAAAGCAAGCACCCAAAACGTACTCTAATTGTAGCCATTGTGGTCCGGAAAGACCTGCATGGTCCGGAAAAGGAAGCACCCAAAAAGTATTCTAATTGTAGCCATTGTGGTCCGGAAAGACCTGCAGCGGTCCGGAAAAGCAAGCACCCAAAAAGTACTCTAATTGTAGATATCGCGGTCCGGAAAGACCTGCAGCGGTCCGGAAAAGCAAGCACCCAAAACGTACTCTAATTGTAGACATTACGGTCCGAAAGACCTGCAGCGGTCCGGAAAAGCAAGCACCCAAAAAGTACTCTAATTGTAGATATTGCGGTCCGGAAAGACGTGCAGCGGTCCTGAAAAGCAAGCGCCCAAAAAGTATTCTAATTGTAGACATTAGGACCGCTGCATGTCTTTCCGGACCACAATGGCTACAATTAGAGTACGTTTTGGGTGCTTGCTTTGTCTCTCCTCTCTTTCTCCCTTCTCTTCTTTCTTTTCCCGTTCTTTCCTGTTTTTTCTCCAAAGCTGAGGTAGCCTAAGGACAAAAAGAGGTCTGAAACCACTCTGAAACACCCGCTGCTCACCATTTACAACGCTCTCTCTCTCCTCTCCCTCTTCCTCTCTCTGTCTCTCTGTCTCTCTCTCGCCTTCTGTTTGTCTCCATCTCTGTCTCGTGCTATCCTCTTTTCCCGACCGCTGCATGTCTTTCCGGACCGTAATGTCTTAGGTGCTTGCTTTTTTTGCGGACCGCTGCACGTCTTTCCGGACCGCGATATCTACAATTAGAGTACTTTTTGGGTGCTTGCTTTTCCGGACCGCTGCAGGTCTTTCCGGACCACAATGGCTACAATTAGAATACGTTTTGGGTGCTTGCTTTTCCGGACCGCTGCAAGTCTTTCCGGACCGTAATGTCTACAATAAGAGTACGTTTTGGGTGCTTGCTTTTCCGGACCGCTGCAGGTCTTTCCGGACCACAATGGCTACAATTAGAGTATACGTTTTGGGTGCTTGCTTTTCCGGACCGCTGCAGGTCTTTCCGGACCGCAATGTCTACATTAGAGTACGTTTTGGGTTCTTGCTGTTCCGGACCGCTGCATGTCTTTCCGGACCGCAATCGCTACGATTAGAGTACGTTTTGGGTTCTTGCTTTTCCGGACCGCTGCAGGTCTTTCCGGACCACAGTGGCTACAATTAGAGTACGTTTTGGGCGCTTGCTTTTCCGGACCGCTGCATGTCTTTCCGGGCCGCAATGTCTACATTAGAGTTTTGAGTGCTTGCTTTTCCGGACCGCAATGTCTACAATTAGAGTGCGTTTTGGGTGCTCGCTTTTCCGGACCGCTGCATGCCTTTCCGGACCGCAATCGCTACGATTAGAGTACGTTTTGGGTGCTTGCTTTTCCGGACTGTTGCACGTCTTTCTGGACCGCATGTGTTTCAAGTACAATCTGTTTTGAGTCCCTTCTTTTGGATGTCTTAAGAACTAGGTAGCCCCATAACCGGCCCCAAAAGAGGTCTGAAACCAGTTCGACACATCTTCCTGCTCACCGTCTCAAGACTTCTTCTTTCTCTCTGTCTCTTTCTCCCTTCTCTTCTTTCTTTTCCCGTTTTTTCCTGTTTTTTCTCCAAAGCTGAGGTAGCCTACGGACAAAAAGAGGTCTGAAACCACTCTGAAACACCCCGCTGCTCACCATTTACAACGCTCTCTCTCTGTCTCTCCCTCTTCCTCTCTCTGTCTCTCTCTCTCTCTCTCTCGCCTTCTGTTTGTCTCCATCTTCCATCTTCCTCTCTCTCTCTCTCTATCTCTCTCTCTCTCTTCCCTCTTCCTCTCTCTGTCTCTCTCTCTCTCTCTCTCTCTCTCTTTCTCTACCTTTTCTCTTTCTTTTTTCATCTCCCAAAGCTGGGGGTACCCAAAAAACAAGCCCAAAAAAAAAAAAAAAAAAAACAAAAAACAAACACACAAGCCAAAACCCCAACAAACAAAAACCTCCCTCCCCCCCCCCCCACCCCCCCCACCCCAACACCCCACCCCCCCGCCCCACCGAACCCCCCCCCCCCCCCCACGCTCCCCACCACGCCCCCCCCATCCCCCCCACCCGCCCCACGACCCCCCCCCCCCCGGTGCTTTCTCCCCCCCTCTTCCCCCCCCTTCCTGCTCACCATCTCCGGACTGCTTCTGCATGTCTTCCGGACCGCGTTGGCTGCTTTATCTCTATCTATCTATCTATCTATCTATTTATCTATCTATCTATCTATCTATCTATCTATCTGCTCCTTTTTCTTTGGATGGCCTATTTACCACCCTGGTTATCTATGTTTATCAACTCGAGATATTAATATTTAAGATCTAAATCAGATACGGTAGTAGTAGTAGTAGTAGTATAGTAGTAGTAGTAGTAGTAGTAGTAGTAGCAGTAGTAGTAGTAGTAGTAGTACTAGTAGTAGTGGTAGTAGTAGTACTAGTACTAGTAGTAGTAGTAGTAGTGGTAGTAGTAGTAGTAGTAGTGGTAGTAGTAGTAGTAGTAGTGGTAGTAGTAGTAGTAGTAGCAGTAGTAGTAGTAGTAGTACTAGTAGTAGTAGTAGTAGTAGTACTAGTACTAGTAGTAGTAGTAGTAGTAGTAGTAGTGGTAGTAGTAGTAGTAGTAGTGGTAGTGGTAGTAGTAGTAGTAATAGTAGTAGGAATAGTAGGACTAGTAGTAGTAGTAGTGGTAGTAGTAGTAGTAGTGGTAGTGGTAGTAGTAGTAGTAGTAGGAATAGTAGGACTAGTATAGTAGTAGTAGTAGTAGTGGTAGTAGTAGTAGTAGTAGTGGTAGTGGTAGTAGTAGTAGTAATAGTAGTAGGAATAGTAGGACTAGTAGTAGTAGTAGTAGTAGTGGTAGTAGTAGTAGTAGTAGGAGTAGTAGTAGTAGTAGTAGTGGTAGTGGTAGTAGTAGTAGTAGTAATAGTAGTAGGAATAGTAGGACTAGTAGTAGTAGTAGTAGTGGTAGTGGTAGTAGTAGTAGTAGTAATAGTAGTAGGAATAGTAGGACTAGTAGTAGTAGTAGTAGTAGTAGTGGTAGTGGTAGTGGTAGTGGTAGTGGTAGTAGTCGTCGTCGTAGTAGTAGTAGTAATCAAAATGTTAATTAAAAATAGTATTTGTAATAATGATAACAATAGTACTTGCGCGTACCTTGGGCCGCCCTTGCGCGAAACTTGCGCGATGCAGGTTTTAGACCATGGGAAAAATGCGAGAATAGGTCCTTTACTAAAAACCTTTCTGGGGTTTTTGGACGGCTCCCATATATATATCATGAAAAATCACTGAAAGTTAAGACAGTCTCCAGACGTTGCAAGTTGAACACCCAGCCTGATCCCTATCTAGAATCTTGAAAGTCTTTGCCCCCAAGTCTGTCGAGAGAACCTCCTGTCGCAGGCGCCGCACACGTTGTGGCAGTTGTGGCATCCAAACTCGCTCGACTCAAATATCTCAAATTCAAATCTCTGTTCGAAAATCCCGAAGCAAATCCAACTTGCAGGAAATCCAATCACCATTGATTGCTGATGGCTCCTGGCTTCCAATGGTGATAGCGATGAAGGTGGTAAAATCCAAAGCTCCAACACCATCCACATCCGCCTTCGGGATTCGTAGGATTCGTGGGGGGAACATCTTTGGATCCGATCTGACAGGCCAAATTGCGCCTCAATGAGTAGTCGGTACAAGTCGGTTGGAACATCTTTACCTGCACTGAAAAAACATGAAAAAACGGCAGGAAGCTGCTGAGCATGCTGAGTGCTTCAAATATCTTCACAAATCAACTTCAAATCAACTCAAAATAAGTCAAATGTCAACTCAAATGGTCAATGTCTACAATTCTGATCAATTCTGACCAATGAGGATTCCGCATCCCAGTTTGGGCAGTCGATGTTCCAAGTCTTCCACCTGGTCAGGTCCACCACAAACGCAAGAATGACGCAGAATGACGCAACAAAAACATCTCAATCACATGAATCTCACACGAATCACAGTGTTGTTTTCAACTGTAAGACTGTGTCGATTCGCCATGTCACAACCAGTCACCACAACTTTCTCGCCATCCGGCATTCGGCCCTTTTCTTCGCTGGGACCTGGCAATGGTCATCGGTTCTAGAAATTGCGCCAATATTCAAAGGCCTGGTCAAGATGAGCCTGGAGTTCCTCCGGCGGATTGCAGCAAGTGTCGCAATGGAGGTAGCAACACCACTGTTTGTATGACATGTGCCACTGGCTGCATTCGTGGCCCTCCGCTTCGAGAATGTGACGCAAAATCACCAGTGCTGCAACGCTGCGGTGCTTGCCTCTCCTGCAATAAATCGCCAGAGAGAACTCGCCTGCGCTTGCCTCGCACCTTCCCAACTCGCGGTGAAACCGGGTTTTGGCCTCCCTCAGCCAATACCAAAAGTTTCGATGACAGACCAAATTAGCCACAATTTGGTAGTGTCTTCCAGAGTGACCCAGCTGAGACAAAGCCCAACTGTTTGGATCAGGAAAATCTCTGGCATCCAAAATGATGTTGGCATCGGCTCCTTGTCTTCTCAGTGCAGCCGAGATTTCGCTGTCTGAAATTTGACATCTCGCTCCACCGCCGAGAAGCTGACAGCGATGTGTCAGTTCGGGATCCAACGTCTCGATGCCAAATGACGACAGCACAATCTTTCGAGGTCTGTCGAGTCCGAGTCTGTCAGTCACTGTGGAGGGCGATGCCGGCGATGCTTGCAACGGGGGTTCTATATGTTCTGTCGATTCAGTTGATATTTCTTTCCAATCGACTGGTGGGACTGATGGGCCCGGCCACTCATTTGGCCAGTCATTTTCCCGAGCATCTGGGGCTTCAGCAGCTTCTGGAATGGCTTGTAAATTATTGGGCCTTCCATATAGCACCGGTGCCAGGGGTGAAACTGTACCGATCGCTTGCTCCGGATATGCCGGTTCGCCCAAAGCGATGCTTGGTACCCAGCCCCGGATCTTGGAGGGTCTGCACAACATGATCTTTGTCCAAGGACCAGAAGCATCCGATTCTTCCAACAGTTCCACGAGTTCGTCAGGCAAGACCTTGACCTCGTATGTTTGCATTTCGTTCTGAGGACTGGTGTTGGGAAATGGTCTCAGATCTGCCTCTTTCTTCATGTATCGGAAATGTCGTAAGGCCATCAGCTCTGTGTCTGGATTCCAGTGCTCTTGTTTCCACTGTTTGGCCTCGGAATCTGACATCCGCCTCGAAAGATTGGCCAAAGGAATCCAACCCATGCTATGATCCCGTTGGTTCTGACACCACAACCGTTCTTTTCTGGCCGAATTCGAACTGCGCGAACTGCTCGAACTGCTCGAACCGGTCGTCTTGGGCGGTTCGGTGGAGATGACTTCCAGAATGTCCCCTGAAACACAGCGGCAGAACGGCCGAGTGCTCCCTTTACGCACTACCAGGAGGTCACCAACACTGCGTCGCGGTGACACATGTGCTGCACGTAGCCAGCCTTGGGGATTCCAAAGGTTGCCGCCACCACTCGAGTGAAGGACGACACCAAAAAGATCACCCGTGCTGTCCACATGCTGGACCTCCACTAAAGAGCCACTGGAAACATCGAGGAATCCTTCGCCAAAATGGTGATCTGCTATGACCACCACTTCATCACCTACCAAGATGACAGGCGGGTCGCAGGACTCAGACACGGATTGAACCCACATCTTCACCTTTTCCTCTGGTGTCATCTTGTGACTGAGTTCCCATGGCAGTGGGATCCCACAACTGTCACCATGCATCGCACATGTTTGATGCTTCTGGCGGCAAATTGCTCCTGGAAATCGCATGAAGATTGATGTAATTGATGTAATGAATGGATGCATCAAGTAGCAGGAGGAAATGATGCAAAGCTAATGGGCCAATTATTCAATGTCCTGTTGCATGTTAGTCCCCCCATTGCACCATTGATCACCATTGTCAAATGTTTTGCATATGCTAAGGCGCCAGGCAGTCAAAAGCCCATCGGGGCACCAACCATCCATGCGTTGAAATGCTGCCCGAAGTGGTGCCAAGACTTCCTTCCCAAAGTGATAAAAACGGCACCCATGGGTTAATAACGGCCAGCATGAGTCCACTGCACTACCAGTATCTACATGTATTCTACATGTAACTCCCCTTTAAATATCTTTAAAATGAGTGCAAGCTCTGTCACTTCTGTTTCTGCCAGAAGAAACGTCTCTCGTCTACAGCTAGCTTATGCTAGCTTGGCCATAGGGAAGCATTGTGCAGAATCGAAGGGTTGGGGGGAACAAATGAACAGGATGTTGGGAAGGTTCAAAATGGTTCAAGCATGTTCAAACATGTTTTCTTAAATGTGTTCAAAGTTGTTTTGCCATGTTTTGCCAAGTCCTCATCAACGGTATCCGCCGCCACCAGGAGGATCATTCGAAGTAAGCCGTTCGCGTTGCAAAAGGTTCTCAGTCTGGGAATGAAATTCGTCAGCCGTGGTGCAGCTCCCCACCACCTCAGCGGCCAGGGCCAGGATGCCAAAAGGTCATTCAAAAACTTTGGCAGCAACCCATAGCGAAACATCCCAAGAAAACAATCCATATATTATGACATATTGACATATAGAATACATATATATATGTATATATATATATAGATTATATATGACTATATATTGAGATTGGGATAGCTTGACATAGATTGGCTGATATTGGCTTCAATATACTTCAATGTTCATGGGGGCACCTAGGGAACCTGGGGAACCTGGGGAAGCTACGAAAAACCAATGGTGCATCACTCTGATAATCTCTGATATCACCAGACCTTGGAGGGACATTTTCCATGTTGGATCCATATGGATTGACGCTGGGACTCCCAGCCCACCAGGTGCCACACGCGGCTGATCTCGTGTCAGATCCCTGTGGCTGCTGGCCATTAACCAACAGAACCCCAAATGTTACCACTACCAGTCACTACCAGTCACTACCAGTCACTACCAGTCACTACCAGTCACTACCAGTCACTACCAGTCACTACCAGTCACTACCAGTCACTACCAGTCACTACCAGTCACTACCAGTCACTACCAGTCACTCATAGGAAACTCATAGGAAACTCATAGGAAACTCATAGGAAACTCACAGGAAACTCACAGGAAACTCATAGGAAAATCATAAGAAACTCATGAGGAAACTCATAGGAAACCCATAGGAAACTCATAGGAAACTCATAGGAAACTCATAGGAAACCCACAGGGAACCCAAAGGAAACCCATAGGAAACCCATAGGAAACCCAAAGGAAACTCATAGGAAACTCAAAGGAAACCCATACGAAACCCATAGGGAAGCCATAGGAAACCCATAGGAAACCCATAGGAAACCCATAGGAAGCCCATAGGAAACCCATAGGAAACCCATAGGAAACCCATAGGAAACCCAGAGGAAACCCACAGGAAACTCATAGGAAAATTGAAGGAAAACCATAAGAAACTCATAGGAAACCCATAGGAGACCCAAAGGAAACTCATAGGAAACCCATACGACCCTCATAGGAAAATCATAAGAAACTCATGAGGAAACTCATAGGAAACCCATAGGAAACCCATAGGAAACTCATAGGAAACCCATAGGAAACCCATAGGGAACCCAAAGGAAACCCATAGGAAACCCATAGGAAACCCAAAGGAAACTCATAGGAAACTCATAGGAAACCCATAGGAAACCCATAGGGAAGCCATAGGAAGCCCATAGGAAACCCATAGGAAACCCATAGGAAACTCATAGGAAATTCATAGGAAATTCACAGGAAACTCATAGGAAACTCATAGGAAAATCATAAGAAACTCATAGGAAACTCATAGGAAACCCATAGGAAACTCATAGGAAACTCATAGGCAACTCATAGGAAACCCACAGGGAACCCAAAGGAAACCCATAGGAAACCCATAGGAAACCCAAAGGAAACTCATAGGAAACTCATAGGAAACCCATAGGAAACCCATAGGGAAGCCATAGTAAACCCATAGGAAACCCATAGGAAACCCATAGGAAGCCCATAGGAAACCCATAGGAAACCCATAGGAAACCCATAGGAAACCCATAGGAAACCCACAGGAAACTCATAGGAAAATTGAAGGAAAACCATAAGAAACTCCTAGGAAACTCATAGGAGACCCATAGGAAACTCATAGGAAACCCATAGGAAACCCATAGGAACCCATAGGAAACTCATCGGAAACTCATGAGGAATCGCATAGGAAACTCATAGGAAACTCACAGGAAACTCATAGGCAACTCATAGGAAACCCATAGGGAACCCAAAGGAAACCCATAGGAAACCCATAGGAAACCCAAAGGAAACCCATAGGAAACCCATACATAGGAAACCCATAAGAAACTCATAGGAAACGCATAGGAAACCCATAGGAAACTCATAGGAAACCCATACGAAACTCATAGGAAACTCATAGGAAATTCACAGGAAACTCATAGGAAACCCATAGGAAACTCATAGGAAACCCATAGGCAACTCATAGGAAACCCACAGGGAACCCAAAGGAAACCCATAGGAAACCCATAGGAAACTCATAGGAAACTCATAGGAAACTCATAGGAAACTCATAGGAAACCCATAGGAAACTCATAGGAAACTCAAAACAAACTCGTAGGACCTCCCTTCGAAAATCTGGGCAAGTCAGACCTCGCGGATTTGCTCAGCTCTTTGCCTCGGGCACGGGTGCAGGACATGCCGGGAGTTTTCCTGGACATGTCCTCAGTATGCTTATCGCAACACCTTCTTCAAATTACATACTGAAATACATCAACCAACATCAACCTATATCTACCATCACCCACCATCACCCAATGCAGGAGGCCGCCAACCACATTCTTGAACGAACAGATCAGAGACGTTCTTCTCTCAACGGGGTTCCTGCAAAACTTCCTTGATACATCTTGATACAGTATTTCTTTGTGCAATTTTCATTTATATGTCACACAACTACATGTAACTATATACAGTGCATATATACATATAGACACACACACACTATACACACACTTTTAACTTTTAACTTTTAACGGTTGCATCCTGTTTTGGCGATACTGACTCTATTGGCCTCCGTAGCCGGAGCATCTCAAATCGGGGTCTGGGAATCATCTGGGGCATCTGCCTTTGGTGTCTTTACTTTTGAAATCGTCCTTGTCCTTTCGGCTTTGACCTCAGTCACAGCACAGAACAGGACCCGGTGAGAAAAGCCGATAGTTGAGCAGATTTGTTAGGGACAAGGATGGACAAGAAAATGAGAAAAAAATACTAATCATTTCATTTCCAGTCTCTGTCCAAAGGTACATAGCTCCCAAATGTCGAACCGGTTCCCCGCCAAGCGACTCTTGTCTCTGGAAAGGTCTCCAGCCGTCTGAGCACGTTTGAGCTTTGCCTTGTCCTTGCCGTCCTTGCCGTCCTTGCCATCTGCCACATCTTTAGGCTTTTGGCCTAGCCACGGTGCACTGTGCATCACGGTGCATCACGGTGCATCACGGTGCATCACGGTGCATCACGGTGCATCACGGTCCCATTCCTTGGCGCATCTTGGCGCCGTTGCTGGGCCGCTTTGCATTGCTATGCATCCCATGCCATCCCTGCCCGTAAAAAATTGGTGAGTTACATAGTTACATAATTAATATACATATCGGCAAATGGTCGATAAACAATACCAAGATGAACTCTGAACGCGACATCGCGACATCAGTAATTACACCGATGCACATCTTGCAACGTGACGATCAGCACGATCGGGGCGGCTTTCTTTGCCCAGGCGCTTCGTTGAGGCTTCGCCTTCCGCCCTGGCACCTCACCTCTCCTGTCGATATGCGCAGTTTGATGCAAGACACCAGTGACTTGGACAACCCAGAGATTGCAACATGTGATACTAGGATATACTAAGACTACTAAAGTGACTAATGCTAAATGGTACTAAATACAGCTAAAAACTACATCAAAATATATACCGTAATGCTACGGGCTATGCAATCGTTATCGTTCTGCCCCCTAAATGTGAAATCATTCTTGGGGTGACGGTTGCCACGTCTATACCAGTAGTACCGCACAAGGCGATGGCGGAAGTTTCAAAGATAGGAAACTATAGGAGAGGTGAGTTGCTGTGATGCATGGATGGCAGAGCGAATCCATTGATGGACCGAAAGGTGGTTGTGATTTTTGGAATGGTTGCAGGGGTCACCTCACCCACAACTGCAGGATGTAGTGTGGCGTAGCGAAGCGCAATGGAGTTGCAGTTGTAGTTGCAGTTGTAGTGGTAGTTGTAGTTGTAGTGTAGTGGTAGTTGTAGCTGTAGTTGTAGCTGTGGTTGAAGTCTAGTGTAGTGTAGTGCTAGTTGTAGCTGTAGTGTAGGTGTAGCTGTAGTGTAGTTGTAGCGCAGTTGAAATTGCAGTTGTAGTTGTAGCTGCAGATGTAGTTGCAGTTGTAGTGTGGTTGTTGCAGTTGTTGTTGTAGTTGTTGTAGTTGCTGTAGTTGCTGTAGTTGAAGTGTAGTTGAACTTGTAGCTGTAGTTGTTGTAGCTGAAGTGTAGTTGACATGTAGTTGAAGTGTAGCTGAAGTGTAGCTGAGGTGTATTCGAAGTTGAATTCGTAGTTGTAGTTGTAATGTAGTTGAAGTGTAGTTGAAGCTGTAGTCGTGTTGTAGTGGTAGTTCTAGTTGTATTGGTAGTTGTAGTTGTAGTGTAATTAGTGTAGCGTAGTGTTGTGTAATGTAATGTAGCCTAGCTGTAGCTGTAGTCTAGTGTGCTACATTTAAATATATGGATTTTTAATATATACGAACAGGTATTTAGACTATGTCCGGGAAGGTTTTCCTTGGCCCGCCCGGCCATTTAAACATACGGAACCCCATTCATTTAAACATACGGTAACTACATTTAAATATACGAACTGGTATTTCATACTACCTCCGGGGCTTCGCGGTCTGGCCCGCCCTCCAAATATTTAAATGTCGCTATTACCGTAGTGTAATGTAGTGTGGTGTACTGGAATTTGTGTAGTGTAATGTAATTAGTGTAGTGTACGTAGTGTAATTAGTGTACTGTAGCGTAGTACATTTGTTTTTGCATTTGTAGTTGTAGTGGTAGCGTAGTGTGGTTGCAG
This sequence comes from Cladocopium goreaui, assembly GCA_947184155.2. Classification (NCBI taxonomy): domain Eukaryota; class Dinophyceae; order Suessiales; family Symbiodiniaceae; genus Cladocopium; species Cladocopium goreaui. The sequence continues at coordinate 260,613 of CAMXCT020000235.1, read as the reverse complement.
TTGTAGTTGCAGTTGTAGTTGTCAAGCTATCTATCTATCTATCTATCCATCTATCCATCTATCCATCTATCCATCTATCCATCTATCCATCTATCCATCTATCCAATTATCTAATTATCTAATTATTATCTATCTATCTGTCTTTCTTCAAGATTGAAAACGAAGAAATTCTGCGAGACTTTCTCATGATTTGAACTTGACGACTTCAAAAACGAAGGAGACTTCCTTCAAAAATGGAACGCTGAGCGCAGAGCTGACGGCCTCTTACCAATGCGTTTTGTGATTTTTGCACTCCACCTGTCTAAAGTACTGCGCCTGCCACGAAAAAGTGATGCCAGGGCATACGAAGTCCGGCGGCACCTGTCACGCAAAATCATTTTAGCAAACCTAAAGATTTGATGCCCCAAAATGCAACCCCTTTCAGGAAATCAGCGCCCTGACCTCCTAACATCTAAGATGAACATGTCTCTTGTCCTGCGCCTGCCACGCGAAATGCATCTTTGCAGATCCTCTTGAGATGTCCCACACCTGCCATCGTTTTTGGACATGCTAGACAACCCTAACGTTCTGCTCACTTTTGGCACGGTGCGGAATCCTTAGCACTTGCCACACAAAACCACATCTGAACCGTCAAAAGTGGTCCGAGCATGTGGTGTTTTTTACTTAGAAACACACTTCGCGCCACAACCGCATGCAATTTTTCAACATCTCAACTTCTAAAAGCGGTCTGAGACCGTCAGTTTTTTACGTGCTTCGCGCCACAACGGTGTGCACTTTTTCGGCATCTCAACTTCAAAAAGTGCTCCGGAGCTGAGGCGTCTTTCGCATTTTGACTTGGAAATGTGCTTCGCGCCACAATGGCGTGCATATTGTCATCTCTCATCTGGCCAGATGGCTCCGCACCCGCCGCTTTAGCGAGCCTACTTTTCGACCCTCCGGAGACACAAATCATTGGAAAACACACAGTGTTTCGCGACTTTTCTACCTTTTCGCGCACCTGCATCCTCTTTCCTCTGACTCTTTCTCTTCTCTGATCTTCTTTCTTATTCTCTTCTCTTCTCTGACTCTTCCCACCTCTGCTTTTCCATCTGTCCATATTGTCGGAAGTCTGACTTCTAAACTTCCTTCGATAATATATTATTTAAAATTTAGAATTGTCTTCTGCTGCCATTGTTTATTCAACAACGAAATTAAGGGTTGGGACATGACTGAGAGCGCCTCGCATGCACAAACCAGTTGTGCTTCAAGGCTTTCTCCGCAGTGAAGGAGGAGTCCCTCTCTGCTCCTGCATCAAACCCCCTGGTAATCTAATAATAATAATGGACATGTGCCATGTTTAATGGGTAAATATGGTAAATCATTTGCAAAATAATGGATAAATTATGTCCAAATTAATCACTAATCTGCCATTGCTATGTTCAATTGCTAGAAGGTATCACGAAATATCACGGATGTCAAACCTCAGCACGGCTCAATGACCTGACCCTTGCCATCTCTCACGCCGTGAAACGGAAGGGCCAAAGCTCATGATTCGCAGAGTGGGTATCGAATAATATTGACATAGAATGAATAGAATGAAATGAACAAAGAAACAATAATCAAACTCTATATATATATAATATTATATAATATATTATATATATATAAATTGTTGATATGTGTGATATTGTGTGATATATGTATATATGAATTCAGAATTAATTAAGATGTAGACATCCACAGGTTGAAGCATCGCCGCATCACCATGAGCCTGCGAACCGATTCAGCAAGTCCGAAGCGTCTTTGCTGATGGGCACTGCAACGCCTCCCTCGCTATAGACGAAGGTGTCACTGGCCTCATGGATAGCAAATATGTTGATCCAACCTGTCCAAATATGTTGCAAATCCGCTGGCTCTGGATTCCCCCCTCTTTGGACTTTTTTCTATTGAAAATCCTCTTCCCTAACTTCCCTAACACTTGATCCAACCTGTCCACTTGTTGCGTTCGGTGGCCTTGCTGCTTGCTTCTCTCCCAGAGGTCTTCACGCCACAGCACCATCCAAGCAAAGCCTGCATTGGCCACGTCAAGAGCTGAGCCTGCACATCTCGGAACTTTGTGGAGATTTTCCACCATTGATTTCTAGCACCTACCGATACCTACAGTATCCCAATAACCCCCAATATCCCCCAATTAAAAGAAAACCATCCCGTTGCTTTGCAAATTGGCAAATGGTCTCTGTCAACCTGCCGTTGGTTTTCCCAACTCCCCATCTGTCTGACCCTCATCACCAAGCCAGCGGATGGGATGTCATAGGTACGGCTGCCAGCATGAGCACCGAAGTCAATCAACTTGGTGACCTCATTGCAGGTAGTCGGTATCCGGTTGCCGTGTATATCTATATAATATATCTATGTAATTCTTTATGTCTGGGTTATATATATATATTATATAATCTGTGTGTGTAAACGAAATCAATATCACTATCACTTTGATAGATCGGTGTATTTTGGGGAGCCGCTGACAATACCAAGAGAAAAGTTTGAAAAAAACCTGAGTGTTCAACATTTTGTTCTGGCGGTTTTTCGAAATGAAGCATCAACACCTGACAAAGCTCACGCAAGTTGGGGGCTGAAATGGGCTGAGTGCCACGTGGCAATTTGAGCTCCGTTAAGTGCTGAGTGCCACGACATTGGCAGGGCAAATGTCCCCATGACTCAACGACTGGGATTGAAGATAGTGAAGGGCACCCAGCAGCTGCCACCTGCCACTGCTGCCACTGTTGCCACTGGCAAAGTCGCCATGGCAACGCGTAGTCTGACCATGTCTGACTGGTTGAAGTTGAACTGAGATATACTGAGATGCAGACATGATGACAGCACCAGCAGCCTACAAGATCCATCAAGATCCATCCACAAAGCTACGGCCTACGGATCGGTATTGGATCAGTTTGGCTATGCTAGAGACTGCGCCTCTTCCAACGGCGGCCAAAACTCCTTCGCATAGCTTGGGAGTGGGCCACCTGACGAACACATCGTGTTGCAAGCGTTTCCCAATGGTTTCCAAATATTTCCAACGTCTCATCTGTTCTTTGCTGAGTCATGCTCAAGAAACACCAAGGTCACCAAAAAAATGCCAAGCTGCCAAGCCTTTGCAAAGTTCTACAGAGAGAAAAGTGTTGGTAGCCGCAGGCTCCTGAAGAGCACCACATGTTGTGACTAAACCATGGGTATCCCATGAGCATCCCATGAGTCAACCTAAGTTTTAATGTTTCATCGCTTCTTCATGTCCTCAAAGGTCTCAAAGAGCCGCAGGACATTTGGATGATCCAACTTGGTCATCAAAGCAATTTCGAATCCTTGCCGCTTCGAAGCCGCTTAGACCGGTCAGCTGAAGTTTCACCGCTTCACGGATTGCATACCGCAACAACAGCTGCAAGTGTTGCGATCCGTTGCAATCCGTTGCAATCCGTTGCATCGTTGTGCAACTTTGGGACAGCCCCTAGTGCAAAATTCCATGAGACGAAACCAACCTTTGTGATTTTTCATATCTTTCATGCCTTTGTTCGCCTTTGTTTCTAGCTACAGCAAGCTACAGCATGTCCTGAAGGATCCGATTTTCGCGACATGATCTTGATCGCTCTCTTCGCATTGCTACGGTGGCAGGTAGCCTCTCCCAATTTCAAATCATTGCGGGCCACGTCTTCTGTCTCAGGGCTCTGTAAAACACTTTCAGGCAGTTTGGGAGTTCGGGACCTATCATCACCAAGACGTGGAAAGAAATGAAGATCGTTTGTTTCAGCCGCCGCCTGAATGACTTGTCCAATGCCACCCTGACCCAAACTCTGTTCAAAGGCATAATGTTTGCCAACCTCAAGGCTGAAGTGTGGTCCAGCGAAGCCAGCAACGCACGACTGTCCCGTTGATCCCCAAGACTTGCCAGTTTCTGAGACAGCAGCTGGTGTTTCAAACCTGGCTCATGGATGCTGAATCAACAAGAACCCAAAGGGGAAAGCTTTGGAAAGCAAGCCCTAACAATCCACAAACTCCACAAACCTATTGTACTTATTCATACTCATTCTATATATTTCTATTGTTTTTTGTTCCTCTTTTTTCTTCCCATTCTGGAATTGTCTCTCCCGCCTCAGCACCAGGTGGGATCGGCAAATCATCGAACCTGCGACAGCCGCCCGTCAGATCCCGTGAGATCCCGTGAGATCGTCACAGCCTCACCTTGACCCAAGCCATTGGGGTCGAGGCGACCACCGGCTGGGAGGTCTTAACAATTCTTAACAGCTACTGAGCTCTTAACAGTTGTGGTTAACAGTTGTGACAGTTGTGACAGTTGTGACAGTTGTGACAGTTGTGACAGTTGTGGTTCCGAAACTGAGGCGTTTGTTGGCGCCTTTATCTTTTTGCCTGTCTTAATCCGCTTCAGAAAACTTCTTTATATTGTTTTGTGATGGCTTGGGCTGCGATTGACCAGAACTGCCAGAACCTACATAACAAGCAGGACGAGGACAGTAAGGCTGAAGGTGTTGGAAGTTAAACGTAGTTGGACTTCTGAAGCTGGAGCCACAGGGTGAAAGACAGAGAACATCAGAAACCAGGCAGAAGACAATCTTTCAACATGCTTAACTTATCGGAAGAAACCGAACATATCATATACTTCATGCTATTTCAGATTGTAGGATTTGTAGGCCATCTGGAAGAATACAAGTAGCATCAAGTAGCATTCTTAGCATCATGTGCATATCATGTGCATATCATGTGCATATCATGTGCATATCATGTGCATATCATGTGCATATCATGTGCATATCGGCATATCGCATCAAATCGAGTCATCCTTTTCCGCCAGCCCGGTCTCAGTATCGGTGTCCTCGGTGTCACCTGATGCAGAGATGGGACTGCTGTGTTCGGCGCCTAAGAGCTGTGTGAGAGCAGCTCGGTAGAACCTGAGTCAGGATGGCGACGGAGGAACCACGTACCCCAAGTGGATCTAACAGGAATCTAACAAATATTCGTAGTCACAGTGTCACAGCTTCAACTAAAAAAAATCCGAAACACCAAGAAATGTCACCTTCCGAAATGAGGATTGCGTCAACACGCCCACTACATCCTGCAATAAGGGCACCATGTGTCAAAACGTAGTCGGGATATGAAGAAAATAATTCTTTCATAAACTTTATTAACCCTGCTGTACCTGTTTGAACTTTTCAAAGATCCAATTTTTGCTAAGAAAAATGTGGTTTTACCATGTTTTACCATGTTTTACTCAAGTCCCACAGGACCAACATGGACCAACCCTTACCGGGCTATGCAGATCTGAGGAGTGGACTGAGATGTGATTTGCCACGCGTCCGCGGAGGATTTTTTCATTGCCTGGCGAAGGTCTTGGAGTCCCTGTCCTCCAAGGTCTTCCAAACGATGCAACCTCGAACGTCTGCGAAATCGCTAACCAGTTCAAACATCTATGGAAAGTGGCTGGTCTATAGTTGATCGGTTGATCTATGGAAATTATGGAAATCTCTGGTGCATGGCATGTTCCAATGAGGCTCCAGCAAATCTGTTAGCGAGTTGAAATAATTGATGTGAGGAAGTCGCAAGTAGTTGGCAGTGCCCTGAGCACTGTGGCACTGCAAAGCAACAGGATGCAACAGGTCTGAACAGGTGTCCACCCTGGTGTCCACCCTGGTGTCCACCCTGGTGTCCACCCTGGTGTCCACCCTGTGTCCACCCCTTCGGTTATATCATGCCAATGTCATAGCAGCCATAGCATATCATATCCAAGCACTGAAGCATGTTGGAGTTTGCTCGCTTTGCAGTAGGTATCCAAGCTATGGCATGCCGAAGGTGGTCAGGATTCAGCGTGTCTTGACCTCATCTCTGAGCCAGCCAATCTTGACATATCTTGACAGAATGAACATAAATGTGTTGAGATTCTGAGATATATTGAGATGTTGGCCAGAAAAGGCCGTGAAGTTGCCTGCAGCATCTCAATTTGAAGCGCTTCAAAATTGCAACTGTCACATTCCGCATATATCCGCATATATCCGCACACACACATATATATATATATATTATATTATATATATATATATACATATTTATATTAATATATAATATTAATTATATTTAATTATATATATATATATAGATACTCAATATACTCCCATTGAAATTCATTGCCATCGCTGGTTCAATCCTCTCCCACCGGTCCACTGAGCTCCATGCAGCTCTGCCAGTTCCAGCCTGTGCAAGCACGGCGACCTTGACAAATGCTTCGAACTAGTTCCAACCTATTGTTGAACGGTGTTTTGAACATGTTTGAACCCCTTGAAAAGTCGCAATATCAATGCAAATCATGAAAATTTGATGGGTCATCATGATCATCATGATCATCATCCCAGATAGCAAATGTTGCTAGGAATAGTATGGAATAGTAATACATAGTAATACTAGGAATTCATTTATGGACCTCATTTCTGCACCCCGGACCCGGGCAGTCCTGGATCCCACGGCAACGCACTCCCAGATGAGACCAGTGGATAGTTCAGCTTCGAATGCTCCTTTCGGGGCCCACAGCCCAGTGGATTATCAACGAGAGCTGGGTTTTCAGACATGACGAGCCTCTCGTAGAAGGTACCATGGGTAGTTCGATGTGCTCACCAAATGAGCATAAGCCATGTTCTCCACCATCCTGGAAACGGCCTACTGTCACAGCTTTCACGATGCAGGAACCTGATATGTGCCTATAATATACATATACTTCTTATGCATTGTAATATCAATGCACCATACACATAATCTGATTGACTCTGACAGCGGCATCTCAGTTTCGTGCTCTTGTTCCGGCAAGAAGATTGGGGTGCCAACAGCGTACAAGTCCTGACATGCTGAAGCCATCAACTTTGACCAGTCAACATCGATCAACAATACTGCGCCAAAGGCTCAAGTCGTCAAAATGATCAAAGTCATTTGGCGTACTCAAATTACATGATATTAGAATACGTGGAAATGACGGGAAAACTGGGAAATCCAAACAGGCCAGAAGTGCATCGAAAGATATTATGCCAATATCATGAGGAAATATCACCGCTGCAGCAAATCGATCACCTCGTGATCTCAAGCGTGAGATGATAACAATATATAACAATGATCAAACGCCGACATGTGGCCAAACCGGGCCAAACGAACCATCACTAGACACGACTAGTCTGACTAGTCATCTTGTGCTTCACTGTGGCAGGACGTGATCCAAGACAACTTGGTGAGAGCTGTTTGTTGGAGGCCGAAAATGGCCCGAGCTACAAGACCGAAAGCATCCGAAAGCGCTTGCGAGCTCAGAAATGCAACGAAATGCTAAGAAGATCTAAGAAGCTGGCTAAGGTCAGAATACTTGGTCATGGAGTCTGGCGACAAAAGTCGCTCCCAACATGTCCCAAGTGATGGCACCACACTGCACTCATACTGCTGTTCATACTGCTGTCAAACACTCCAGCCTGATGCTGAGAGTCCGTAGACCTTCCGCCCTGAACCGTGGACAAACAACATTGACATGGCTGTGGCAATCTTTGACACCACATCTATATACATCTATCATCTATACATCTATCATCGATCCACATCCACACTACGTTGCAACCCTGCAAACGGCGGGCCTTCCCGTTGCGATGGCAGGCGCCGAACATTTTTGAAGACCATGCGGAAGGGAAAGGCACTGACATCTGGCACCTCAGATCCCTCCCATTGGATCCATCATGATCCATCATGATCCATCCCATATCCCACTGGTCCCATTGGTCCTGGTTGTCCCGCCCCAGGGGTCCCACCAACTGCTTCATGACCAGAAAAAGGCAAACAGCCACATCCGCCTTCAGCGACCTCGGAAATCACCATGGATTCCTCTCCGAGCTTTCCGAGCTTTGGACACGTGGTTTTGCCAGAATAAGACTTCATTGGCCTTCCAATATCAAGTTCGCCATCCAAATCATCCAGGGAGTTGAAGGCAGCCCAAACGGGAATAATGTTATATATATATATACAGAAATCTCTGAAAACAAATCAATAGAAATCAATAGTAACTTCAATAGTACTGATATATTCGTTGAATTTTAATTGAGTTTAGTCAAGGCCCCAGCATCCACGGAGGCTCCACCTTCCGACTCGACAAAATTTCTCTTGGCACTTCTGGCATCAATTGCGGAACGAAACACACGCGAAAACGTTGGATTGTTGTTGATGTTTTGTTGATACCAGATTTTCTCTGACAAAATTAATGTAGTAAGTATCATTGAAATATACTAGAATATTAGTTGATTGCCAAATTTCTTGATGATTTGGGGTCCTCTGAAATGGTAGCAGTGGGTGATTGCTACCACTGAGATGTCAGCCTCCTCGCGATGCTGCATGGATGGCATACCTGATGCCAAAAGACCAAAATCTGTCGCCGTGTGCAGCTCTGACCAAAATCAGCAGAAAGCGGGGCACCAGTTGTGATTCCGAACCACCTGCAGGAGCAAATCAATTGGTGGTGAATCTTTGGATGTCACTGCTGAAAGTTGGGTCATTGGGCTCAAAAACCGCTGCCAAACTCAGCTATCCACTGGTAGCAATCGGCCAGTTTGAACCTGGCTCAAAGATCTCAGAGGAATCCAGAGGAATCCAGAGGAATCCAGAGGAATCCACGACGTGGCTCGGCAAATCTGCGCAATTCTGGGCATCGCTGAGATCTGAGGGCCCCCACCCACACTTGTCTTTGCAGAAAAATCAAAGATGTGCTGATGACTGTGGGGCCTTCCGATCGGGCATATTCATTCCATATTCATGGCATATTCGGGCATCTCCGAAGTCACGAGACTCCCAGACATTTCCAAACTCTTTCCAGTGGTTTCATGTGGTTTCCGTTTTGGTGGCAACATGTGGCAACTTCCCGCCTACTTTGGCTACCGATGGTTTGGCAATCTCCTTGTTCAACTTTGCACGGCAGAGGATTGTTGCTGTTGCAACAAGCTCGACATCATGCCATGCCATGCCATGTCACGAAAGAGTCGGTTGCTCGGTTCTTGGCACGGAATAATCCCACAAGAAATGGTTGGTGGGCACCTCAGCCAACAGAATTTTCCTGCATTCTGAGATATTGTGAGATAGTGTAACTTACAAATTCTAACATCATGTTGATTCAGATTTCAGCAAAATGTCCCAAGAATCGGTGCACAGTCACAAGAGTCCAACTGGGCATTCGAAAGGTCAGCGGAGCCTCACACATCGATTCGATTTATGTGTCTCCCAATGGGCCCAGATGGATCCAGATGGATCCAGATGGATCCAGATGGATCCAGATGGATCCAGATGGATCCAGATGGATCCAGATGGGAGATCCCCAAGTCTGCCTGCAGCGTGATGAGAATCGGCAGATCTGTGACCTTAATGATGATTGGGGCTCCCCGATCACCGAGCAACATCAACAGAGATCTTTTAAGCCCGTAGCCATCCGCAACATCAAACAAAGCATGGGCCTTAGCAACTTCCAGGTGCAGAATCTACAAAACACATTAAAACACAATACCTTCCCACCCTGCTGATAAGTGTATTTGAGTTTATCATACCCCCAATTTTTTCCAAACATGTGGAGAAAAAAGATGAAAAGCCAGTGCCTTCTCCAAAGCTGGCAAACAAACAATCCCCAGCACAGGAAAATAAATCCAAACAGATTGGGCAGTTTCCATTACCAGGTTGGGTTTGTCGGTGTTTGAAACCCCACCCCACAGTGGCCCATAACAAGTGGCGCCAGCTTTGCCATGCTTTGCCATGCTTTGCCTCACTGAGACGTCGGCGATCCGCCACCACCACAGACCAGCAACGCCGATACCCGGACAAACCTTAGACGGCCCATTGCCTGGAAGGATAGGTCAAGTTGAACATGAGATTAAAAAAAACACATAGGAACACAAGGAACATGTGTTGGAACAGCATGCAAATAAATATAATAAATGCAAGTAATTGAGCTTATGAAGTCAGATAATGTCAGATAGCCTTGACTCCTCTGCCTAAGCCTAAGCCTTGCCTAAGCCTTGCACTGGTCCTCTGCAAGGATTTCTCCCAACTCATCCAAGGCCTCGGTGCAGTGCGTTGTGGCAAGGCATGGCAAGGTGCAGATGGTGCAGGGATGTGCAGGGCATCGCAGGGCATCGCGTCAGATTTGCTCGGAGCCCAACCGGTTGCAAAGGTCTGCTAAGCAAATCGTTCCTGCCAAGGTGAAGCAAATTGAAGCAATGTGATAGGTCCGATATGTGAAGCAAACTCAGACTCTCTGAATGATCTGAATATATCTGAATAAATTCTGAATATATCTGAATGGTGCATTATGATGCATTATGATGCGTTATGATGCATTATGATGCATTATGATGTGCATTACCAGTGCCAGTGCGACCACCAATCTGCTTCGGGATAGATCGACGTGTAGCAGCCCAAGCGCTTGGAGCGTTGCCTCAGCTGCTTGGAGCTCAGCATCGAGCAGAGCATCGAGTGAATCGAGGCGACTTTTCCCGGGCAGCTGACCCTTCTGAGCACACCTGAGGTCATGTCATGAAGCACTAGCCCCCTAGGGCCCTAGGGTCTCTAGGGCCGGGTTTGCTGGCAATGTATCATGAGGGTACCATAAGATGAATCAGAATGAATAAACAATATAAATATGTGTTTCCCAGAATTCAATGCTTGATCATCCACTTCCCCATTCACGTTGCTGTCTTGAGACATTGAGACAGTGGCAATGCCTTCAACATCCTTCAATTTTAAATTACGAAACATAGGATTCAATAGGATGTGATCGGTTTTGATGGCCAAAAAAGGATGGCGAAAAACATGAAAAACGGATAAACGATGATAAAAACGGTGAGTTTCTGGATGTAACGGTGGTGGTTTCCATATAGATTGAGATCGATCGCCTGAGGAAGCAAAGTCTCAGCATCCGGATGGGTCGCCCCAAAGAGCGCCATGTCCTCAACGGCAGCTGCATTCAGCTCACCCCATGGCAATGCGGCAACGCGGCAACGAGGATCGGCTAAGTTTTCCACCATGGAGATGTCCTGAGCAAAAGATCACCCGGTGAAGGCACCAGATATCGCCAGAAACCTCTGGTTCAAGACATAAAAAAACAGCTATCTGAGCAGCCTCCGGTACCACTTCTCTCAATGCCTCCAGCTTCGAGCAACACATCTCTCAGCACCCAACAACACGTTGCAGCAATACTACAAGCGGATTTTGGCACAGCCAAGATGCGAAGACTGGTTCCAACAAGGTCGTTGTGTGCACCTGGAAATAGGGGAGATGTTGCTGTGCTCTTGGCGATGATATCTGATGCCGAATCTTGATGTTTCCGTGCTGATCTTCATTGATAGGTCATGTGTCATCTCCAACGCCTCAATCGATTACGAAGCTGTGATCATTTAAACATATTTAAACATACCATACACATATTACACATATTATAAATCTCATCATATAAACATATATAAACCGTATAAAGCCATAAAAAATTGGTTCTAAAAACAGCATACGCCGAGCGACGCCGAAGGCCGAGATGGCGATTCCTTTGAGCCGAGGCAGTGCCAAAGCCTTCGAGCTGCGCCAGGAGCTGATGGCCTTGGAGGATTTTGAAGTTGAACCAATGTCCGAATTGAAAAAATGCTGTGTATTGTGTATAACATGTATTTATATATATATGGGTATATGTAAATTTGTTTATTATATTATATTATGTTATATTATGTTATATTATGTTATATTATGTTATATTATGTTATATTATGTTATATTATATTATATCATGTTATATTATATTATATTATATATATATGTACATCCGCATCCCTGTGTGTATTTATTTCTCTCTCTCTCTCTTTCTCTCCATCGCCATGTTTATAGTCCTTTATTGATTTATTCATATTTTTTCTGTGTTCGTTTATCCAACATTATCCAACCATCTGATCGATTGATGTGTATTCATCTATTTATCACATTGATCTCAAAAATCACAATGCAGTAAATGATATGCCATGGATGGTATGGGATGATGGACCATGCACAAAAATGACTTTTGACAAAAAAATCACAATTGAAGATGGAAGTCTTCAATATCAGTAAACTCAAAATATCTCAAAATGATTCAAAATGTCACTTGAACTTGGCATATCTTGGTATATCTTGCATATCTGAGGTGCTCCTATCGACATCTTGAGGCTTCAACAGCTTGGAGTTGCCTTTGATAGCCCTCCATGTAGGAATCTCTGGATGCTGGAGGCCTGAAAATGTCGATGGCCATGATTTAGCACCAAGGACCATAGTACCAACGTCAGTGACTCCGCGGTATCCTCCAAACGATTCTAAACGTATATTACATATCTGAATATATCGAGATATCAATCAAACGAATTGGGAATTATTGGCTTTCACATGATTTAAAATCATTTAGATATCATTTAGATATCATTTAGATATCATGTTCTCAGTGGCACCAAAGGTTGAGAATCAGGATTCAGCCCATGGGTCGTGGATCCATGACTGCTGTGCATCCGGACGCTGTCGAAGTGGTTTTTTTTCGCCACAACTTTCCAGTCACCAGATCCAAAGGATTCAACCTCAGAAAGAAAAAATCCATCAATTCTACACCTTTGTTGGATTTTGTTGGATGATTTCTACACCTTTGTTGGATGATTGTTGGATGATTGTTGGATGATTGTTGGATGATTGTTGGATGATTGTTGGATGATTGTTGGATGATTGTTGGATGATTGTTGGATGATTGTTGGATGATTGAAGATGATTGAAGATGATTGAAGATTGAACATGGATGTTGGATGATCCAGCTGTGACCAGCGGTAGAATCTCAGGTAGCCACAGCGTCCGCCATTTGGAATCCATGTGAAAGTTCCATGTCCTCAAAGAGATCAACCGATATATCAACCGTCAATTCACTGTCGACCCATGGGTTTTCAACCCGTCACAAGTTGACAGGTGCTGAGGGTCCAACCACCACCTCAGGAACAGAAACAGCGAAATCGATCTAAATTGGTGCTTCATGGGTTGCACCAGAGACTACCAGTAGATACCTTAAGGCATCTTAAGGTCACATGCATCATGCCATCAAAAACTCAAAAGAATCTGCGTACCTGCCACCCATTGCCAAGCACTGCAAGGCATCGTCCAGCAATTGCCGCTCTCTCCTCGATCCTGGCGACGACCAAGGTATAACACCCTCTGGAATGGCACAGGATTTCACAGGATGCACCCCAAAAAACATCAAAAAACATCAAAAACCGCAAACAGAGAAAGTCTGGTTCAAAAATCAACCAACTTTGGTGGTGTGATATGGTGTGACATGGTGTGACTTTATTTGGAATCAAGGGGCTTAATCCTCATAGGATCCCAAAGCACCAACACAAACCACCAGGCAATCATGGACATCATGGACTCAAGAAATGCGAGGCCAAACCACTTTTGAAAAACGGTCAATAAATAGTAAATATACGTATAAATAGTCCTGAAATTTCAACTTCACAAATTTCAATCTCAGAATCTCAGATCGATTGAAATCCCGAGGCCTCCCCTCCCCAACGGTCTCACACTCCACGACGCAGCACGAAGTGCAGCCGCAAACCCTCAGACACTGCAGAACATGCGCTGCACATGATGGAAAAAAACAACCAAGTTTGGAACATATCAACCAGCCAAGTTTTCCTCATGTTTCATGTTGGTACATTTTGTGTATGAAGTAATGTTGAATGTTGAATCATTTTAGTTTCAGTAACATTCCCACTCACCTTTCACCTAAAGATCCTAAAGGGCAGGGCAGGAGCACCAAACCAAGGCACAACCGGCACAACCGTGTAATCCTTGAGCCGGCGCATCATATTCTTGCCGAGCAGCCAAAGGGGCAGAAGCCATTCAGCTGCCTCGATGACACCTGACGCTGTGGCACTTTCCATTGTGATTTCCATTGCATGAAAGCCGCATTCATCCAGCACCTGCCCCAGAAGAACCTCCGGAAAAACGTCACCTGTTCAGGATGTTCAGGATATCCAAGTCATTTCTCATCAGGTTGTGATAATTGATGATCATCACCATTTCTATCCATTTCTTCTGTGAAAATCTGTGATTCAGATCCTGAACCCGCCTGAACCTACTGACCTACTGCGTCGGCCAAATTCTGCCAAGCAACATGACTTGCTGTGATTTCGCCACCTGCCAGGTGCCAAATTATGGCCCCTGCCCCGTCTATTTCAACGATGTTTCACCATGTTCCATCCGGAAAACCACCAAATATGGTGAAAATTGAATAAATTCATGAGAAAAACCGCTGCTCAGGACCTTCCAACTAAAGTGGCTGCAAGTTGTATTGAAGTTCGCCGGTTTCCACGATGAAGTGACCTCAGCCACACTAAGTCAAAGGGAAATTCACATGTAAAGTGGCAACATTCCAACACACTGCCACTTTGAAATGCTTTGAACCAGCTGTTACTATCACTGACTAATCACTGACTAAATCTGACTAATCACTGATTATCACCAAAGAAACCACAAAACTCCTGTTGTTTTGAGATTTTTGAGGTGCCCAATGGTGCCCAGCTCATGCAGCAAGCTCCAATCACGATGAAATCCTGCCGCTGTCCCCGTCGTGGCACGGCAGGATTCAGCAATGATTCAGCAGATTTCAGCCTCGGCCTTCGCAGTTCAAGACCTCACCAAAAGGCAGTCGAGACAGCCGGTGGCCTATAAGATCCTATAAGACATACGAGCTCATAGAGGTCCAAAAATATCGAAAGAATTCGAAAGGATTCAAACTTCTTCTGGATCTTTGGCACCGATTCGATTTGATAGTGGTTTATAAGTGACTAAAAAGTTACTATTGATAGTTTCATTTCGCATGTTGACATGAATCTTGATAGCAAGGACAGCCTACGTGCAGAAATCACAAAAAGATGTCCGATTATTTCTGATGATTTCTGTATGTGGTAGCAGTATTGCCAATGTGAAACTTTGGATAACTTTGGCGGCCGCAGGGCCTTCTGATAATCAAGCCCAACCATCAGCTGTCCCCTTGGCTGCCATCGCACTGATGTCAGCTTGCCACCGCTTTGGGAGGCAGCTAAGCCAGGGTTTGTTTGATGGTTTTTTCTACGGTTGGAATGTGTTGTCGTGTTGCTGCACCGAAATGCTGAGATTTTCAGAGTTGAAGCATGTTGAAGCTCTTAGGCTGACCGGAAATTTTGGGACTTCATGACTGGAGCTACAGAGGTGACATGACAGGCTATCGACAGGAGAGATGCCATCCTGATAAATCCTGCCATCCCGTGCCTACCGAGGCCTATACCGAGGCCTACATAGTGACCCATACTGTGCCTATCTACGTGAGATGCTTTGAACTTTGATCCATTGATTAACGCTGATCAACGTTGATCCACGTTGATGTTTTATGATGGGATGCCACTCCTTGAGCTCCTTGAGTCGCCCGTACGAGGCTGGAGATGCCCAGCTGCGAAGCGAGCGGATCTGACTTGAGACATGGAATGACATGGACATGTCGTATCGGATATGAAGAAGGAGCGAGCTGTTTCAGCAAACACCGAGCGGTTGAGAATCTGAATTTACACTTAACTCCCAGGCAATCTGTAGAATACAAAGCTTCAACCAGCCCCGAGTGCCATTTCTGCTTTGAAGACGACGCTTCAAGCATGGCTAGCTGACCCAGCTTCATGTCTTGCTTTGCAAGGCGAAGCAGCACTACAGAATCGAAATGTTGATCTATAATTTATATATATATATTGTTTAATGAGGTTAATGGTATTCCTGAATTCCTGGCACCAAATAGACATGGTGTCTGCATCTGGTGGTTCAACGGTTGATGTTTCAAATCCATCGTTTCAGCTTTCAACCTTTCAACCTTTCAGGTCAGTGGATTCCTTCCAGAGCTGCAAAGTACCGATGACCAACACAAAGATGGCGAAGGCTTTACGTAGAACGGCCTGAGGCAAAAAATCGGCACAAAATCCACCTGCAAAACTTCCAAGCACAGCACTGACAGTCACCAAGAGCGTCAAATGCAAGTCGATATGTGCATGGCTCGCATGCCCAATGTAACCAGCAAAGCATTTCATAGATATCACCATCAAAGAGGTTCCAATCGCTTCCGTCATCTGTAAACCACCAAGGAAGACCAGGGCTGGAACCACCAAGAATCCACCTCCAGCACCAACCATGCCAGTAACCATGCCAACCAGAAAGCCATCCAACAAAATTCGCCACAGTGACAGTGGTAAGTTGTGGCTGGATGACCTGCGAGAGCCAGAGGCACCTTTGTCGGAGAACTCTTCACCTTTTTCATTCTCCGAATGTTCATTCGACTCATTCTCATTCTCGTCTGAGTCATGAGATTCATGAGCTATGGCAGGTATGGCAGGCATGACTTGATACTGGGCTGCCGTGTCCTTGCACAGCATGGCCGTAGCAGTGGCCAGGGTCATGCCTGCGAAGATGAGCATCAAAAAATGCTCCGAAATGTAACCAGCAATGATGCCACCCAGAAATGCCCCTGCCATCCCAGCCATTCCAAAGATGGCACCCATTGTCCAATTCACATTTCCAGAGCGGGCATGGGAAATCAAGGCAGATGCACTGGTAACTCCCACCACCACCAGGGACATCGCAATGGCTTCCTTGGCATCCACATGTAACAAATACACCAAGATAGGCACTGTGAGAATGGACCCACCACTTCCAAGCAAACCAAGAGAAAGGCCGATCAAGAAACACAGTAAAATGGCGAAGGTCTGCATATTTTGGGGACTGTCCGCTTTCAAATCCATGGCGACCATGGCGGGATGTGCCTCTGTGGATGCTGCGGATGCTGATGTAATGTCACATGCCTTGCACTACTGTAATTATTCCATCTATTCCGCTGTTTTCATATCTGAATTTTAGGCAAATGATAGGGTGAAAGGCGGCAAGAATGAGAACTAATGGATTTTCAGTGTCTCCACAGCTCAAAAAGAGCGGAGACTACTGGGACCATGATGGCTATGACGGCTTGCAGCCACAACGACAGCCACCTGCTGAACACGCTCGGGCTCAATGGCAACTGTGGAGATTCAATGGACGTGCACAACGCCATCGGTGGCTTGTCTGAAAAGACATGTGTTGATCACTTGATCAGCATTTTCTCAACCATCAATGATTGATAATCACAACCATAACCTCATTGAAATGATCATTAAATGATCATTAAATATAATCATTGAATGATCATTGGCCATACAAACTATCTGTGCAATTCTGTGCACCTTTTGACGTGTTTCAAGTCATGGGGCCATTGCCACCATTGGCCATCCAGCGCAGGAGAGCCAGGCGATCCGCAGGGGACATGGCCTCGCTGCTGTTCTGAACAGGGTACTGCAATGTACTGCACCCAACAAAGGGGGGAAAAATGGGGAAAAGGTCTGAAAAAGTGATGCAAATGTGAGAAAATGGTATAAAAATGTATAAAATACATACATCTGACTATAGACTAGTTACTAGACTTCTTTTTCATGTTCTATGTGGCACCAGCCATAGTGGCTGGCTGAGATCAACTGAATGATACCAAATGGTACCAACTGCGGCAACTTTTTTCCATGTCGGCTTCGTGGTGGACGCACCGCGTGGACATGCGTGGACCACTTTCGCTTCTTCTTCTTCTTCGGAGGCGTCGCTACCGAGACCTGAGGCGTCTGAGAACATTGAGAAAACAGGAGAGCCATGTCGTCATAAGCCAATCGCTTGGCCAATTGGAGAGGGGTTTCATCGGTTTCACCCTCTGTGGTTTTGTTGATGTCAGCGCCATTTTGTAGAAGAAATTCAACTACTGGCCCTTGCCGATTCGACACTGCAGAGTGCAAAGGGGTTGCTCCATTGTCTCTGGTTTGCTTGTTTAAATCAGCCCCAGCCTCAGTCAACTGTTGAGCAATGTACTCAAAACCCCTGCGAGCAGCATAATGCAAGGGAGTCTCGCCATTGTCAGTTGTTGCAGCATCCGGTTCACTGCCATGTTCTAGCAACAGCTCGACAATGCTTGCACAATCCTCCCATGCTGCAGCATGCAAAGCTGTGGCGCCATTCTTGGTGACCTTGTTTTGATCAGCTCCAAATTGAAGCAACAACTCTGCGAGCGTGTGGTCCTGATTGCTGGCCGCCAAATGCAACGCAGTCTCCCCGGTGTCGGTTGTGGCCACATCTTTCTGGGCGCCTTGCTCCAACAGCAGTTCCACGACCTCGACAAAGCCATTCTCTGCCGCCAGCAGCAGAGGCGTCGCCTGCGCGTCGTCCGCGGTGCGACGGTCCTTTTCGGCTCCTGCGGTCAAGAGCTGCTCGACGATCTCCACGGAACCCATCCAGGCGGCTGCATGGAGCGGAGTGGCATCATCATCATCCACCGGGTCACAGTTAGCACCTGCTTCCAACAACAAACGGACACAGTCCTCCCTCCGGTGCATGGCTGCCGCATGCAGGGCAGTCCAGTTCTTGGAGTCGGACTTGGAGAGATCTGGGTTCAGAGGACGTTTCAGTAGAGCTTCGAGCACATCTAGCTGGTTCTCTTCACATGCAAGCGACAGTTCTTTGGCTTGCTCAGGATCAGAGGGCCAGAACTCCAGCATCACCAAGCGCAGAGTCATGGGGGCCATGGGTTCATCATCACCAAGTTCCTGCTGATCTTCAGTATACAATTTCTGGCGGAACCTGGAACATTGAATCAGAGTAGACAGGCGTTGCTTCAAATCTTTGGCAGACTTGCCTTCAAAGTCCGCTGCATCAAAGGCTGCAATCTCTTCACCACTCACTGCCGAGGAAACTCGAATCATTTTCAACTTGAGCGCCAAATGGGCTACGGGCTATGGGCTGCTGGTCTTCATGGCTCAAGCAATCTGTTGGGGCCTTTCTCCGAATCATACCAGCGAAAAGGAATGACAGTGGAAGTCAATAGTTTCAGCTAAAGGGGCTATGTGAGAAAATATGATGACACGTTGAAGTCTTCACCCCGTTGCTTTTGTAAAAAGCGCAAGGATTTCTTCATGAACAATATCTATACTGACTGCTGTGTTTGATGTGGCGGAGAAATGCAGCTGGTACCACGACATCTAGAAGTTGATCATCAAATCACAAAGGTCATCAAAATTCCTGGGTCTTCTATGGTCTTCTGCCCTCGGTCCCTTGTTGCAGCTTGTTGCAGCTACATGGTGCCACGATGTGCCAAGTCACATGAAGAGCATCTGATTGTTGCTCACGGGTTTCGAGGCTTCCTAAGCCCAGGCATCGATATCAAGTGCCACGAGTAAGATCCAAAGAGAGAAAGGGAAGAAAGGGAAGAAAGGGAAACAAAACTGCAAAAAGTGAAGCTCTATGAAACCCATACTGAAACCCTGCACGCGCATCTTTCCAGCCAGCTTTGTTAGGTTCAGGTTCATTCGGTTTCAAAATGTCTCAAATAGTTTTCACCATCTTTCACCAAGAATCAAAATTAGAAAGTTGATGAAAGTTGATGAAAGTTCCATCAATGGACCATCTTTGCCAACCGAAAACGCCGAGACATGCCGAGTAGCTCAGGTGATCATGCAGCTCTTGCGGGTCCCGCCCATCCGCCTGGCGAGGTCCCCAGAAATGTCGAGGAATTCAACAAAGAAACGCTGAGGATACGCTGAGGTATATGTTAATAAGTGATAAGTATGTGTTTAAAAACATGTGCGTGCGTCTCTATATACATAAATATAAATATAAGTATTATATATATGTATATAATTATATATAACAAACAGATCATTGTCATACATTTAAAATATATTATTACATAATATTACATATGATACATATAGTGCGATATTTACCATCTGGTTATTTAACATAGCCATGGAAAATCACCATTTTTAATGGGTAAACCATCTATAAATGGGCCATTTTATATAGATGTCATAGCCGCCTCATCAACGCCAGGGAGCTGCATTAAGCGAATCACAGGGAATGGGTGCACCGTCTTCACCTCTGGATCTGGAAAGGACGCCAGGGGCACCATGAAACCCCATGGGATCCCATGGGCAAATGGATGAAACACTTGTTACAATATACATATATATATATATTTATTTATTTATATTTATTATTATTACTACTATTGTTCTTATTATTAGTATTATTATTGTATTGATTTATAATGATTTATATTATACCTTGATATACTTTGAACTTTGAACTATGTCGGGAGCATGTCAGCAGTGAGCTCCCAGATTGGCACAGGTGTCAGGCAACATCAAGCGAGATCAGGCAACTAAGCATCCAACCGACAAATTGTACATCCCCATGTTTAAACCGCGAAGGCTGCCTAGGACCCGGCTGTACATCTTACGTCAACTTCCACGAAGCTCAATGACAAAGATGCATGCTGATGCAGGTTTAACAGAAACATACAGAAACAAAACACTGAAAGCAACCTGCATCACTACTCATCACTACTCATCACTTTACACTGGGGTGCAGGCCATCCTTCATTTCAGCTGGCCAAAGGGCAAAAACATCAGGACTTCTTCGAAGGGAACCCTTGCTGAAACGAACTGCAACAGCTCCAGCAGTCCGCTTCTGCGCATATTGCCATAACAGTTGGTAAGCAGGTTCCCAAAATCTCAGCTCAACCTCCACACCAATGGGCCGTTCTCCCTGTTCAATTGGAGAAAATACGCAGGGAAGCACTGCTGCTTCCAGTCGTTGTCGTCCAAAGCTGGGGATCCGATTGAGGACCTCCGGGATTAAGACCGGAGTTTCTTCCGGCTCGTCTATCTCGTCTATCTCGTCTATCGCTTCTTCGACCTTTTCTGGATTCCCAGGCACTACCAAGGGAACCGAAGGAACTGCAGGAACTGCTGCATCAGGGCGCTTGGCTTTGGTCGTTTTGGTCGTTTTGGTCGTTTTGGTCGTCCCCGCAGTCTTTGCATTTTTGGCTCGTTCCTCTGCCAGCTGCAGCATGTCTTCCAAAGACAGACCTGACTCAAAGTCGGCGGCCCTTCGTGGCACTCGGACATTGGAAGCATTGGAAGCATGAAAAATGTTAACGAAATGCATCGGTGGCTTCC
The DNA here is from genome assembly GCA_947184155.2 of Cladocopium goreaui. Lineage (NCBI taxonomy): Eukaryota > Dinophyceae > Suessiales > Symbiodiniaceae > Cladocopium > Cladocopium goreaui. Next base: position 239,485 of record CAMXCT020000235.1, on the reverse strand, counting down.
ACCAAAGGAAACATAGGAAACTCAGTACGAGCTCGGCATGGCGATGGCGGAAGCCCTGGACGCTGGCCATGTCGACCTGCTTGAGATATGACCACAATCGACCACATGCAATGCGAGCTGCGTTAAGATCAAATACAAGGTCAACTTATGTCAACTTTGTACCTAAAAGGCGCAAGTGTCACAAGAGTCACAAGAGTGTTATGGTTACCAGTGCTATCAAACGTGCTTGCTTGGAAAGTGATTATTTGAAATTATGTTATTTAATTTCCATTTGGCGTATCATAACATATCTCTGTATTTGTCATTTGTGCTTGAGCTTGATACTTTAAAAACTCCGCGGGCAAATGCAACAAATGCTAGCCGAACAACGACAGCACACATCAACACTTTGCTGCAGCACAGTACGATGAAGCCTGGACCCTACACTGCGACACTGCCACTCGTTTTGATTCCTTATACTGGGTACATCTGGGTACAGTCTCAAGCCATGAGGGTGTTCCTCAGCGTCTTCGCTTGCGGCTGCGGCTGCGCGTCCGCGACCGGTGGTCTCTGTCTTCCTTCCGATCTCGATCCTTGTGCTCTTTGTGCTCTTTGTGATCCTTGTGATCCTTGTGGTCTTTGTGGTCCCTGTCCTTGTGGTCTCGGTCCCCTCGGTCCCCTCGGTCCCCTCGGTCCCCTCGGTCCCTCTCTCCTCGGTCGCCCCGATCACCTCGATCGGCTTTTTCACCTCTCTCTTTCCTCTCCTTCTTTCTTCCCTCAGTGGCTCCGGCCTCTTCTGCCTCTCCATCTCCCAACGGAAGAGGCCCTCCTATCCAGAAGCGCCGCTCAGAATCTCCCAAGCGGAAAACACAAAACTCTCGAGTGAGCTTCTTCTTGGCATCCATTGGCTCGATGGTCTCCATCTTCTTGGTACTTGCTGAGGTGTATCGCTTTGGAGGCTTGCCATCTGAATCCTTCAAGTGGGGATGCAGGGTCATGCTCTCAACAGTGACTGGGCCATTCACTGCCTTCAGGAACCACCTGCTCTTCATGTAGTAGATAGCAGCGTGTTCTGGCCTCACACCTTTGTTGCCATCATACACCATGCCATCTACTTCCTGTGATGATCCAAAAGTGACATGGGACATCTCATCCAGTGGCAATGACCGACTGGTGGCGTTGGGATCCTTGATTTCTTCCATGTCGAAGCAGTACAGCATGAAGGAACCAGGTGGTGGTGCCTCACATCTGTCTGGTGGTTTCCACGGCGGCAACAAGTCCTTGAACTGTTTCTTCTCTTCACCAGGCGGGGCCTGCCAGCAAGAGCTCTGCAAAACTAAAACTGCATCAATGAGTTCAATATAGTTCAAGCATTTTCAAACATGCTGCGAAAACCTGCACGTAGCTGCCACTGCCACAAGAAAATAACATGTGAACGTGACTTGGGTGACTGACTCATGCAGCATCTGTAAACTGTGCTGTGCCAAAACGGGTCTCTGTCAGTAAACTGAAGCTAATTTCAGCAAAATTAGCATCTAGATATATCTAGATAGCAGCATATAGCAGCTAATGTCTCCAGCTAATTGGTGTCACAATTTGTCCAAGTCCCAAGGCCTTCTTTTTGAAGGGCGATGGCCCTGACATGAAGGCGCATTGCGCCAATGGACCGTATGCCATGGCTGAGCCCTCTGCGCCCGCCTACACCGCCTACACCGCCCTCCTCTCCCAGGTGCTGATTTAGCCAGGGCGGTGCCGTGGAGCCACCCCGGGCTGGAGCCGAAACAGCCGAAAACAGCAGCAAACGTCTTGATATGGTGCAGTTTGTTATGGCTTGTGATGACTTGCTTCTTTTTTTGTTAGTTCTTCAAAGAACAACATGCATTCAGCAAAACCCCGTCTAGCGACTCTAAATGACTTGCCACTTGCACTGATTTTGTGCCAAGATATGCACCATCATTTTTCGCCCAAATAGTTTTGTCAGCTGCGGATTGCCCGATGCTCCAAACAGATTCCGGAACTGGTGGGCTGAATTAGTCCACTGCCGTTTCCCTACGCTACAAAGATCATACAAAGATCCCTCAGCGTCTTCGCTTGCGGCTGCGGCTGCGCGTCCGCGACCGGTGGTCTCTGTCTTCCTTCCGATCTCGATCCTTGTGCTCTTTGTGCTCTTTGTGATCCTTGTGATCCTTGTGGTCTTTGTGGTCCCTGTCCTTGTGGTCTCGGTCCCCTCGGTCCCCTCGGTCCCATCGGTCCCCTCGGTCCCCTCGGTCCCCTCGGTCCCTCTCTCCTCGGTCGCCCCGATCACCTCGATCGGCTTTTTCACCTCTCTCTTTCCTCTCCTTCTTTCTTCCCTCAGTGGCTCCGGCCTCTTCTGCCTCTCCATCTCCCAACGGAAGAGGCCCTCCTATCCAGAAGCGCCGCTCAGAATCTCCCAAGCGGAAAACACAAAACTCTCGAGTGAGCTTCTTCTTGGCATCCATTGGCTCGATGGTCTCCATCTTCTTGGTACTTGCTGAGGTGTATCGCTTTGGAGGCTTGCCATCTGAATCCTTCAAGTGGGGATGCAGGGTCATGCTCTCAACAGTGACTGGGCCATTCACTGCCTTCAGGAACCACCTGCTCTTCATGTAGTAGATAGCAGCGTGTTCTGGCCTCACACCTTTGTTGCCATCATACACCATGCCATCTACTTCCTGTGATGATCCAAAAGTGACATGGGACATCTCATCCAGTGGCAATGACCGACTGGTGGCGTTGGGATCCTTGATTTCTTCCATGTCGAAGCAGTACAGCATGAAGGAACCAGGTGGTGGTGCCTCACATCTGTCTGGTGGTTTCCACGGCGGCAACAAGTCCTTGAACTGTTTCTTCTCTTCACCAGGCGGGGCCTGCCAGCAAGAGCTCTGCAAAACTAAAACTGCATCAATGAGTTCAATATAGTTCAAGCATTTTCAAACATGCTGCGAAAACCTGCACGTAGCTGCCACTGCCACAAGAAAATAACATGTGAACGTGACTTGGGTGACTGACTCATGCAGCATCTGTAAACTGTGCTGTGCCAAAACTGGTCTCTGTCAGTAAACTGAAGCTAATTTCAGCAAAATTAGCATCTAGATATATCTAGATAGCAGCATATAGCAGCTAATGTCTCCAGCTAATTGGTGTCACAATTTGTCCAAGTCCCAAGGCCTTCTTTTTGAAGGGCGATGGCCCTGACATGAAGGCGCATTGCGCCAATGGACCGTATGCCATGGCTGAGCCCTCTGCGCCCGCCTACACCGCCTACACCGCCTACACCGCCTACACCGCCTACACCGCCCTCCTCTCCCAGGTGCTGATTTAGCCAGGGCGGTGCCGTGGAGCCACCCCGGGCTGGAGCCGAATGCAAATGTTCGGGTGCTGGAGCAGATTAGCTGGAGCCACCGCCCACTCTGCCAATCTGATCCAATCTGCGCAACTGTCACGGCATCAGCATCCCCCAGGCTAAGACAGTGGTGACTATGAGAGCCAGACTTGGCATCTTCACCATGAATCTTACATTTTTTAGATAGACAAACAACGGTACGAATCATTGCCTTCCCTTGTCTCCCTTTGGAGGACTGAAGTTTCGAACTTTCTTTGCACCTATAAGGTCGTGGTATCTCCTCAGTCTGGCACGTTTTTGCAATTTTTTGCCAATCAGGCAAAAACGCGATTCGTTTTCATGATTCATCATGATTCTCCAGTCCTTCTTTGGAACTGTGAGCCCTGTGTGCTCATGTTTTCGAGCAACGCAGTGCGTCCATGTCAGGCCATGTCAGGCCATGTCAGGCCATGTTTGTGTTCAGCTTGTGCTTCAAACCCTCGATCCGTTTCTTCTGTGCCTAGCATTCGAGAGAGGATTCATTCGAGAATCCCCAGTCATGGGCAGTGACCCATCCGCCGCCATGAAAACATCAACAAAACATGAAGAAAACATCAACAAATTCTTGCCTGAAGCAGGGTTTCCACGTCCATGTTCGCATCCACCGTCTTGGGCACCTGGTCATCAAATATGCAGTGTCGTCACCGCACACCACAGATCTTTCAACAAGAAATGGTATGAAATCCATTGAAATCCTTAAGATCTACAGACTTAGATCTGAAAAATGTCACCCAAGGACAATGAATGGCATCTAGCAAAAGGAGGCAGACTCAGCATGCGGTTCATCTCATTTCATTTTGTACTTTTCTTGTGAGACCAGCTTTACTTCTGTTTGGTTTCGTTTCTGACGGAGATTTGCTGATCTTTGGGATTTCATGGCGATTGGTCAACGGAAATCAGAGATCTCTGCCGTCTCTGCCTGAGACTTTTCCTTCACCAATGGAGCAGAAGATGAGCCTCCGGGGAGACGGAAACAAAATAAACAAAGCTCCAAGCTCAGAATGCTCAGAGCACTGAAAATGTAAGATTGAAATATTAGCATAGTGGCATAGTGTATAAAAATTCTACAACAAAAATATCAACTACTGTTCATTCTGAATCATTTTGACGATTCATTTGACGAAAATGGGACCTGTCATGCCCATGGATTTCTGCTCCCAGCTTCTGGGATCCTCTCTGCCTGAGCGATGCAGTGATTGATTCAATCACTGCAAGCGCTTAGACTCTGAGAAGTACAGATGAGTCTCGAAAAAACTCGAAACTATGAATGAACCACGTGCCAAATGTGGTCAAACGAAATGCACTTGCAACGCAATCAGCAAGTCGGCATGTTTTGCGCGGCAAAACGGTTGATGCAAATGGCTCTGGATCCTTGAGGAGCCAACGGAAATCATGGACAGGATGGATCAATGCTCAGAAGCAACACCAAAATCACACTGCCATATTTTCTTTTGATCCATCTACGTCCCTAAGCTGTATGGTGCTACGCTGAAGCCACTGAATCAATTCAAACATCAGGGCTTTGCTAATCTTCGTGAGGCCGTCTGCCCGTTGAAGATGGGTCGGTACCCAATGTACAGTTCTATGATCTATCAGCTCTTGAATCGATCTAACGTTCACCAAGCTTCGCTTGTCTTGGATGCTTGGGTTCGGCGAAGCTACAGTGTCATACAGGCTTTTGCAGTCTGTGACAAGAAGTGTTGTGAGACGTTTACCTACTCTATGAGCTGGAATGCCGAAAATGAGTTCTCCCAGCATGTAGCTCAAAAACGCAAGCCGATCGGTCGCAGTGTCAGCGCTCACTGCTTCAGCTGCCAGAGTAGAACGGCAAACTCTCTTGCTTCTGCCAGTCTTCCAGTCTGCAATGGCTCCAATTGAAGTGCACTCAGTGACATTCGCAGAGGTCAACATGATGATCTGTCCATGTTGGCTGGCAGATCCCTGTGCGTTCGCCCAGGATGCATCACTGTACCCAACAATCACAGTGCTCTGATCAATGGGGACAGCTCGGATGCAAATGCCAAGTTCCGCAGTTGACTTCGCAAAGTCCAAGGTCTGGTTGAGGGCATCCAAATCAGCATAGGTCGTCTCAGACCCACGATTTGACAAGGAAACTGCGCTGGCTAAGTCAAGCCTGCATTGTCCTGCCAACCATTGAAGACATCCGCTCACTGACCGAAACTCAGGCCAATGCTCATCAGAGATCTTCGCATTCATCTTACCTTTCGGAATTTTCATGCCCTTGTCCAGACTGTTGATGAATGTAGTCTGAGTGATCTTGACATAGAGCTCGTTCTTCTCGTCATGACATATATGGATCTCTTTGCCCTTGAACGTGAGAGGTGCTCCGGGCTGCGCATACTGCTGGGATCCCCATTTGAAGCTGGCTTGGAACTTCTCAAAGGGGAAGCTGGAGTTGTGAGTCAGCAGAAAATCATCCACATAGCAGATCAGCAAAGCGCAAGGTGCAGGAGCGTTGTGAGGATCAGGGAACCAAAACAACATTTTGTCAAAAGAATGACAAATAAAGCCTATTGCTTCCAATCTGCGGCTCACTTCAACAGCCCAAGTATATGGGGCATTTGAAAGTCCATATATATTTCCAGTTATCTCATACAGCTGACTTTTGAAAACTTTGGCTCTTTCGACTATGGGATCCCTTGGAGGTTTCAGATACAGCTTGCCTGCTCGTTCTGACCAATCTGGATCCCCTTGGAGAAACGCAGTGGAAGCGTCTCCGCACCAAAGAAGCCAAACATCTCGACTTCCAAAAGCCTTTGAATTGGCGCCAGAAACAAAGATGATGTACACCAACATCTCTGAAGTCCTCGTAGGAGTTGGAGCCTGTCTCGTCAAATTGACTAGGTCAGGGTCTTGGTTGCCACGACAGACTATTCTGGTCTTAGCCTTCAGCGGTGGAACATTCTTGTTCTTGTCCCGGTAGCATCCCCTGGAAGTGATGATGCGCTTCTTCAACTTCGGGTCATTCAGGATGCGCCGAGCTTCATCTTCAGGAATCGGCTGCAGGGACTTCCAAGTGGTGAAGCTGTTTGCCTCCTTGATGGTGGCTTCGACAAAGGCTTGGATATAGTCGTCAGACTGCTGCATGATTTCTCGCCAGCTAAGTTCTTTCTCCTGAGCCTTTTGCTCTTTCCTTGTTTTTCTAGGCATGCCTTTCGACATGTCATCAAACTCTTCATCTGACTCTGAAAGTGTCGTTTCAAAGTCGCCTTCTTTCTCCGCAAGCTCGTTGACATAGGCAGTGATGAAGGTTTTGGAAGAGCTTGGGAGGCAATTGTCAGGGCTGCCATCCCATCCAGGCTCAAAGGAGTTGAGCTCACGATCGCTCGCAAAGAAGCTGGGAGCTTGTTTCGCACCAACATGCCATAGTTCCGTCAGGGTGCTCAACTCTGATCCAAAGTGATGGGCCTCTTCATCGTCATTGTCGTTGAAGGGACCTTCAAAAATGATGTCGCCCGATGTGGCGTCCAAAGTGCGCCTCCATTTCACTGAAGACATGGGTGGTCCATCTTCTTGGGCGATTTGGTGAGCAAATCAAGCCTTGCCCAGCAGCGTAAGCCTTGAAGAGGTGGCCCATAGAAGCTGCGGTAGTTGTAGAGCTCGTAGGACTTCTGTGCAACTCTTCTGGCTCGTGTGAGTTGTGCTGCCAGGGTTTCAAATGGCCGCTTCAAGACTGATGTTGCTTCAATTTGATCCTGATAGGGATCCTGTGCTGCTTGCTGTGCATCTTCCATCAGTTCTGGCGGAGTCCGTGGAACAAATTGTCCCGGATCATCCAAATCATCTGTGAGATCCACAGCTGGCTGAATGTTGGGATCAGTTTGTTGTTGTGCTGTACGTATGGATGGGTGTAGATGTGGCTGTGGTAGAGGTGGCATGGCTGCTGTGCTCTGTGCGTATGGTGCCGCATCTGTGGATGCTCTGGCGGTGTTGGCGTGTCTGTCAGGTGGGTGTGTAAGTTCTGCTTGTCTGCTTTGTATCCTGTGTCTTGTCTGAGTCGGTGTTCTTGATCGAATTCTTCTGGATGGCATATGGGGAACTGGTGTTCCAGGTGCTGGCTCGTGGAAAATGTTCTGTGTTTGTTGTATGTTTTGATGTAAATGGATTGATGGTCTTGATGATGGTTGCTGTGGTGGTTGTGGAGGTTGAATCTCAATAGGCTGGTTGCTGACTTGAAGATTGGACGTAGATGGGGCTTCGACTGCTTCAAGCTGAGGAGCAATTGGCGCATTCACTTCTGGGTACTCAAAGTCCAAGTCCAATTCCCCAGAAGCTTCAGCGACTTGGTCAGGTGGATGAACTTCTTCTGGAAGGGTCTCGTCAGTCCACAAATCTGACCTGATGTTGTCCTCCGCATTCTTGAGAGCTTGAAGATCTTGACGATCAGGGACATAGTCCTCATAGCCGAAGACATCTCGAACTTGGGTGTCAGCAACTTTGACAGTATGACTGCCACTTTGAAGCCACAGAGTTTTGCCATCTGGATCTTTCCCCAAATACCGCGCAATGCGGTATCCTCCACGTTTGCGATGAGAACGTGTAGTCCATCGCCAGTATGCCAAGAGGGATCCTGGCTGGGGCTCAAGCTGCAGCTGCTGTGAAGTTTTGCGAAGCAATGCCCTTCTCAAAGTCGAAGATGCTGAGGCCTCTGCAATTGCTTTCAACGCTTCGCATCTCATCAGGGCAGATTGCTGCTGAGCCTCAGAGCGAGACGAGCCAGAAATCAAAGCCCGAGGATCGCTCAAAAGGTCTGTGCCAACTCTTGGGATCTTTCCAAAGGCTGCGATGTATGGTGGTCGCCCAGATGACCAAGTGGCTGAGTTCTTGGCCTGAAGTGCTGAAACAATGGCCAAGTCAATGTCATCCGCATCGGTACAAGGCATGGAGTCGACGATGCGCTCCAGGAGCATTCTAAGCATTCCATTGTGACGCTCGATCACGCCCAACTTGTAGTGAGCTTCTCCTGGGATGACATCTAGATAGGCGCCACCTGCGCTCATCTTTTCGTCAAACTCAGCTTTGAAGGCGCCATCATCATCAACTGCAAGCCTCAAAGGAAATCCAAAATTCTGAAGCCAGCAAAGTCGAAGTGCCTCAAAAACCTCAGATGGATTCCTGGAAGTCAACCTTGTGGCAGCATGCAAATGAGTTGCTTCGCAAATCACCCCAAGAACCGGATGGTTCTTCGAAGTCAAATCTCTCAGGTAGAAGATGTCCGCCTGGAGGTTGTCAGCAAATTGCCCAATGCACTGTGGAGGTGCCGCTGCTGGGTTTGGTCGAAGTGGAGCTCGTGAGCGAGCGCAAGCTGCACACTGCATATTTTTGATGCATTTGATCACCTGGTCACTGGTGATGCCATTCAAAGCCAGCAGCTTCAGCATCTCTGGACCTGGAAGATGTCCAAGGTTCTTGTGCATTCTCGACACCGACACCTTGATGGATCTGTCGATGCCTGTGGAGTTGGGAAAAGTGATTTCATCATGGTAAATCTCGGAGTTCTGAATTGGTTGTGAAGCTTGAGATGGCTGAAAGTTGCCTGCCTCATCCACAGGAACTCCATCTCGCATCATGGCCTCTTCGGCTGGGATACCTTGTTCCTCATCAGTCTCATTGGGGTACCCATACCAGAAGATGCCCAGCTCAACAGGTGCCTTGAAGCGTGAACGTGGAAATCTGAGTTCAGTCAAGTCCTCAGTGATGACATCAACTTCAGGATTGTCCACGTACCTGAGAGCTGCGCCTCGATGGGTGTATGGAAAATGCAATGGATGTCGATTCACCAAAGGTCTTCGAGCGACCTGCACCCGAGTGAGCTGCCATGGAAGCATTGCTTGAACTTGAGCATATAGTGGTTCGTGAGGTTGGATGATGGCATCTCGCGAAGTCAAAAAGTCCATATGCTGAGATGCCAACTCCATCACGTTCCTCCAGCTCTGTTGGTCATCCACGGGCATGGAAAAACTAGCCAGGACTTGCTTGGGCTGGAAACGGCATGGGTTTCTCAACTGAGCCACCTTCTTGATGCCCTTGAGAATTGCCTGGACTAGACCCATGGGATAATGCTGTGACAAGGTAACCTCTTTGCCTTCCAGGGGAACGCACAAAGCAAGCTGCTCGGCGCTCAACTTCTTGGTCAAAAACTCCAAGAGCATGGGATTGTTGGATGCAAACTGGAAGGTCTTCTTAATGGGTTCACCTTTTGAATTCTTGCCTCCATATGCTCCAGAATGGCATTCGACGATCTGGCCATTCGTATATTCAAGCATCTCCAAGACTGATTCCTCCGACCAAATCCGGCTTCTTTCAGGATTTTCGATGAGGTAATAGTTGCCGTCATCATGTTGTTGTCGGCACCATTCCATGGATTTGACCACCGTAGGTCGTTCCTCATCTCTGATCCTTTCAAGTACCTCAGGACGGTCGTTATAGTTCATGTTTTCCTGCATGACCAACCATGGAGTGCAATGAAGGCCTTGAAGAAGAACAAGTGGATGCAAGGCCTTTCGAATTTTGAAGCTCCAGTGTTGACCTTCCACCGTAGAAAGATCAGTGCCAGTGTAGTAGTCCAATGGCATGGCTGCTGTCAAACCATACTTGGAGGCATCCTTGCTTATCAAAGCATTGCCGGCAAAGGTCTCCAGAATGTCGACCTTGTTCCTGGAATAGCGATGTTTGTTCGCCAAAGCTTCATAGGTGTCTGCTTCCACCTGCAAGGCATGTCGAGCCTTGCGAATCTTGCCAATCAGGTACTTTCGGTGGCCATCATTCAACCCTGGTCCTCGCCCCAGTCGTACAGATCTTCCTGACTGCCTGTCTCCTGCCACTCCATCTCCAACTCTGGATTGGGTGGGCCCTCTGCGGCCATGTTCAAAAGTCGTTGATAATGAACTTGGTGGATCTGATGGATGTTCTCGGCCGTGAGCAGGTTGAGGTCGTCCAGAACATGTTGAGGAATCTCCTGCACTGTAGGCTTGTTCAAAGGACTCTGAGAAGATGGATGGCCACGGCTCTTGGCTTTGGGTTTGGCTTTGGCTTTGGAGGTTGTTGCTCTCAGGGACCTCGACGTCGAGGATGCCGGCAAAGTGTTTGAAGGTGAGGGCTGCGGCAAAGAAGAGCTTGCCGATTGTGCGAGCCCAATGTCCTCCCAGCATTGACCTCGAGGATCCCATTTGCGTCTGGTGTGACACAGGGTGCACCTGGCGAAACTGCCCTTGAGATTGCCGTACCTCTTCCATTCCGGATGGGTGCATTCCGATGGGTGGTACTGAACGCTCCTCATCTGTGAAGCCAGTACCTCTTGTTCTTGTCGCATCTCCCATCGCTCCCTCAGTGTCAACCATACGCGGCTCGCCAATCCCACTTTGACCATTCGAGACATCCATCGAAGGGTCATGAGCTCCAAGTTGAGCACTGCCAAAATGAGTGCCTTCCATCGGAGCAGCCATTGAGGAACGGGCTGTCGAATCATCAGAAACTGCAAACACAGGGGCTGGCTGATCTCGAGGAAGTTGCTGCTTCAGACGCAAAACGTCACTGGTGGCAATGATCTCTGGATGTGGATCTTTCCAAAAACTCTCATGTGAAAGCGCATGCCAAACAGGATCTTGATGAACATGTTCATGAAACTCTGAAATTGAAACTGCAAGATGTCCATTGATCTTCTGAATCGGCACTGAAACATCCAACGCTCTAAAAAAAACTCTCTGCTTTCCCAGATCAACCACTGTGTCCAGCTGTTCCAAAAACGTGTTTGAAGCCAACAAAGGAATGCTAGTGTCAACCACGCTGGAACCTATCAAAAACAAACATCCACCCAATGACACCGGCATGTAAACTCGGTCCTTGGCATAGATAGGCTGCCCACGGCCAAATTGGAAAGCCTCACAGGTGTCAACATGCTTGACCATCATTCGATATTGGCCGAGGAGATGGACTTGTTGGGATAGCCATTGGGTGCCACAACACATACGCTGACATGCAGTGTCTAAAATCATAAAACCAACCAGTGGGGTCATATCGGTCATCATGATGTCATATACCGGAGTGTTGATATTCACAACCATGAAGGAGAAATAGTTAGGAACTTCAGGATGATCAGTTGGGAGATGTCGAGGCTCAGAATCTTGATCTTGAGACATGGTGAAGAAAACCTTTTTCGCAGGCTTGCCGCCCTTGTCAGGCTGGGATTTTCCATCCTTTGAATGTCCTTTCCCAGCACCTTTTGATGAAACAGTACATTCTGCATCTCCGGCACAGTGCCCTACACTTCCACAAGCGCTGCAGTGGCTGGTGCGTTTCCGGTCCTGAATTGACCGATTGCCAGAGTACTTTCTCCCCAAAGTGATCGACTGAAGTTTCTTGGCTGTGACAGTCAGCACTTCAGCAACTGACTGCAAATCAACACCTTCAGATTCTGCTTCTCCATCAACATCATGTTCCTCAGCTGGCTCATCCTGCTGAGGCTGACCATCTGGTTCAACTGCATCTTGAACATCATAGTACGATTCAGCGTCTGGCTCTTCTTGTTCTTCTTCGACCGGATCAAGATCCTGGTGCTCAGTCGCAAAAGCATGGCGAGGAGCAAAACCACTCTTGCCAGAGCCCTTGCTTTTGCCCTTGTTTCCTTTGGAAGACTGTGAGGCAGCTGAGCTGGTGCTGGCAGAGGTCGAAGAAGATGAAGATGACCAGTCACGCCTTGGCTGAAAGGCTTTGATAGGCTGTCCATCTTTTCCAAACAAAGGTGGCGGCGGCTTGTGCTCTGGAAACGACATGCAAAGACTTTCAGCAATGGCTTCGAAGGACAAGTTGAAGGCCGATCCAATCAAAACCAATCTGCCGTTTTCAGGCGACAGCCGAGATCTCTCCAACAGCCTATTGCCCATTGACTCACTGTCGTACATGCCACTTGCAGTGACACCGACACTCTCAAGGGCTCGTTCAGCTCTTCTGTATCGGTTCACAAAAGCTCTCATAGACTCATTGCTCTGTCTCACAATGGTCTCAAACTCTGACATCAACTTCCTTTTCTGGTACACCATCTTGGTCTCCAGGCCTTTCTTCAACAAACTCTCCACATAGTCAATGCCTGTAGATGAATGCAAACGATCCAAGTCGATGTGCTCCAACTCCTCCTCCGGCTCACCAGAAAGACTCGTATATAACATCAGTGCCGCATCACGCAGAGGCATGTAGGCTTGGATCTGTCGCTTCCAAACCTGCAGTTTGTTCTGCCACTTTGCAAAGCTCCTGATATCATCTCTGGAATAGCGCCAGGCAGGTGGAGCTGGTGGTGCTCCTGATCGAAAACGAAGTCCACGCTCAGGCCCTTTTCGGCTGTTCCAGCTGTCCTGAGACGAGGATCCATCTGCATTGTTAGTGTTAGTCTTTAGGTTCGGTACATTCGCATTCTTCAGGGTCGTTACCAAGTCATTCAAACTGCGGTTGGGGTCACCAAGGAGTTCACCGGAACGCTGACTTAGTTCCGAACACTGAGAACTGCGATCTGACTGAGGTGATTGTTCTACATCAGGTCTTTTCCGGCGTCTTCTCCTGCGAGGCCGCTGCAAATCTGGATCAACCACAGGATCTTCCGTAGGATGCTCAGACTCAGCATGCCTTTCATGGCCATCATCATCCAATGAGCCTTCTGAAGGGTCAGGTGGAGGCCAAAAACGGGGTGCCCTAGAATCCGGCTGCAGTTCCACGGGCTCAACTGAGTGAACAGGGGAATGGCGAGGTGAATGCCGTGGCATGAACATCCATGTGCCCTCAGGAATCTCTGCTTTCACAGTTCTAGAAGCATCATAGTATCTATCACCATCACATTGAACACATCTCCAACAGTCATGTCGCCACTCGAATTTGTGATGATTACAGGCCATGCATCGCCAAAGTGAACTAGAAGCTGCACTAGCGGAATGAACTGGGCTCAACAAATCAACGGGTGGTCCTGGAACTGGCGCATCGAGCAATGGCGAGTCACAGGAGTCGATGTGGGCACGTTGGCCAAACATCTCGATGCACCAACGCAAGCTCCGGTGCCAGATGAATGAACCACGTGCCAAATGTGGTCAAACGAAATGCACTTGCAACGCAATCAGCAAGTCGGCATGTTTTGCGCGGCAAAACGGTTGATGCAAATGGCTCTGGATCCTTGAGGAGCCAACGGAAATCATGGACAGGATGGATCAATGCTCAGAAGCAACACCAAAATCACAACAAGTCCCAACATTGTTCGATATTCGCATCATTTGCCTCCGTGTAATCCTCCACCATGTCTCAGGTCGGGTGGCGTCCGTGGTTTCTCACGGTCGCGCATCCCTGCAAACAAAGAAACAAATTCAAAACCACTCTGAAAACCTCTGCCTTCTCAAAGAAATCAGTCACAAAGACTAAGTCAGACTAAGTCAGACTAACAATACTAAGAAATACTTTTGGCATTGTCAAGCAATGATTGCCAAACCCTCTTGAGGCAGAAAAAAAAAAACATCAGAAAACGCATGAGAAACTGATATTGATCAGGTACCCAGCTGCCTGTGCTCATGGATTTCGGTTCCCAGCTTTTGGGCCCCTCTCCTGTACAAAGCGCAATTTCCGGACTCAGGATTTACGCTGGTTCACTGGTTGCAAAATATAAATATATATATATATAAATATCTATATATATATTATATATATGCGTAATTAGCCTTGAAACCATTGAGATCCAATGAGCCATAGAAAGAAACGTCACGTTTGAACGTCAAGTGCGAACCAACTTGAATTATCAGCATAGAATCATGCACAAGGAGCATACTCAGCATAATCAGCGCAATCCGCATAATCCGCATAATCAACTCGAAAGAAGCAAGATGGATGCAATCTTTCAGCTGCAAGCACTTAGACTCTGAGAAGTACAGACAAGTCTCGAAAAAAACTCGAAACAAGTCCCAACATTGTTCGATATTCGCATCATTTGCCTCCGTGTAATCCTCCACCATGTCTCAGGTCGGGTGGCGTCCGTGGTTTCTCACGGTCGCGCACCCCTGCAAACAAAGAAACAAATTCAAAACCACTCTGAAAACCTCTGCCTTCTCAAGGAAATCAGTCACAAAGACTAAGTCAGACTAAGTCAGACTAACAATACTAAGAAATACTTTTGGCATTGCCAAGCAATGATTTCCAAACCCTCTGGCACTTTGACGCAGAAAAAAAAAAACATCAGAAAACGCATGAGAAACTGATATTGATCAGGTACCCAGCTGCCTGTGCTCATGGATTTCGGTTCCCAGCTTTTGGGCCCCTCTCCTGTACAAAGCGCAATTTCCGGACTCAGGATTTACGCTGGTTCACTGGTTGCAAAATATATATATGTGTAATTAGCCTTGAAACCATTGAGATCCAATGAGCCATAGAAAGAAACGTCACGTTTGAACGTCAAGTGCGAACCAACTTGAATTATCAGCATAGAATCATGCACAAGGAGCATACTCAGCATAATCAGCGCAATCCGCATAATCCGCATAATCAACTCGAAAGAAGCAAGATGGATGCAATCTTTCAGCTGCAAGCACTTAGACTCTGAGAAGTACAGACAAGTCTCGAAAAAAACTCGAAACAAGTCCCAACATTGTTCGATATTCGCATCATTTGCCTCCGTGTAATCCTCCACCATGTCTCAGGTCGGGTGGCTTCCGTGGGTTCTCACGGTCGCGCATCCCTGCAAACAAAGAAACAAATTCAAAACCACTCTGAAAACCTCTGCCTTCTCAAGGAAATCAGTCACAAAGACTAAGTCAGACTAAGTCAGACTAACAATACTAAGAAATACTTTTGGCATTGTCAAGCAATGATTGCCAAACCCTCTTGAGGCAGAAAAAAAAAACATCAGAAAACGCATGAGAAACTGATATTGATCAGGTACCCAGCTGCCTGTGCTCATGGATTTCGGTTCCCAGCTTTTGGGCCCCTCTCCTGTACAAAGCGCAATTTCCGGACTCAGGATTTAAGCTGCAAAATATATAAATATATATAAATATCTATATATATATATTATATGCGTAATTAGCCTTGAAACCATTGAGATCCAATGAGCCATAGAAAGAAACGTCACGTTTGAACGTCAAGTGCGAACCAACTTGAATTATCAGCATAGAATCATGCACAAGGAGCATTCTCAGCATAATCAGCGCAATCCGCATAATCCGCATAATCAACTCGAAAGAAGCAAGATGGATGCAACCTTTCAGCTGCAAGCACTTAGACTCTGAGAAGTACAGACAAGTCTCGAAAAAAACTCGAAACAAGTCCCAACATTGTCCTCCACCATGTCTCAGGTCGGGTGGCGTCCGTGGTTTCTCACGGTCGCGCATCCCTGCAAACAAAGAAACAAATTCAAAACCACTCTGAAAACCTCTGCCTTCTCAAGGAAATCAGTCACAAAGACTAAGTCAGACTAAGTCAGACTAACAATACTAAGAAATACTTTTGGCATTGTCAAGCAATGATTGCCAAACCCTCTTGAGGCAGAAAAAAAAAACATCAGAAAACGCATGAGAAACTGATATTGATCAGGTACCCAGCTGCCTGTGCTCATGGATTTCGGTTCCCAGCTTTTGGGCCCCTCTCCTGTACAAAGCGCAATTTCCGGACTCAGGATTTACGCTGCAAAATATATAAATATATATATAAATATCTATATATATATATATTATATATGCGTAATTAGCCTTGAAACCATTGAGATCCAATGAGCCATAGAAAGAAACGTCACGTTTGAACGTCAAGTGCGAACCAACTTGAATTATCAGCATAGAATCATGCACAGGAGCATACTCAGCATAATCAGCGCAATCCGCATAATCCGCATAATCAACTCGAAAGAAGCAAGATGGATGCAATCTTTCAGCTGCAAGCGCTTAGACTCTGAGAAGTACACCAGACAAGTCTCGAAAAAAACTCGAAACAAGTCCCAACATTGTTCGATATTCGCATCATTTGCCTCCGTGTAGTCCTCCACCATGTCTCAGGTCGGGTGGCGTCCGTGGTTTCTCACGGTCTTGCGAACCTACAAGGCATTACGGATTTACGGATTCCAACTGATGCTAAATGCGTCTGATATATATATATCATTATATATCAGTGTGTGTGTGTATTTTTATTTATCTATTACTATATATATTTTATATATAGGTTAAAATCCATTTGTTCCTGGTCTTTTCCTGAGGCCAGGGCTGGACAATGGAGTTTTGAAACTCGTAGGTTTCCATGCACTCACTGGGTCTCCTCACCATGAGCCAAGTTGCACTTTGATCGTCTACATGGGAAGGCATGTCATTGTAAGATATGGTAAGCTCTCCAGACTTCCAAGCTTAAATGAGTTTACAAGTGATGTATCTATGCGCATGGATACTGGATATCACTGGATATCACTGGATATCACTGGATATCACTGGAATCAGTCCAACCCTAGAAACGTGCCACAGCGGTCATCTTAGACACGTTTGGACCGTCCTCCAAACATACCTTCAAGATCCCGAGATCCAGAAGGTGTGGAATATGCAGAATGCCCTGAATGCCCTGCCGAACAAATGTCAGAAACAAATTTCAGAATTTTTGTCGTAACATGTCCTAACTTGCGCCTTGAAATTCTTTGGGAGTTGGTAGAGGTGGACCAGCCATCCCTTCACGTCCTGCCGGGAAGAGATATGCCTGATGTGCCTTGTGACGACAAAATACGACGACAAAATCCCCGAGTACCCCGCACCTCTCAGCAATGACCTTGGGAGAACGGAGTGGAACGGAGTGGATGCATCGTGATTTCTGATTTTCCCCTTGGGACATGAATTCAATGAAGCGAGATTGAAAACGGTGCCATCACGTGGCATCTGTGTTTAAAAATGCAACATGTGCTGATGGCCTCCCGGATCTCCCGGCCAACTCTTCGGACTAAAGCACGGACCGCTCAGGCAGAGAGCCAACCGAAGGTGATTCTGGTTGATATGGCGGTGGCGGTTCCCTGAAATCACCTGGAAGGTCTCATAACCGACTCATAACCCTCACATATGACCGAGCAAACTGAAAGTGAAATGGCAATGAACTGACTGGGCGTCGCCTTGAGATCTGCTTAAACCGGAGCCGGCCTGTAGGAGACATGGCACATGTCTGGCTCCCCTCCCTTTGGTTAACGGTTCTCCTTGGGTTGTTCCTTCATTTTCCCATCATCAGACTTATTTGTCCAAGAAAGTTGCAGTGTAGTTCAAGTACATTGCAACTAAAGTTGGCTGAAGGTGATCAATATAGCTATGCTGTACATACTGTACATATCTGTACATTGCGTATGGGTATGTATAAATCTAGAAGTTGGAACAAGATGGAACAACTTGACTAGGCGGTTCTCTTCCCTTCCACAGTTTGGAGTCCTGCCTGCATGTGTGGTGGACGAACAGGTCTGAGGTTGCGTGGATTCTCCCAGCCCTGTGATCAGCATGGGAATTGCTGTTAGAATTGCCATGGAATTGCCAGGCCTGAGGGGCATCCTTTCGCTCGAGTTCTTTGTCAAGCGCCTTTCCGACTGAGCGATAAAGAACGGGCAATCATTCTTAGAAGTTGGTATACTCAGTACATGTTGACACTTTGGAAACACGTATCCCGCGTAGGCCCACAAGTTTGCCAAATTATTCTCAAAAAAAATCCACATGTCACACATGTAAAAACATCTTGTGATCAAGTCTTGCTGTGCCAAGTGACATCATAGGCTCCTGCCAGAATACGAAAACTACGCTTTCTCCAGTGGGGCAAGTTATATAACAGTTTTGCCGTGCTGACTTTCATCACATTGATCTGCGCTAGTCTGCATTCCTACCTTCCTGGTTCCAAATCGTTCCAACAACTCTGAGCTCAAACTTCAAAACATCTCAGGAGATCAAAACATCAGAAGCTAAAATGAATCTGATTCTAACACTTTCACATTCCATGCTCAGTATCGAAACACCTTTACACCCAAATGCCCCGAAGTTTGGGAGTCAATGGGAGTCATGATGACCACAGCAAATGAGAAACCGTCAAGCAAAGCAACTCTGAATGAACCACACGCGTCTTCCCATTTGAAACTATCAAATTGCGTAAAATTGAGTACCCAGAAGAGCCATAAGAAACAAGACAAACTGGCTATGCACAACAGGATACAACAGGTCTGCCGAAAAATGCCAAAAAGCCCCAGTGACTTAAGCTTTAGCGATTATATAAATGGGAAAAAAAAACACTGAAAGAACTGGTGAAATTCGGAGAGCCAAATATGATGTGCCTGAACTTCATTCCACGCATCAACGAGCACGGAATCTTTGCCTCTCCTGCACCGTTGCGAACGCCCAGCCGTTTCCAAGCATTCTCCTGGTTGCCTTGCGCAAAGTAAAACTGCACATGCACTTGGTTCCAAATGTTCCAAAATGTTCCAAAATGTATGTTCCACATTGTTCCAGTATGTTCACACTATCACTATATCAATATCTATCAACTGTCTGTTTGAGGGCCCAACGAGCGGGTGAGGCCGGTGATGTTTGGGCAAACTGGATTTCATTGATCTGGTCGTCAAAGGTCACAGCCAGTGAGTCGTGGAGTTTTTGCTCGCGGGGCTTCTGAGCTTTACCTGCGCGCCAGCAGTCACTGTGTCAAAAACGGCCCTGTGAATATGATCCAAATACATCCAAATCATCCATTTGATTTGAACGAGATGTTCAACCTCTGTTCGATAGTGAAGGGACAAGAGATGACAAGAGAGGGCTTGGAGTTTCAAAATTTTCAAACTCAAGAACTACAGATAACTACAGCATATGTCAGCCATGTTATGTTCGTTCTGTCCCGAATCGGCAAAGCTGTGGCTCTGTGGATCTTGATGGCGCCGCCATATGGCGCGCCTACTGCCCTTGTTGGACTCTTTCCGCGGCGCTTGGGTTTCCCGGATGATGTGCTGCCTCAGTTCAATCAATGTCTTCAAAAGTCCAAGAACTCCAAGGTCAACGAAGAAAACATGAGAAAACATTATCCACAGTTGAAGATCTTGTCAAAGTTCTTTAGTTGTTTGAAGTGGTTCATGGTTCCACTCTCCCACCGTTTTTGGGGATTCGGATAGCGGATAAAGGAACAGCAAGTTCCTGTTTCTGTGCCCCTTGCTGGCGCCTCCTGTTTCGAATACTCCAACGTCATTCACAGCATTGACCACTGACTGCGTTAGTTCTGAAGCTGTCATGTACGAACCTGGGCCACGGCCATGAAGTTTATAATTCCATGCGTAAAACAGAAAAACCCGGCCATGATAATCTCAATCCAGTTTTGCAAACTCATGCAGAAACAGATTGAATAGAACATTACCATGTCATAGATTTCTTCCAAAATCATATTATATGAAGTTTTCATGAGGAGCCCATGTTAGAGATGTTAGCCGCTGTTAGCCCATACCTTGGTGTACAGCCACAGCACCATCCCCGAACCATCCCCGAATCCAGGTCATCCAGGTCATCCAGGTAGCGTCTCAGTTCTGTTCCCCGAGGCCTTTTGCAGGTGGGACAGGTCGATGTGCCCGGTGGGATCCTGGACTGGCTGCAGATCTGACAGGTCCAGGCGGCGGTTTTGTCGAACTCGGCATTCCTTGGGCGCCATGCTGGCCATGCTGGGGCCATGCTGGGGCCATGCTGGGGTCATGTGGGACTGGGATGACTGGGCCATTGCCAAAGGGCAGATGCAACGGCAATGGGCACTGGGCAATGGTTGGTGTGTTCCTTGATGTTCCTTGATATCTTCAAAGGCATTCCGCGTTATAGACCATTATAGACCCTAAACATGATTAAACATGGCCAAAGCTGACACTATCCTGACACTATCCTGACACTATCCTGACGCTTCCCCCTTATCATCCCTGATCATCCCTGAAAACTCACCAGGGAATGCACAGCTGACCGCAGTTGACCGTGCCAGGCTGCAACACAACCGTCGTGACGGTGGACTCCACGGGGTTCTCTTTCAGCTGGTCCACCCAGGTCGCTAAAGGTTGATCCGTCCTGATGGAGCATGGAGGATATGGTGGGGAGAGATGGTGGTGTCCCCATGGTGACCCGTGTGGTGTCCCCATGGTGTCCCCATGGTCCCCTGCCTGGTGGCAAATTGAAGGTTCCCCCGCCTCGGTCCGGGCGCTGGCTGAGTTATGTCCCACAACGGCTTCCAAGGCCGCCAAGGCCCAGACAATGAACCGGGCGCGGAACTCCGGGCCAGGCCTTGTACCAAAGCTGCAATCACCCTAGAAGTCCTTAGAATCCCTAGATACCCAAACAGCCTAGACACATCTAAATCATTCTAAATCTAAACTTAACAAGTATCTAGAATCAAGTATATAAATTTATATAAACACATCTAAGGACTACAGTGTAGTGACTACAGCATAAAAAGTGGTGTACCCTCTATGATTTCTTCTGATACTTACTTTTTGATGCTACCATGGTGCTATCACATCCACAGGTGCTCAGCACATGTCCAGATTTCAGGAGTTTCGCACGTTTCGCGCCTGGCAGTTTCGACTGCCTGGGCGGTTCGGGCGCTTTCGGCAACGGCTCTGGCTGATCTTCTCCTCGCTGCACACATCGGGCGGAGATCACTGGAGCATGGCCAGCAGGGCCAGCAGGGCCGTCTCAGTGCCAGGCCATGATGTTCACAACGTTCATGTTCCACCTGTTCCACCTGTTCCACCTTGGCAAGTGGTCCCATGTGGTCCCTCACCAGTGGAGCGGAGTCTAAACCGTTAAGGAAAGGATAGGAAAGGCTCTGGGTCTCAGGCTCTGGGTTGGGTGCCAGCAGCTCCCATCGGTCCATCGCAAGCAGAATTGCAGAAGTGCGGTGTATCAGCTGAAGTTCTGAAGCTGGTGGAAATTTGAAGCCTCACAAAAGCCCTTCAAAACTGCTTCGCTTCTCCTGCAATTCTTCTATCTTTTAAAGGGTGTGAAGATGGGTGAAGCCTCTTCAACTGTCAATGACCCGGCCAGCACATCACATGGCAAGTCGAAAGGCAAAGCATTGCGTCACTTCAAACCGCACACACGAGCCAATTTGCGTGCGGAAAGCTCCCAGATGCTCCCAGCGGGCAGACTGGCCACACAATGATCACAATGCCCAAGAAAAAATACCGACAAGAAATGCAAAGAATCGGCACAGCTACTCAACAGTGGGAAGATGAACTTCACATAAGGGAAGTGGCATCTTTTGTCTTTCGGGCCATACCAATCCGATGCTCAGGCTTGCAGCTGCCATCACACCTTCCTTGCATGTGTCAGAATATGTCCGAAATTAAGTGTCATTCAAGGCGTCACATGTGAAAGTTTGTTTCATGCAAGAGCGCCCAAACAACACGCCTCACGATCACAGCATATATCTGAAGTTTTCTGAACTTGGTGAATTTTACTGTCATGGTTTCTGAGTCGCAACCCAGGGCCGCAAAAGGTTGCTGCCCGTCAACAAACAATCAGCATCAATCAGCACCTTCACGCCTTGCGCACGACTTCGATGCTGGAGTCTCGACACGCCTGAAAGCGTCAAAGCTGCCTTGTCACTGGGTATCAGTCTGGACAGGCTGTGGACAGGCTGTGGGTGGCTATGGACAGGCTGTCCACAGTTCGCCAGGTTCAATGCAAACAATAGAAAGCTGACACATGATGACACTGACACTGATTGTCTTGAGTCTTGACTTCATCTGTCCTGCGACCTGGGGAGAGTGCCCCACATCTTACCAAAGAATTAGCAGATTTAGCAGAATGTCGAAAATGTTCGGAAAAAGCGGCCACCGTAAACACGTGTAAACAATCTGTAACCGCCATAACATCTGGGCACTTTTCTTTTTTTCCGGCCAAGCTCAGCGTGCCAAGTTTTTTGGCGGCCTATGGTTTCGTCCTGCCCAGCTTCTCAATCTTCTCGTAGAACTCTTCCACGGTAAACCGCTGATGTCCTGGGAAGTTGTCTGCGAAGATGCCCTCGGATGTGATGCCAACGATGCCTTCTGCCACCGTCAACAAGAGATCAGACATTGGAACAAAGGCCCACTCGCAGATTGGGAAATCAGGCTCCAAACCTCGAGGTGCTTTGGATCTACCAGCCCAGCCAAACGTCTGAGGTGTCTGGACATCTGCTTTGAAAAGTCCAAGACTCCGCCCATGTGAGGCACCAGCACCACTCTCCGTCCATTTTAAAATCTCTTTCCACAAATCAGCAGCAAGAGTTCGGAGGTCAGGGTGTGTCAACGGCAGCGCCCCATCAGCACCAGATGGAAGAAGGGCGGCAATGGCCAGTCGCCATCGTCGAGCCCAAGCGGCACATTGTCGTTCGGCATCTGCTGCAGTGGTGTCCCAATGACGGCGATATGTGGGTTTTCCATCTAGAGTCCGTCCTGGAACTCTGACGGTCCCACACTCACCTACATCCCACTTGCTACGCATTCTGGTAGGTTTGTTCCCAGGCTCTTCTGCATTTCCCTCTTTGTCTTTTGAAGCTTTCTCTTTCAGCTCTTTGTCTTTGGCATCTTTGGCATCTTTGGCATCTTTCTCCTTCTTCTCTGCCTTGTCTGATTTATCCAATTTCTCCTTGTCTCTATCACGATCCCGGCCGTCCCTGCCATCGCGGCTGCGGCTGCGGCGCCGTCTGCTGCGGCTGCGGCTGCGGCGGCTGGGGCTGCGTCGCCGGCGCCGGCGCCTCGACCGGCTGCGCCGCGAGCGGCTACGGCTGCGGCGCCGGCTGCGCCGGGAACGGCTGCGCCGGGAACGGCTGCGGCTGCGGCGCTGACTGCGGCTGTTCTTCCTCTCTTCGACGATGCCAAAGAGCTTTCCAGGAGGATATTCCACCATGCGCTCCAACTCTAAAGCTTTCTTCCTAATGGACTCATCCTCTGACTGCGCGAAAACTTCTTTCACCAACTCAACTGACTGTTTGAATTTCCATTCCTTTCCTTCTTTAAAATTCAATTTGGTAACAGCCTCTTGGGTGGCCTCTTCCATTAGTTGCATGATCCCCAGCTGGAGGGTCATCTTGCCACGATGTCGAAGCTTGTCGTAAGCAGTTTGGAACGTCGGACCTGCACGGCTTCCCTTGTTGTCGCAATCCATGAAGGCACAAAGAAAAATTCAAAAAAAACACTTGGGAAAAAATGAATAAAAATGAACATTAACACCTTGGAGCTACTCGAACATCTTGAACTGGCTTAAAGGACAACAGAACATGCTTTGAACTTGGTGATCTTAGTGGTATTTTTTTCACGGAGCGATAAGAGAAGAATCGAAGTAAGCCTAATCATGATTCGTTTTCATTCCCCAACGCCATCAACCCTTTTAAGCCCCCAAGCAGCCAGAAAAAAAATCAGAAGGGATCAATTCGATCAAAATGGCTATCACAACAAAGTTCATAGTGCCCGGCCTGAGAGAAGTGTCCAATATGTTTCGAGCAACTTTTGTGCCTTCGTTTGGTTGTCCATCTCAGGTTCCTTCGGCTCCGGAGGCTTTCCCGCATCGGTCTGGCAGGGCCAGGGGTTGCAATGAATTACAAAGTGGTCTCTCTCCCTCTCTCTCTCTCGCTCTCTAATGCTATATAGTATTGTATAGTATCATATGTGTTTCTATTGTAACTCTGTGTATATATATATATGTGTGTGTGTGATATGACGTATAGTGATGTATAATGATGTATACACATACAGGGATATATGGTGGACAACACATGATCACTATCTCCAGGGTATTTGGGAGTTGGTTCCCGTTGGCCCACCGTTTGTGATTTGTGGAAAACATGAGAAAACCCCACTGCCTCGTCTGCATAGACCCTGGTATCATTCTTGGGGTCATTGCTGTTGTCCCAAACATGCAGCTGCAGATGTTCACGGAACTCCCTCCACAAGGCCAACTCGGGGAAGTTTTGCATGATCGAATTCCAGCCGGCTCTGATGTGACCATCTCCAAATTGCCTGGCTTCAACCAACAACAGGCGATTGATGAGGCACAGAAACTGCGCTCGATACCGCTTGGGCGCACAGTCATATGAAGTTCTCACAGGTGTGCCACCAAAAACATCCAGCAGGCCAGGCTTCTGAAACCACTCACTGGCCAACAACAAGGCTTTCTGTGAATTGAAAGTTGCAGCCCTGTTCAAAGCCAATCGATCAATGTGACCTTCCCCTGCCGTGGTGGCCACGGTGTAAAGCACCCGAGTGGCTTCGGCAAAGATGGCCTCCTGCGGTCGTTCCAACATCTCTGCCGTAGCGCTGCGCCCGGCGAAGGCCACCAAGGTCTTCAGCGCGTTGCGCTGCTCCGTCAGGCCCTGCCGCAGCTCATCCGCGGCCTCCGACAAGCGCTTGAAGGCGGCACCGGCCGTGGGAATGGTGGGGTTCTTGTCCGGGTGCAGGGCACGGGCCAACTGGCGATAGGCATAGGCAATGTCCTGCTCACCATAACCACCCTGATGGGCTCCACCGAGGCGAAGAACTGCCTCAAGAGATCAACATAGATCAACATAGATCAACATAGATCAAATATGATCAAATGTTGCGGTGGCGGTTGCGAATGAAGAAGGTGAATCAAAATTAAGGGACTTATGATGATTTGTGATTTATGTGATGTGTGCCGGCCCCAAACTCACACGGTCATGTCCATGAAAATTTGCTGTAGTTCAAACATAGGAGTGAATTGCTCCAGCTTTGTTCCCAGAACACATCCTGTCTATACATTGTCATCATATGTCATCATATGTCATCATATGATCATCATATATCTATACGACACATGAACACTATATGAACACTATATATCAAACGACGTGACTCGAAATGACTCGAAATATCTTGAAATCGTCGCTGGTCCAAGGCTGGTAGGCTAAGGCGGCTAAGGCGGCTATAGGCGGCTAAGGGACTCCTGCTCCCAGAATCCGGCCATTTGAAGGACAGATGCGCTCGACCTCATCGGCCGGTGGTCCCACCAAAATCTTCTCCTCTCGATGTGCTTCGATGACAGAGTCGCGCAACCTTTTTCGAGTCTCCGGATCATCAAACCACAACTCATCCCCAAAGAGTTCAACTCCATCAATTCGAATTGGTGCCGGAGGTTTTCCCACCGGTGGAGGTGGTGGTGCAGGTGGAGCCGGATCTTCCAAATTTCCATTTCCAGTGTTCACCTTGGGTTTTTCGGCTTCATCCCGTTGTTTCCGCAGGCGTTCCAGGATTTTCTGCGTGATGGCGGGCAGTTTGGCCGCGCGCGCCGCTGGCGGCAGACTGCTGGGCAGCGTCTTCTCCGCCATGGCTTTCGCTTGGAGCTCCAGGTCTTCATCACTGGCCATGACCAAGGGCCCCAGGCCCCCCCCAATGGGCCCCCCAGCGGTGCCCGGCCAAGGGCGCTAGCCCAGAATGGCTGCAAAACGATAGAAAATGATAGAAATTACGCACGCAAATATCAAATATGTTAAACATTGTTAAACTGAATGGGGGGTAATCTACTGATGCAGGTTTTGGGCATGGAAAGTCAAAAGAGATGAAAAGGATAGAAAAGGCGTGTGAAAAACGACGTCGACAAGAGAGAAGCAGGTCGTTATCTCCAACACCTACAGGACCTACAGGAACTCACAATTCTGAAGTCCACGCCTGCTGCTTGGCATCGCTTTGCACGTGCCAGGGTCGGATGCTGACTGACTTGGCCGCAGCTCTCGCTAAAGAATCCCAACAGGGGCCTCGCCCTCCTAGCTGGTCAACTGATGTCAACTGCTTTAATCGGAGAAAACCTGTTGCAAAACACGGAGTGGAGATGTGTCAGGACACTGTTCGAGAAGCTTTTGCAAAGGATTTTTTGGATAAAACGCAACTTAAATGTCAACGATCCAACCTTTCTTGATGCCAGCTGTGCAGCTTGAAGAGCCTTTATGGCTGCACTGCATGGACTGGAACGGCTGCCATTAACATCGGATTCGCACCTGAGATGATCTGAGATGCTTCCCACAATCCGTGGCCCGTTGGGTTATTTTTTGCAACCACTCGACATTGTTCCGGTTGACTGCAAGCCTGGCTATCCTGGCTTACTCACATGGGATCATCCATCATCCGATCTCCGGCCTTTTCTGCGACTTTGGGTACTCTATCGTCAGCTTCCTAGCTTTACACGGATGTCGCTTCAAAGTTGCAACTCCAACTGCCTTTTTGGCTCAACATATCTCAACATGCATGAGTTCCAAGACACCTTCACAGCGCCTCAACATCATAAGATGTGGTGAATTCTGCTGGCTTCGTGTGGCCAGCCGTCAAACCCTTCAAACTTTCCTACGTGAAGAGAGGAAGCCCTAAGAAGATCAACTGAACCAACTGCAACTGGATCAGCGGCGCAATGGGCGCAATGGGTGCAGCGGCAGAGATCACTGCGGCCGGACCACCCTGACCATCGCAGGTAGCACAGGAACTTCTGGTGGTACAGCGACAAATGCCACAATTCACTTTGCCAACGCCGCAGGACGAGGCCGGTTGTGTTGCGACAGGTGATGTACCATCCATGCCGTGGCACCAGCGACAGGTCGATGGCTCGACACATTGACATCCACCACAATTCACCAAGCCGAGCTCACAGCCGCCAAGGACACGGGACACGTTGCCGTTGCCGGCACCACGGATCCCATGGGAGATCCCATGGGAGATCCCGGCTTCGGGTTCAGCTGAGGAACACAGAGCCAGCACGAAACATAGAAACAGCCGAAACATCCGAAACATCACTGACTCGTCACTTGGCACATCGCAAGGGCAATGTCCGGTTTTTCACTTCGTGCCCATATGGCTTCAGCATAGATGCGTTTTTTCTACAAACGGTTGGCAACACTTGGTGACATTATGCGACGTTACTCAGTTCTTGCTGCAAGTTCACCTCATATTAAAAACATTTAAAAACCTTGAAAAGTTTGATCCTCTAAATATTTGTCAATTTTCTTCGAGATGTGCCGGAGTTCAAGTGAAAACAAGTGACAGCAAAGTTTGCCTCACGGCCGGGAAATGCCCTGAAATGCCGGGAAGCAGTGCCCCATCTTTTTCTCTCCACGGCATCATGTGGCACTGCTGGGGCTATCAGTGCTATCAGCTTCACGTTTGGAACGGAGCATGGCAACCTCTTCGACAATGGCCTGCCGCTCCTGTTCACCGCCGTTGTCCAACACCGCCTGTCACTGCCAGCCCCCCACTGGGTCTTCATCAGACTAGTGGATATTAAATCGGTTGATTTTTGTTGATTTGATATTTTTTGATATTTTGGGGGTAGGGATGGGTAGGGCATATTACAGAATTGATTCGCATGTGATGGGTTTCAAACATGTTCCGTTCGCTGTTGGCCTTGATGATCCACTTTTTCTTTTTGAGTCGAGCCACCTCCTGGGGCACCATGGCATGGATGCATGGATGCATGTTAAAAATTTCAGAGGATGTTTTAATCTACGTATATCTATGTGTTCTTCTATTTTTTGAGGTTCCCCCTTTCACTGGAACAAGACTGGTTGGCTTAGTTGTCTGTTTTCTTAGGATCTGGCATTTCGCAAGGTCACTGCTTCGAGGACCAGTTGAGAGTGAAACTTCTCCTCAGCCACTGAGTGTCACACCAAAACTGTTGGTCATCAAATAGCAGGTCATCTATCGTCTAGAGAAGGCCAAGGGGAAAAACCAACAATAATGCTATGATCTGCTATGATCTGCTATGATGATGACAAAATTGCATAACTGGCCAAAAAAATCCATGAAGCTGATGGTTCCTGCCGGGCCCCCCACAATCTTCTGCCCAATGGACACCACAGAGCCCGGTTCCGATGCGTCCGAACCGATCACGGCCAGAGCGCCCTTTGGCGTCAGCTCCTGCGAAGGGCAGCATCTGGAAGCACCAAACTCACCAAACTGATCACATCATAGTCAACTTATAGTCAACTTATAGTACTCTTGGTACTCGACTATGGCACTTGAAATCCATGGGAATAAATCAGGAACTGACGAACTAGCAATAAAAACTGATCAAAATATCTACTGAAAAGTTTGGGGGGTGAGACCCAAATGGGGTGAGAAAACCATCTTTAAAAATATGAGGAAACATGGGAAATTAGGGAAAATCATGGAAGATAATGAAGAAAATATGACAACATGACAAGGGGCATAAAAACATGACAATTTGAGAATTTGACAGTTTGCGAGAACTGTGGCTCAAATTTCTCAGTCAGTGCGCTTGGATGGTATCCAGCACGAGTTTGCAATGTCAAGGGCTCAGGTTCGTACAAAGCCTGTGGGCAGATCCATCACATGTGATTCTCAAAGGAGAATCAGGACAGCAGTGGTCTCCTGTTTCTTGAAGGTCAAAACATCTTCAAATGAATGGGCTTCAAATGGCAGGGTCTCACAGAGGGCAAGGTAGGGCAGGGTCTCGCCCATCAAACATCTTCAAACAAATAAGAGCAGATGGCAGGGTCTCACACATCAAGGAAGGCAGAATCTCACATAAAGGCAGGGCTTCACAGAAGACAGGGTCTTGCCCCTTAAACAAAGGCAGGGTCTCCCAGAAGGCAGGGCATCATAAAATAAAACATAGATAAGTTAGGGTTTCTCACACAAGGAAGAGTCTCACAGAAGGCAAAGCCTCACAGAAGCCAGGGTCTCACAGAAGGCAAGGCCTCACAGAAGCCAGGGTCTCACAGAAGGCAAGGTCTCACAGAGGGCATGGTCTCACAGACAGCAAGGTGTGTCACTCATAGCAGGGACTCACACAAGGCATGGTTTCACAGAACACAAGGTGTCACATGTTGAACTGAGGCCTAACTCCCACAGAAGGCAGGGCATCACAGAAGGCAGGGCCTCACAGAAGGCAAGGCCTCAAAGAAAGCAAGGTCTCACAGAGGGCCCAACATTAGGTCTCAGAGAAGGAAGGGTCTCACAGAAGGCAACGCCTCACAGAAGCCAGGGTCTCACAGAAGGCAAGGCCTCACGGAAGCCAGGGTCTCACGGAAGGCCAAGTCTCACAGAAGGTCTCGCAGAAAGGCTTCACAGAAGACACAATCTCGCCCATTGAACAAAGCCAGGCTCACAGAAGGCAGGGGGGTGCCAAGCCTAGTTTGGCTACAAGCATGCGTATCACATATGGCGCAATGCAGGGTCTCACACAATAGACAGGGAAATAAAGGATTCCGCACCTGAAGGTGTTTTCACCCGTGAAATCACACGCTCCCGAGCTGTTGCTCTCCGGAGGGCCTCTACTGCTCCCACACGCGAGCTGCTCTTGCTCACTTTCCGGCCCTGGACACTCTTCCATAACTCAAGCTTAGGATTTTATATTTGGTCTTCGATAGGAGCAAGATTCAATCTATAGACATGCTGCACATTTTTCGATAAGAACAGATGGCAGGGTCTCACACATCAAGGAAGGCAGGGTCTCACAGAAAGGCAGGGCTTCACAGAAGACAGGGTCTCGCCAGTGTCTCACAGAAGGCAGCAGGGTATCATAGAATATAGTTCAGGACAGCTGGTAGGCAGGGATCCGCGCTGATGATCTAGTAAGCAGATTAGGTACACTTAAGTACCCCCATGATAGCAAATTCCGAGGTACACTTCTGCCCACTGGGGTGCCTTTGTTTGTATGTTGTATGTAGCTGAATCTGCCTACTGGGGCCGGGGTTCCCACCACTATGTATATAAACAAATTACATATACCTCAGAATTTGCTATCACGGGGGTACTTAAGTGTACTTGCCAACTAGATGGGCATGGGGGTACAATTCTTACTAGATATTACTAGATCATCAGCGCGGATCCCTGCCTACCGGCCATCCTTAGCTATGAATAGTATCGGTGGGAGATGCACCCTCTGCCAACTGGTAGGAGTGGCGGTCTTGATTTTTCTTGCACCTAGTATCCAATACCCCAAGGTCATGAAACACATAGTACTGCAGTAAGCAGATGGTGGGGGCGGCGGGTTTGCTTTCTTTTTCCCCTCTTCTTGGTCCTTCTCTACCCCATGATGGAACTACAGTACTATTTGCTCCTAATTTGCGGGGTTGTATGGGTCCCCGTGCGGACAGGCAGCGTACATGCATACATTAAGGATAGACAGTATAGACAGTGCTAGTGCTGGTGCTAGTGTTAGTGCCAGTGCTGCTCAGCAAATGGAGCCGCGAACTGAGGCGATGTCTCTCTATCTACCTATATATCTATATCTACCTATCTACCTATCTATTTGTATATATGCACATGTCTATGTATATGCCCATTATATGCTCAATGGAAAGGAGGTGCAGTAAGCAGAAGCCACAATATGTTTCGCACCCTTCTGAGGTACACTTCTGCCTACTACCCCTGGTTGTCCAAAACCTGCGAAAATAGCCCCCCCGCCGAACATGCTAAAAACACACCAAATCGGACACATTTTAGGGCAGTAGCAACACTAAATTTCCTGCCTACCGGACGTCTCAGACTATAAGCCAAGTCAAGGTCTCACAGAAGGAAGGGTCTCACAAAAGGCAAAGCCTCACAGAAGCCAGGGAGGCAAGGCCTCACAGAAGCCAGAGTCTCACAGAAGGCAAGGTCTTAGAGGGCAAGGTCTCACAGAAAGCAAGGTGTGTCACTCATAGCAGGGACTCACACAAGGCATGGTTTCACGTCTGAAACAAAGACACGGTTTCACAGAACATAAGGTGTCACATGTTGAATTGAGGCTTAACTCTCACAGAAGGCCGGGCCTCACAGAAGGCAGGGCCTCACAGAAGGCAGGGCCTCACAGAATGCAAGGTCTCACAGAAAGCAAGGTCTCAGAGAAGGAAGGGTCTCACAGAAGGCAAAGCTTCACAGAAGCCAGAGTCTCACAGAAAGCAAGGCCTCCCAGAAGCCAGGGCCTCGCAGAAGGGCAAGATCTCACAGAGGGTCTCACAGAAAGGCAGGGCTTCACAGAAGACAGGGCCTCGCCCATGAAACAAAGGCAGGGTCTCACAGAAGGCAGAAGCCTAGTTTGGCTACAGGCATGCGTATCACATATGACGCAATGCAGGGTCTCACACAATAGACAGGGAAACAAAGGATTCCGCACCTGAAGGTGTTTTCACCCGTGAAATCACACGCTCCCGAACTGTTGCTCTCCTCTACTGCTCCCACACGCGAACTGCTCTTGCTCACTTTCTGGTTGGCGGCAGAATGACAGGACCGGCCCTGGACATTCTTCCATAACTGAAATTTAGGATTTTATATTTGGTCTATACTAGGAGCAAGGTACAATCTATAGACATGTAGCACATGTTTCGATATAAATTAAACAGACGGCAGGGTCTCACACATCAAGCAAGGCAGGGTCTCACAGAAAGGCAGGGCTTCACAGAAGACAGGGTCTCGCCCCTTAAACAAAGGCAGGGTCTCCCAGAAGGCAGGGTATTATAAAATAAACAAAGCCAGGGTCTCACAGAAAGCAAAGCCTCACAGAAGCCAGGGAGGCAAGGCCTCACAGAAGGCAAGGCCTCAAAGAAAGCAAGGTCTCACAGAGGGTCCAACATTATGAACAAAGGCAGGGTCTCAGAGAAGGAAGGGTCTCACAGAAGGCAAGGCCTCACAGAAGCCAGGGTCTCACAGACGGCAAGGCCTCACAGAAGCCAGGGTCTCACGGAAGGCCAGGTCTCACAGATGGTCTCACACAAAGGCACGGCTTCACAGAAGACCAAGGTCTCACGGAAGGCGAAGTCTCACAGAGGGCAAAGCCTCACAGAAAGCAAGGTGTGTCACTCATAGCACGGACTCACATAAGGCACGTTTTTACATCTGAAACAAAGGCATAGTCACACAGACGCAAGGTCTCACATGTTGGATGAAGGCCTAGCTCTCACAGAGGCAGGTCCTCACAGAAGGCAGGGCCTCACAGAATGCAAGGTCTCACAGAATGCAAGGTCTCACAGAGGGTCTAACATTATTAACAAAGGCAAGGTCTCACAGAAGGCACAGGAGGGAAGGCCTCACAGAAACGCAGGCTCTCACAGACTGCAGGGCCTGACTGAAGGCAAGGCCCAACATGTGAAAGAAGGCTGGGTCTCATAGAAGGCAGGGTCGCACATAGGACAGAAGGCAAAACTTCACATGTGAGAGAAAGCAAGGTCGGACATGTGACAAAAGGTAGGGTCTCACATATGGCAGAAGAGGGTCTCGCATATGACAGAAGGCAGGGTGTCACACACGAAAGAAGGAGGGGTCTCGCACATGACAGATTGCAGGGTCTCACAGATCTAACAGGGTCTCGCATGACAGGAAGGCAAGGCCTCACTCACTGGGCAAGCAAATTAAAATAAAGGTCGTAAACAGGACAGAAGGGAAGGCATCAGAGAAGGCAGGGCGTCATAGCAATTTCTCGCCAAAAAAAGCATCTTGCAGAAGTCTGGGTGCAGCATGGTTTCACAGATGGCAAGGTCTCACGGAGGGGAAGGCAGGGTCTCACAGGAGGCAGGGTCCCACATCTGAAAGAAAGCATCTTATTTGCAAAGGAAGCATAGGAAAGCAAAATGTGTTTTTCCGTGATTTTTATGTTTTTCTCTTGTTTTTACCAAATAATCATGTGCCTTCCATGTTTTTCCTGGCAACCCTGGAAAACATCTAATGGGAGGGGTTTGGGAAGGATTATGGGGTGTGTGGGGAGGTGGGTGGGGGGGTTGGTGGTGGTGGAGGTGGTGGGGGTGGGGGTGGACAGGAGGGAGGGAAGTCTTGCTCGCCCCGTTAATTGCGTTTTCCTCGCCCCGTTAATGTTGTCGAACGTTTGTCGGAGGAGGGGGTGGGAGGGATTAAGGGAGAATGGAAGGGGTTGGGGAGGGTGTTAAGGGGGTGTGGAAGGAGGTGGAAGGGGGTGGGGGTGGACAGGAGGGGGGGTGGTCCTGCTCGCCCCGTTAATTGCGTTTTCCTCGCCCCGTTAATGATGTCGAACGTTTGTCGGAGGAAGGGGTGGGAGGGATTAAGGGAGAAGGGAAGGGGTTGGGGAGGGTGTTAAGGGGGCGTGGAAGCGGGTGGAAGGGGGTGGGGGTGGACAGGAGGGGGTGGTGGTCCTGCTCGCCCCGTTAATTGCGTTTTCCTCGCCCCGTTAATGTTGTCGAACGTTTGTCGGAGGAAGGGGTGGGAGGGATTAAGGGAGAAGGGAAGGGGTTGGGGAGGGTGTTAAGGGGGTGTGGAAGGAGGTGGAAGGGGGTGGGGGTGGACAGGAGGGGGGGTGGTCCTGCTCGCCCCGTTAATTGCGTTTTCCTCGCCCGTTAATGATGTCGAACGTTTGTCGGAGGAAGGGGTGGGAGGGATTAAGGGAGAAGGGAAGGGGTTGGGGAGGGTGTTAAGGGGGTGTGGAAGCGGGTGGAAGGGGGTGGGGGTGGACAGGAGGGGGTGGTGGTCCTGCTCGCCCCGTTAATTGCGTTTTCCTCGCCCCGTTAATGTTGTCGAACGTTTGTCGGAAATCTGCCCTATTCCGACCCTTCCAACTGCTGTGAGACGCTGCCTTCTGACCTACCTTCTGTGAGACCCTGCTAGGCTTCTGTCCTGCGAGATCCTGTTAGATCTGTGAGACTTGCAATCTGTCATCTGTGAGGCCCTTCCTTCTTTCGTGTGTGAGACCCTGCCTTCTGTCATAAGCGAGACCCTGTTAGATCTGTGAGACCTTGCAATGTGTCATGTGCGAGACCCTCCTTCTTTCGCGTGTGAGACCTTGCCTTCTGTCATATGCGGGACCCTCTTCTGCCATATGTGAGACCCTACCTGTTGTCACATGTAAGACCTTGCTTTCTCTCACATGTGAAGTTTTGCCTTTTGTCCTATGTGCGACCCTGCCTTCTATGAGACCCAGCCTTCTTTCACATGTTGGGCCTTGCCTTCAGTCAGGCCCTGCAGTCTGTGAGAGCCTGCGTTTCTGTGAGGCCTTCCCTCCTGTGCCTTCTCTGAGACCTTGCCTTTGTTCATAATGTTAGACCCTCTGTGAGACCTTGCTTTCTGTGAGACCTTGCATTCTGAGGCTTTGCCTTCTGTGAGGCCCTGCCTTCTGTGAGAGTTAGACCTCAGTTCAACATGTGACACCTTGTGTTCTGTAAAACCATGCCTTTGTTTCAGGTATGAAACCATGCCTTGTGCGAGTCCCTGCTGTGAGTGACACACCTTGCTTTCTGTGAAGTTTTGCCCTCTGTGAGACTTTGCCTTCTGTGAGACCATGGCTTCTGTGAGGCCTTGCCCTCTGTGAGGCCCTGGCTTCTGTGAGGCTTTGCCTTCTGTGAGACCCTGACTTGGTGTATTTTATGATACCCTGCCGTTTGTGAGACCCTGCCTTTGTTTAAGGGGCGAGACCCTGTCTTCTGTGAAGCCCTGCCTTTCTGTGAGACCCTGCCTTCCTTGATGTGTGAGACCCTGCCGTCTGTTTAATTTATATCGACACATGTGCTACATGTCTATAGATTGTACCTTGCTCCTAGTATATACCAAATATAAAATCCTAAACTTCAGTTATGGAAGAATGTCCAGGGCCCGTCGTGTCATTCTGCCGCCAACCAGAAAGTGAGCAAGAGCAGCTCGCGTGTGGGAGCAGTAGAGGAGAGCAACAGTTCGGGAGCGTGTGATTTCACGGGTGAAAACACCTTCAGGTGCGGAATCCATTGTTTCCCCCTGTCTATTGTGTGAGTCCCTGCTATGAGTGACACACCTTGCTTTCTCTAAAGTTTTGCCCTCTCCTAAACCTGGCCTTCCGTGAGACCCTGGCTTCTGTGAGGCCTTGCCTTCTGTGAGACCCTGGCTTCTGTGAGGCTTTGCCTTCTGTGAGGCCCTTCCTTCTGTGAGACCCTGGCTTTGTTTATTTTATGATACCCTGCCGTCCGTGAGACCCTGCCTTTGTTTAATGGGCGAGACCCTGTCTCCTGTGAAGCCCTGCCTTTCTGTGAGACCCTGCCTTCCTTGATGTGTGAGACCCTGCCGTCTGTTTAATTTATATCGACACATGTGCTACATGTCTATAGATTGTACCTTGCTCCTAGTATAGACCAAATATAAAATCCTAAATTTCAGTTATGGAAGAATGTCCGGGGCCGGTCCTGTCATTCTGCCGCCAAACAGAAAGTGAGCAAGAGCAGCTCGCGTGTGGGAGCAGTAGAGGAGAGCAACAGTTCGGGAGCGTGTGATTTCACGGGTGAAAACACCTTCAGGTGCGAGGTCCTTTATTTCCCTGCCTATTGTGTGAGACCCTGCATTGCGTCATATGTGATACGCATGCCTGTAGCCAAATTAGGCTTGGCACCCCCTGCCTCCTGTGAGACCCTGCCATTGTGTAATGGGCGAGACCCTGTCTTCTGTGAAGCCCTGCCTTTCTGTGAGACCCTCTGTGAGATCTTGCCTTCTGTGAGACCATGGCTTCTGCGAGGCCTTGCCTTCTGTGGGACCCTGGCTTCTGTGAGGCTTTACCTTCTGTGAGGCCCTTCCTTCTGTGAGACCCTGACTTAGTTTATTTTATGATATCCTGCCTTCTGTGAGACCCTGCCTTTGTTTAATGGGCGAGACCCTGTCTTCTGTGAAGCCCTGCCTTTCTGTGAGACCCTGCCTTCCTTGATGTGTGAGACCCTGCCGTCTGTTTAATTTATATCGACACATGTGCTACATGTCTATAGATTGTACCTTGCTCCTAGTATAGACCAAATATAAAATCCTAAACTTCAGTTATGGAAGAATGTCCAGGGCCCGTCGTGTCATTCTGCCGCCAACCAGAAAGTGAGCAAGAGCAGCTCGCGTGTGGGAGCAGTAGAGGAGAGCAACAGTTCGGGAGCGTGTGATTTCAAGGGTGAAAAAACCTTCAGGTGCGGAATCCTTTGTTTCCCTGTCTATTGTGTGAGACCCTGCATTGCGTCATATGTGATACGCATGCCTGTAGCCAAGCTAGGCTTGGCACCCCCCTGCCTTCTGTGAGACCCTACCTTTGTTTAATGGGCGAGACCCTGTCTTCTGTGAAGCCCTGCCTTTCTGTGAGACCCTGCCTTCCTTGATGTGTGAGACCCTGCCATCTGTTCTAATTTATATCGAAAACTGTGCTACATATCTATAGATTGTATCTTGCTCCTATCGAAGACCAAATATAAAATCCTAAGCTTCAGCTATGGAAGAGCGTCCAGGGCCGGTCCTGTCATTCTGCCGCCAACCAGAAAGTGAGCAAGAGCAGCTCGCGTGTGGGAGCAGTAGAGGAGAGCAACAGTTCGGGAGCGTGTGATTTCACGGGTGAAAACACCTTCAGGTGCGGAATCCTTTATTTCCCTGTCTATTGTGTGAGACCCTGCATTGCGTCATATGTGATACGCATGCCTGTAGCCAAACTAGGCTTGGCACCCCCCTGCCTTCTGTGAGACCCTGCCTTTGTTTAGTGGGCCAGACCCTGCCTTCTGTGAAGCCCTGCCTTTCTGTGAGACCCTCTGTGAGGTCTTGCCTTCTGTGGGACCCTGGCTTCTGTGAGGCTTTGCCTTCTGTGAGACCCTTCCTTCTCTGAGACCCTGCCTTTGTTCATAATGTTGGACCCTCTGTGAGACTTTGCTTTCTGTGAGACCTTGCATTCTGTGAGGCCCTGCCTTCTGCGAGGCCCTTCCTTCTGTGAGAGTTAGGCCTCAGTTCAACATGTGACACCTTGTGTTCTGTGAAACCATGCCTTTGTTTCAGATGTGAAACCATGCCTTGTGTGAGTCCCTGCTGTGAGTGACACACCTTGCTTTCTGTGAAGTTTTGCCCTCTGTGAGACTTTTCCTTCTGTGAGACCCTGGCTTCTGTGACGCTTTGCCTTCTGCGAGGGGCCTTCCTTCTGTGCTGCCTTCTGTGAGACCCTGCCTTTGTTTAATGGGCGATACCCCGTCTTCTGTGAAGTCCTGCCTTTCTGTGAGACCCTGCCTTCCTTGATGTGTGAGACCCTGCCATCTGTTCTAATTCATTTGAAGATGTTTGATGGGCGAGACCCTGCCCTACCTTGCCCTCTGTGAGACCATGCCATTTCAAGCTCTTTCATTTGAAGATGTTTTGACCTTCAAGAAACAGGAGACCACTGCTGTCCTGATTCTCCTTTGAGAATCACATGTGATGGATCTGCC
Organism: Cladocopium goreaui; assembly: GCA_947184155.2. Lineage (NCBI taxonomy): Eukaryota > Dinophyceae > Suessiales > Symbiodiniaceae > Cladocopium > Cladocopium goreaui. The sequence continues at coordinate 201,996 of CAMXCT020000235.1, read as the reverse complement.
CACAGGCTTTGTACGAACCTGAGCCCTTGACATTGCAAACTCGTGCTGGATACCATCCAAGCGCACTGACTGAGAAGTTTGAGCCACAGTTCTCGCAAACTGTCAAATTCTCAAATTGTCATGTTTTTATGTCCCTTGTCATGTTGTCATATTTTTTCATTATCTTCCATTATTTTCCCTAATTTCCCATGTTCTCTCATATTTTTAAACGGGTTTTTCTCACCCCATTTGGGTCTCACCCCCCAAACTTTTCAGTGAAATATGTCCACCAATCCAATCCAGGAATAAAATGGAATAAGCTCTCAATAAGTGAATAAAGTGAATAAAGTGAATAAAATGAATAAAGAAACATTCCACTTCAATATCTTCAATATACAAGTGGATGGGGATGATACAAATGCCCTCCACCTCATTTTCCATTGGATCGGCATCCCCGTCAAACTCCATGGCTTTGTAAAACACCTCGCGCCAACTCAGGGCTGATGGACATGGACCACTGAACTTCGCTGTGAGATGTTGATAGATGTTGCAGGTCACTGTAGGTCTGAAGTTTAAGAGAAACTTTGAGGAAAAAATGAGTTGTATGATATTTGTATGATATTTGTTTGCACCTCTAAACGTCGATGCAGCTCTGCATTCTCGGATTGGAGATTCTGCAGCGCCGCTTGTTCTTCACCAAGCTTGGACTGAGAAACCTGGCGGCAATTCTTGAGGAATCGTTCCACGTCAAGTAATAGACCGAAAAAAAAAACAATCCCCAAATTCACCAGAAACAGCTTGTATAAACCATGAAAAGTTGGAGGTAAATTATTGGTTTTACCACGCAACTTCCCGTAGTCCGATTTCCAAGTCGTCCACAATTCACAGCACGAAACTCAACGATTCAGCTACGCCATCAACCCAAGGAGTCCCAAGGCAAAGCTTCCATAAACGTCCATCAAATGAGTCCATCTCCCAGATATGAGATCGCATGGGTCAACATCGGGCTCAACATTACTCCCAGAAATGGAGACTTACCCTCCACTAATCAAACATGGAGCTTTTTTAATCAGAAAATCAGTCTATACTCTATACATCTGGGTTTTAAAATCATCTAGTCTATATACTCTATACATCTGGTTTTTTTAATATGTTTTTATATGTGTTTCATGGATTTTTCTGCCATGACCACCATCAACCCAATCGTTGCCTCCAAATCTTGGATCTTCCCATGCGCCGCCAGCAGCTCTTCTTCCAAGCGTCTCTGGACGTCTCGGGCCTTCTGAAGCTCGGAGAAGGCCTGAAAAATGTCGATAGCGTGGTATGGGTTGATGCTATGTATAAGAACAGAATAGAATATAATATAATATGTATATATATATATGTATATTATATATATATGTATATATATATATTGGAACATAACCAACAACATGGGGATAGATGGGATAAAATATGATATATGATTATATAACTTATTATGTAAAATCACCACGATATCATCATATGCCATTCAATTGAAGTAGTGAACATGGTATAACATGGTGAAGAGTCCTAAACAATCTGAAACCGTGTTCACATGTTCATTTGGAGAAATCAGTAGCAAGATGTTATCAGTAGAAACACCAACATCCACACACCATAAAAACATTGTGACATATTGTGACGGTGTCCTCCATGGCTTCACTGCTTTTCTCTGCAGCATCTGCCTGATTGATCTGACGGTTCTGTGGTCCCTGTGAGATCTGTAAGTCGGAGCCTTCAATAGCTTAGCAGACTTAGCATCTATAGCAGAAACGAATCATCCCTGAGCTCTCTGAGCTCTCTGAGTTTGACGCCGCATCTGTCTGAGGAGTGCGATCCGAACCGCAACAACTGCATTTGCTCCCAGCCTGACATGGCTGCATTTGCTGCATTCGAGATCAAGCCTGACTCACTGACAGCCTAAAGTTGTGCTTCAAGGATCTTGGTCGTTAAGGGGCTTCCTGGCCTGTAGAGGACCCTAGATGCAGAAAAGGAAAAACATGAGCAAAGCATGTTCATATATGTTCATATATGTTCTTATATGTTCATATAATGTTTATTATGAAACTGCGTTAGCTTGAAATCTGATTGGCTGATTGGTTTCAATTCCTCCAAGCCCTGTCGATGACATGCCGAAGAGGCCACGCTGTCAAGCGCCGTCTCGGCTGATTGCACGGATGCAGCAGGAGACTCCCGACCATCCCGACCAAAGGTTGAAGCCTGCGACGATTGGTGTGCAAAGATTCGCATCCATCTGCATCCATATATCATCCATATATCATCCATATATCATCCATATATATATATATATCTATCTAATTATATCATCCATAGCAGAAAGACACAGGATGCGATTGACTTCTCTCAATGGCCATGGCCATCTATGGCCATCTATGGCCATCTCCGACATTCTCCGACCTTCGGATCCTTCGGCGGCTTTGGCGGCCACTGTGTTGGGCCTCACGAGACCCAAAGGAGGCCAGACCAAGCTGAGAAAATGTCAGAAATTTGGACCGGACCTTCTGGCACCACTGGAGGTAAAGAAGCTGGCCTGACCCAGAAAGTTGCAGACATCCGACGAAGCTCTGATTTGTTTTATTCCACATGTTCAAACAATGATACGTATTGATACATATTGAATATCTGAAAGATCTGGAAGTTGCAACCTTGGCTTTGGCTTTCGAGGAGAAGGCTTGGGCCCATCGTAGCCACGCATCATGGCCTGCAGTTGAGCTCATGGGTACATCCACATCTTTTCCACCCGGCTGTTCATCCATCAAGTGCTGTCTCGCATTTCGGGGGCCATATTGGGGTGTCTGATATTGGGGGAAGGGGCCGTACATTGTACATAAAAGATCATAAAAGTGCTGCATAGATTTGCATTAGGATGTAGGTGTAGGGGTTGGTACATCAACAAGCTGATCAACCCCATACCAATCCCATCTGTCCCATCTGTGTTGTTATTAAGTTTTACCCTACATCAACATGGGGTTTACATATTACATGCTGCCAACCTTCGCCAAACAGCCGTCATCCATCAACCCCTTCCCATGTAGGACAATGGCCACGAGAACCCCCATCCCATAGCATCCCATAGCATCCCATAGCCCCATCTCGCTACCAAGTGACATCAACTGCCGCAAACAGCTCCTTTCCCTCTGCGCTGTCCGACTTCGACCGTGTGGCGAAGGGCCAATCGTCGCAGCTGGGGGATTTCTGCGCTGCGCCTGTGGTAAAGGTTGCAGTTTCCAAACCAAGCAGTACCATCAGTACCCCACAATCCCCACAATCCCCACAATCCCCACAAAACAAAAGCAAACTGAAACAGGAAAGTCATTGAAGACGAGTCAGCCAACCTTGAATGCTTACCCTGGAATCCTTTGAACATTCCCGATATGATCGGATATGTATCAATATGTATCAATATACGTATACATCCCAGTTCGTCCTGCCTTGAACAATCCTGTTGAGGGTGGAAGTCGCGGAGTTTGCCTCGTGGCCCTTCTTGGGCTTTGCCCTTGACTTGGAGCTTTCACGCGAACTTTCTGACACCGTCTCTTGACCTTTCGCTTTTTCGGATCTCTCCCTGGAATCGCTCCCTTCATCGAAACTCCATCGCTGCTCCGTACCCGTCCATGTCTTGGCTCTGGCCGCCAGGTGCCGTGGGGCCACAGCTCCATTAGCCGCATTTCCAGCTCCATTTCCGGCATTTCCTTCCCCGCCAGGACCAGGATGGATATTGCCATTGCCATTGGGTTTCGGGTGGGTTTTTGCCCTAAAACGTGGAGGTCGGGGCCGGCGCGGCCCGGGACCAGTGGCACCGGCTGCGCGCCGTTCTTCTTCCAACAGATCTTCCGGGAGCTCCGGGAGCTCTAAGACTCGGCGCAGGTAGTCGTGCGCAACGACCAGACGGGCCTCCAGTTGCTGAATCAGTTGATCTTTGGGATCCAAATTCACCACAGGCTGATTTCGAATGCAGGCAGCTTGGGAAGCATACTGTAAAGTACTCAGATTCTCATCATCTTGCCTCTCAGAGGGTGCCAAACATGCAAACATCACCAAGTAGCTGTTGCCTCCCAAACTATTCTGCAATAAGGACGTAAGCTTCGATTCTCGGTATGGTATATGTACAGATGCCTCCCTTGGATTGGCTTCCCGTTTGCTGAGAGCAGTGATGACTCTTCGCAACACAAAGAGGGACTGGTTCACGTTCACGGCCTCCTGAAATCTCGTGGTGCCCTTGGCTTCACGACCGCTGAGGACGTTGGCCACGCTGCGTTCGGATCCCGCCAGATCTATCAGGGACAACTGGGAGACCACCTCTTGACAAGGTCGACCTGGTCGACGTCCACATGGTCGACCTGGGGTTCCACCGCCATCCTCACCTTCGCCTTTTTCGCCCTCTCGGCGCAAGAGGGTCAATACCAATAAGGTGTGAGATCTGGAGGATGCCACATTCATCGTAGTGGAGGCCACCTGATATCTTTCAGGCAGATTCCGAACCCTTAAAAATCTTAAGACTTAAGCGCATCTTGAGCCATTAGAAGTCTTATGAAACCACATCTTGATGGTGCATGACTATAACTAGAACATACTACAACTGCACTCAAAACATTCTTGGACCCGTACGCATATCATTGAATCCCGTATGCTAAGTTTGATTATATAGATTTGTTTCTTCCAGCATGCACCTGCTTGTTCTGAATGCCTTGCTGGTAGTGCTGCAAGGCCTCTTCAGCAGAGGAGCACTCGTATTGGAAGAGATTCTCCACAAAGAAATGCCGCTTTGCAGCATCCCAACGCAACCGAAGCCCTGAAAACTCATCACCACGACCTCCAACTTCTCGCTGCGAGACAGTGATGGAAGGGTTCAAAAGGTCAAAAATCTTTTCGTTGTAAATCTGCAGAAAGGAGAGGCGCACAACACACGACGTGGAACCTCCGGATGAACCTCCAGATGTGCATCCACCGGATGCACCGGCGGATGCTGCCGCTGCCGACGGCATGGCGTCCTTCTCGGCCTTCATGGCTTCCACGCGCTCGAACAAAGCCATCACGGCCCTGGGGACGATGCCCAACTGCTCCGGCGGGGTGGCCTTCGCCTGGTCTTGGTCTGGAACCGGGTTAAAGAAAGAGAAGTAAATCTCAACCATCATAAGAGAAACCCACCAAAAAAAAAAAAGTAGAACTATAGTCATCATTTCATGAACATATTTGGGTTGTTTGAGGTGTATGTGTGCTAGTTCACGGAAAAAAAACTGCGGGGAGTCTACCTAGGGGGCTGCAGGTCTAATCGAAGCAGTCGAAGGAAAAGGGCCCTGGTGAAATGGTGAAACATGGTGAAACGACACCAGCCTTGACACGTGGCCGCGCTGCAGCTACAGTAGGGGCCATGCCACAATGATGCTCATAAGTGTAGCCCTCCATGGTGTGAGTCTTTCCAGTTCCAGTCTGGCCATAAGCAAAAACTGTGGCATGGAAACCCAGTGCCACCTTCTTCACCACAGCATCAATCCGAGACATGTCCCAAACCTCCTGTTGGCTTCGTTCACCACCGATGACAGCATTGAAACGGAAGTGACGGTGGCGACCATCCTCCTTCAGAGCGACCGTACCATCAATGCCTTCCTTCAATTCCATGACGCTGGGATCATATCCCTCCGCCTTCTCCCACTGAAGCATTGGTCTCACTCGCACACAGATCTGCACCGCAGGGACGGGTCGATCTACAACTGTCGGCTCTGCACTTTCCGCGGTTTCCGCAGCTTCGCAGCTTTGCTTTTCATCTTTTTCATCTTTTTCATCTTTTTCATCTTTTTCATCTTTTTCATCCTTCCCCGTCTCTCTGTCCTGATCATCATCACCCAATTCCGCAGGCTGGGGGAGATCATTGCGATCATTGCATTCAGCGCTGGCTTCAACGGTGGATGCGGCTCGATCACTTGGAGATCTCAAATCTGGAAACAACCTTAATGCATCGGTGATATCGATGATATCGATGCTGTGCTTCCCAGAAAATCCCGGAAATAAATCATGTCTGACATATTGACATGTCTTTCGTGTGAAATAAGTCCTTCAAGAATTCCTCAAGCCGCATGGATGCTTAGGGGACCACTTTTGGATGCCAAGAAACCCACCCATTGTCGGCTTCTCAGAAGTGTGCAACCCATCAAATGATTGCAGATCTATAAGTGGAATTATATGGAAAATGTTTGCTTCTATCATGTGGTTCTTCACGGATCTTGAACAATCAGAACTGGCACCTGAAATAGACCTATAGATTCCTGAGTAACATATACTATAGTATTTATAGATTCCTGAGTAACATATATAATCAATTATAATCATATCATAGCACATTGATAATCAATGATATACCGTATGCCATCGGAATACCATCGGACAAATCGCTACCAAAACCAAGGCACGTCTCATCGCCCGGCGAGGCGATCAACTCAGCTGCGGTATTCGCAGCCTCAGACGTCGGCTACACATTTTTCACCTCACCAAGATGAAAACTGGTATATTGGCTGGTATGACTGGTATGTTTATGTCATCAACTAGTTTATAAATGAATATGAATGAATTCAAACATAGACTTATATATAACTTATATGATCTTATATGTTCGCGTTTTGAATTTGATATCTGAATATATCTGAATATTGAATAGGCTATTCTGGCTATTCCATTTTATCCAACCCCTTGGGAAAGCGTGGGCTGTTGAAAGATCTCGCCACCAAGGCACCTGCATGTTGAGCCAGGGCTCGGCTTTTGCCGAGCTGTTTGAGCCAGCCGCGGAAAAAAAATCTGCTGTCATTGGCTGCTGTAGTCACTGTCACTGACTGTCACTGCTGACTAAATCTTGAAACATCGTGTTGGGGAAATGGGGGGAAATGGATGGAAATGGATGGAAATGGATGGAAATGGATGGAAATATGATCTTGTTCTTGTTCAGCTCTCCACTTTGTGGATCCACATAATTTTGCCTCTTCCCCTATCTAGAAACAATGGCATTGGTCGACAGCTGCTGTAGCTCTTGAAATCTTCAAGCCCAAATTTTCCGAGGAATTCTGTCACTTGGATCACTTGGGGTCGCATTAGCGCGATGGCTCACAAAGGAGCTTTGATTTAATTGATATGAAATAATTCATCCCATGACCCCGCTGCTTCGACAGAATGATGCCCCAATGGGCGATATTCATGATATGATGGTAGATGATGGTAGGCACAGCTGGTGATCAGATTCAACATCTTTCAGTCTTTGGGACCGTTCTCGCAGCAGGGGCCGAGAAGTGAGTTTTCCGCAGTGTGCTCGCTAGACATGGCCAGACTCTCACCAATAGATGGGGCATGAAGACCCAATGCATGAGATTCAAACAATTTCAAAATTTCAACCACAACTAAATGTGTAAGTGTAAAATGTTCCTGAATGTTCCTGAGATTTTTTAAACATTCTGACTTGGCTTGCCCAACGATCAGCGGCTAAAAAGACAAATGGGAGGATTGCGGGCTTGTACTCTTGCAATTGGACCTGTCGATCGCCTTGCGTCGAGTGCCTACGGTGCCCTCTCACTCCTCATCCTCGTCATCATCGTCGTCATCGTCGAAGGTCTGCAAAGGGAGCGACGGCAAGACATGAGCAGAGTGACCATCAGCTGAAGAACAATCGATTGCATTTTGTATCATTTGACAGCATTTTGCCATTTTGCCAACTGACCAAGTCACCATCATGTCTGAGATGTGATGCTCAAAATCTTAACCAGTAGCCATGCCAATGCCTTACTACTGCCTTTGAACTCGTTCTTCGATTTGCCCTTGCCTGCAAGGGTCCAGAGCAGGGAAGTGCCCATTGGACTTTGCTCCAAACATTGACGATGCGCATTTGAAGAACTGGCAGCTCTGGCCTTTGTCTTTGCCCTTTCCCTTACCGTCCTTTCCCTTCTTTCCTTTACCGTCCTTTCCTTTGCCATCTTTCCCTGACTTTCTGCGTCAGGATGGTACAAAGGAGTATCAGACAGTGGCATCACATCAAAAGCTCCAAAGAGGGAATCGCGGCAATCATATAATATAATATAATATATATAATATGTATATCATATCCTTTCCATGCCTCCATGTGACAAAGTGCCCCCCCTGGTTATCTGGCAACGTCAATGAGGATTCGAAATGAAGTGCGATGTATCATAATGTATCCGGTTGCCATCCGGGATCCCACCAATCCCACCTTTTTTGCCCTTTCCTTTTCCTTTGTCATCTTTTCCCTTCCCTTTCTTGCCTCCGGGGCTAGGCATGGCTAGGCCATGAAGAGGCCCATGGCGGGAAAAAAGAATACTGACACCATCTGACAGTGCACTATCACCACCTGGCGACCAGAGATGCAGCCATTCTCCGTAACCGTTTAGCGACCACTGCCTCCGTCTTTGCCTTTGCCCTTGCCCTTGCCCTTATCATCACCTTTGGTGTCAAGTTTCACCTGCAAGACGTGCAGGAAAAAAAAATCACTTGAAAATGATCAAAAACAGGCTCTCAAAAATGTCTGTGACCTGTTTTTTGATTGGTCTGTTCGGCATCCCCTGCAACTATGCAGGATATTGCAGGATTATGCAGAAATGAGATGACGGAGATGCATCATACAGTACATACATGTCATAGATGTCATAGACCGCAATGCATCACCATTCTCTTCACCATTCTGAATTGTGGTTATCTTAATCAGATTATCTTTTTATCAGATTTGGCAGATTTTGGCCTGCAGAGTGCCCTTGCCATATTGATCTCCATCATATTCCAGAGCTTTGTCCGCGCCAGCTTTGCTTTTGAAGGTGATGAACACAGCTTTGCTGGGCATGGCCAATTCCTCGATCTCACCGCATTCCCCAAAGTCGTTGCGGATCTGTTTCTCCGTGGCATCCCAGGGAATTCCTGGGGATTGAAGAAAGTGGAAAATCGCGAGGAAAATCAAGACATCTCCAGTTCATAATGTTGATTTATCGTGATTTATCATTGATGTTCATAATCTCTCTCCATCGCCATCTCCAGTTCATAATAGTTCATATGGTTTGTCTAAAAATGAATGGTTCCATGATTCTACCCATTTCATATGGGGGGAAGAAGATGATAAATGATAAACCATTTTCAGAGGTTTGGCGCGCTATATGTTTTCAGACAAGCCCAGATGTCAAAACCCCACGCACTGCAGCCGGATGTAGCCGTATAGGAACCTCAAGCACAAAATGGCTGTGTGAGCCACTGTCCTCGCACCATCACTTTGGTGGCTTGACCTGCCGTCGCGCAACAACTCAATGAAGAAAACGAAAAACCACCAGGAAACATGGCATTCATTCAGTGAAAACAGCGAACCTAAATGATCCAACTGCGTTCAAGTGCCTCCACCCTCTAAATCCACCCTCTTCTTCTTCAGTGGAGCTGCTTCTTCCTCTTCCTCCTCCTCCTCCTCTTCCTCTTCCTCATCATCGTCATCGTCATCTTCTGCTGCTGCCTTAGCTTTTCCTTGGGCTTTGGCCTTAGCCTTGGGCTGCGGCTCTTCTTCTTCTTCCTCTTCTTCCTCGTCGTCATCATCATCGTCGTCAGCCGCTGCCTTGGGTTTGGCAACGGCCTTTGCCTTTGCCTTCGCTTTGGGAGCCGGTTCATCATCGTCATCATCGTCGTCATCGTCATCGTCATCGTCCATGACCTTCTTTTTGGGCAGCATCTTGGCTTTTGCCTTGGCCTTCGGTTTGGGAGCGGGCTCATCATCGTCATCATCGTCATCGTCATCGTCATCGTCGTCCATCGGAGCAGCCTTTGCCGGTTTAGCTTTTGCCTTTGGAATTGGCTCTTCTTCCTCGTCATCGTCGTCGTCATCTTCAACGGGTGGAGGCTTTTTGCCAATGGTCTTGGCTTCTGCCTTGCCCTTCTTACCACTTTTAATCTTCTTCTTCACCATCGCTCCGGCTCTTGCTGTGCCCCGGAAGTATTGGGAGGCTGTTCTCTGACACTCTTCTGAGCCACAGAGAAATAGCAGTCGCACAGGTTGAAACGTTAGACTGCCTGATACAAACGATGCAATCACTTGGTTTCATCATGTCTCGACGGCCAACAGCTACCTTGGTGCCTTGTTTCAGTATGGTTCAGGCGTGCTGATGTGACTCTGATGTGCATCATTTCTTTTGGCGATCTTCGAGTCGCTCAACCTCGCTCAGCGAGGGGCCTACCAGAACTCAAATCCGAAATTGAGAAAACTACGCCACTACGAAATACATCGCTAAAAAGCACCACGGGGCTGCGTCAAAAAGGTATCACGCTCACCTCAGTCTTGAGACTAGATCCATCTTGTAGCATTTGATCTGAGAGTGTCATGTTTCATTAAGTTTCATTCGTTTTTTTGCAGTTTGCACTGAATATCATTGAATCATCTAGTGACTAGTGGGAAGCTAAAAGTCTGGAATATTGTGGAATGCTTCTGAGCCGCTTTGGCGAACATGAACCTCCAGCCTTGGCATCACAGCTTTCAAATCCAACAAACCGAGACATACCGAGACAGACCGAGATTTCAAAAGGTCCCAAGAGCGCTGCTGCAAGTCAGCTGGACCTAGCTCTGTGGTGCTTGTGATCCTCAGAAAAGACTCTGTCGAAAGAATGACAAGTTGTAGTGGCAGATAATTAGTGGCACTTTCTGGTCAATGTTTGGTCAATTTTCAGGTAATCTCACTGATCTGTTTCCAAATTTTCCAATGTTTCCAGCTTTTTGTCGCCTTCTGCCTCTCAGTTCTTGACTCCTCCGCGCCAGTAGCTGTACAAGGTCGGAGAAGGCCTCAGAATCCAAGAAATCACTGGGTTGCCACGGATCAAACTGGAGCATATTGTAATCATGGTACACCTGATGCATTGTCTATCAGCGTTCCTGAGGATTCAGAAATTTGAGCCATATGATGAGACCTCATCCCTCAAATCCGAGGGAGTAATATGAAAAGAATGCTATACGGCTATAGGGCATCATTGTGCAAATATCAATTCATCATCACTCTATAGATCTCAATAGTATGACTCAATAGTACTTTATAGTACTTCATAGATCTCAAATGATCTCAATGAGGCTATGACCGTGCTTCCAACTTCACATTGCTTCATCGTCTCCATCACCTCCAGCAGGAAATCGCCACTCGCATCCTGGGCGATGACGTCGACTCAGAAAATCCGCTTTTAGTGCGTCGATCGTCGAGCTCTGCTCGCTCTGCTCCTGCAGTCTTGAGGTCAAAGAGTGCAGGAGTTCGTCTGCAATCTGCTCCAACTCCTGGCACAAATATGCACAGCAGAAGCTTCAGGACGAGAATGAAGTTCTGAAACAATAATGAAAAATGAAAATGAAGTCAGGTTGAGGAAAGATATGAAAAGTTATGAAAGACTCAGTCAGTTGTACCAGTTTCTGTGAGTTGACATGGTGCGGAGACTTAAGCCATGACTTCAACAAGTCCTTCCGTGAGGCAGCCGTGAAGCCATGTGCCATGGCAAAGGTCTTCACATGACCTGACGAATCTGACGAGTCGCGTCGCAGTCGCCCACATTTTTCCACGACACGACGACACGTCTGACACGTCTGACAGGTCTGGGCCACTGGCGGAGCATTTTTAAAACATCTGGAGGTGTGACATCATAGGCTGCAGCAAGAAAGCGCCAAGCAACAGGCATGCACTGGTCCTTGCGAGACGTTTCTTATGCCGATGCTATGCATGCTAAGGTATGCTAAGTAGATATCGAAATATAAAGACATAACAATCCAGGAGAAATCATATAGAAATCACTTCGCAAATCATATGCTAAGTATAAGTTGTTCCTTTTATCTACAACATTACTTAACCACGGTACATCGGTACATCGTGGCATGGAAAAAGTGAGGTCTCCTCCATGGCTTTCGCCTCAATGAGCTCCTCAGCTCTCAGCAACAGATCCTGAACTCGGCTATGGCTGACTTCGCTTGCTGGGGATATCATGAGGAGATAGCCAAATAACACGGGTATAGAATGTACATAGTGATAGTTATTTTATTGGTATAGTTTCAAAGGAAAAATGATGCGATAAATCCGGGTTCTCTCACAAAATGATGATTTGCGCCAATTTATAGCCTGCAAATGAGGGAAATGATGATGACGTTGTATGTATATATATATATATATAACATTATATAACCATGATAAAGCATGGGATGTTCAGAACTGTTGGGCTGTTAGGGGTTCCTACCTTTAAGACAATCTGACATGGGCATAGTACACAGTACGGAACGCCCCACGTGGCTCCTGGAGGTCGAAACTGCGCGGATCTGCATATTCTTGACGAGGCAGGGGGCCTTCAGGGATGAATGGCATCCACATGGCATACATGGCATGGAAGAAGTGGCACAAATCAGAACCTTCTGGCCGCGGATGAGCCGCCTGCAACCAAGCCACAGGACAAATGATACAAATGTGAGCGTCTCTGCAATTCTCATTTAACATACGGCCATAAACAATCATACCCATGGCCTAGACTGTCAACCATACTTTCAAAAATGCGTCACCATGCGTCACCCCATGAAATGCCAATGTCACAATGCCAAGGCACATCGAAAGATCTGGTGTCCTCGAACGCTTCGAGCACTGCATGTCGAAGGGGCCAGTCTCTGGCCTGGAAAGGCCCATGGGGCCCATGGCTGCGCCGGATGCGTTGCACTGGGGAAAAATTCTGTCCAAAGTGCCTCTTCGTTGGCCGAATGCACGGCCATCAGCCATGGCCTTTCGCATTTTGAAAATTGATTGCAAAAGCGGAAGGATGCTGAGGGAAACCTGGCCTTTACATCTGCAACTTTATTTGCCGAAACATAGGATGATGTCTCCCTTCCTCTCCATCTTTTTCTCGATCTAAAGAATTCTTGGATGATAGACCCTGATTATCCTGATTTTCAATATGAGTCATACATTCAATATGTTATAGGCTATAGGTTATAAGCTATTCGCACTATTCGCAAGTCATGGCCTCCGAAAGCCCTTGCAGATCTTGTTGCCAGCCGCCAGGCGCAAGCGAAGCTCCAGTGGCATCCTGCCACATCCGACGACATCGGACGGCGGGACATCGGACGGGTCCAGGAGTCAACTGACGGCCTCAAAGGATCCACGTCCAAAGGCGGAACCGGAAGCACTGCTTGACCTGCGGCATCGGCATGGCACCCGATACATGCGAAAACGCATCAACATATCTTGCCGATACAGAGAGAGAGGGAGAGAGAGGGAGAGAGAGAGAGAGAGATATGTATATTTATATTTATATACGTATATATAATTTATGTTTAACATATTCAATAAAGTTCAAAGTCTCTCCAAACATTGAGTCTCGAAAAGGATGGCAAAGCATGTTTCTGCATGTTCTGTTTCAAGCACCGTCGGCCCCACCTCTGGCCCCGAGCAAAGGCGAAGTCCCTCGTGCAACCTCTGCCAGCCGTTCCTAGCATCTATGCTGAGCTGAGCATTCGACATGGATCTTATGGGACATGGAAACATCATGAAAAACATCGTGAAACCTCCAATATCCTCCAACATCCAACCCAAAAACATCCAAAAACCATTGAAAAACCATTGGAAAACCATTGGAAAACCCGGAAACCACATGGCCTCATCATGATCAATCATCCCCCTTTGCAGCTCATGCATTCGCGCACGCCGTGCTAAAGATGCATTCTTTTGCTTGATGACCAGGTCAACTGAACCTTGGCACATCTGACATATGACAACTGAACAGATCTTAACAGATCTTAACAGATCTTAACAGATCTTAACAGATCTTAACAGATCTTAACAGATCTTAACAGCCCAAATGACAACTCTGAGTAAAGACGGGTGGGCTGGGCATCCGACTTTGGGATGGCAATCTGTCCGACAGGGGCGACCGGGGCGACCGGGGCGACCGGGGGGACATCGGAGATGATTGATATCTCGAATGCGGGGATTGCGGTCTCGAAGACGTGGCCGTCGCCCGCGTGGATGGCGTTGCAGGTGTCGTGGGTTTGGTCAAGTGACCTATGCATTCCGAGGTATGACATGTCTTGGATGATCTCACCGGTGCAACTTGAAGAAAGCAACACCTGAAAAACAGGTGAGGTAGGAATTAAATTATATTAAATGATATTACAGTATATACATGTACAGTACTGGAGTTGTATGAAAAAATGAGTGGAATTGTTGCCTTTACAGGCGTTGGATTGAGGTGATATTTGTTCACGCGCACCTCCACATGGAACCCACGCTTCAGCTGCAACCTGTCAAGATCTGTCAACAATCAACGGAACATGTCTTTAAAAAGCGCGGAAGATGAAGATGTTTTAATGCGGATATTCCAGGATATTCCAAGATATCCTAATTTTCATCTGAATCATATCCAGAACTATAGAGCAAGAATGACAAGAATGAGCTCCGAAGCGTTTTTTCTCCGAAACCAATGGGCTCCAGCACACACCGTAAGCCGCCTGAGCTGCCTCAGTCCGGTCTCCAAAGAGGTCCGAAAATCTTTCCAGTCGAAGTCACGTGTGAATCGCTCCAACTCGACATGGCAAAGGATAGGCTTGTCTGGGATCATCTGGGATCACATCTTCCATATCTGTGCCACTCTTGTTGGCTTCATTTTTGTATTCAAAAAAGCGGCGTTTGATCTTCCCAACATTTCCAAAGTATCCAAAGTCGATCCCTGTCGCCACACCCGATGAGTGCCTACATTCATCAGGTGTGGCCACAGGGATGGCTCCTCATTATCGTCTAATTCGTCTACATCAGGCTTGTCTGAGACCTTCTGCTCGCATGCACTGCATGCACGTGCTCAGGATTTGTGCTCTTGCTATGGCAGAACAATGCTGCAGCCCTTGCAAGTTGCAATCACTTGTCTGGGCCAAAGATGCTGAACCTTGCTTCTCCTCATCAGCTGTCTTCTGCTAATTCAACCAACGCTTCCGAATCCCTTTCGGCCTGATTCTTTTCCAAAAAGTCTGAGTCAACCAGGTCGCCCTTTTTGAGCTTTTTCTTCAGCTTTTTCAGCTGCCCCTTGAATTTTGAGAGCCCCTTTTGTGTCCAAAGGAGGGCAGGGTCCTGTCCAATGTAGGAACCTCCCACATCTGTGTCCGTTTTGGCCTTGGTGTCAAACTTCGAGAGTGTTTGGACCTGCTCAGGAGTCAGGACTGAATCGCACATCCTTTCGCGGCTGGAGCCGTTCAAAACATTAAATTCTGTGCAGCATTTCTCTAGCCACGAGACCTTCTCATCTTTGGAGAAAAACGGCCATGCCATGCAGCCCACAGGCGCGGCCGCAGCAACAAAGAATTTCCGCTTCGACCTTGCGGACCACACGGTCCTCCATTGTGAACAGTGTCGAGTTTCATCCACGATCTCTTCACACTCATCTGTGCAAACATGCTCCAGCAAGTGGGTCTAGGCGGCCGAAACCTTTCGTTCCCTGATGCATGGAGAGTTGAGCTGCTTCAGCAAATTCCCCTCCACTTTGTTGAAATGCTCCTGCAGAGCAAAGAATTCACCTTCAAGTGATTGATATTGTAGTAGTCTTAGTAGTCTTAGTAGTATTGTCTCTTGTGGCTTGTTGCCATCTTGCCAGCTCGGCACAGAACTTGAGAGCTGAGACCTAGAACATCAACGTTCCTTGGCCGAAGCTTCACAGCATCTGGAGCCGAAGACGTTGGTGACAAATGTGACCAATGCCAGCGCAGTGAGCGCGTCAGTGACGCTCTTGGCTCCGAATTTCTCACACGGGTCCTTCAAGGAAGTTGCTTGATGCTCCCCGGCCGAACTGCATGGACTGAAGCCGCTGAAGCAAAGCCAAATAATATGGAAGTTAAGAGTAATAGTTTATAGATGTTTATAGTAATAGATTTAATAGACGAAAGCACTGCCAAACACACATTGCCCTGCGGTGAGACTCTTCAGACAATCTTGTGCCGAGAGACTTCGGAAAGAAACGAATCAGTGAGGCCCATTGACTACCGCACTACAAACAAGTGATATGGTATAGATTTTAAATATAGATAAATACAGATAAATACAGATATGTATAGATATGTCATGATATTTCTTGAAATTTCTTGAAATTTCTTGAAACTCTACCTCTCTGTTACTTCAGCCGTGCAAGCTGCAAAGCATTGCAAAGCTCTTTGTGCCAAGCGAATGGCCCACCTTGGCAGGCCTCTCCGCGGATTCCCAGCCTCGGAACAGTGGGTTTTTACCAGCAGATCATGTCTCAAACTGAAGGAAGTCATCTCACAGTCTGTTGTCGGTGTTGAAATCATTTGAAATCCATCAAGTCATTTTCCGACACATAAAACATTACAAAATGATACAAAATGACAAAAAATGATAAAACTGCAGAAATTCGGCACTTTGCGCAGATTGAGCCATTAAGATCATTAAGATCACTAAGATCATTAAGCCCCGCTCCTGGATTCTGCAGGCAGAAGTCCAAGAACGTGGCACCGCGATCCTTCAGAAAAAGCTCCACGTTCTCCCTGCTGAAGGGTTGAGCCGGTTGAGCCGGTTGAGCATCTTCCTTCCGGGCGGCGCCGGAAGATCTCGGAGCATCAACCACCTGGGCAGCGGCAGAACGATGTCTCTGGGACTCCTCAAATCTCCTCAACCTCAAAAACAAAACGCTGGGAGATTCGGTGTCGGTTGGGCAAAATATGCGAAAATGATGTTCAAGATTGATCCATGGAGAAATTGGAGAAAATATGAAAAAATACGGCCTTTCAGAATCTTTCAGAATTCAAACCTGCCTCCGGTGCCAGTGGCCTGCTGCGGAAGCCACCTCAGCTGCGGTTTCCATTCGCTTCTCTGATTGCTGTGAATAGATCTGCATGATCTGCATGATCTGCATGATCTGCAACCGTGCGCATGAATGATGATAGATGAAGTATGATGAAGTGATATATGACATCTATTGTACATCTATATAATCTATCATTTGTGTCGAGTTGTTGATCTATGACCATCCCCAGCTAAGTGTTGCACCTCCACGGATCCGTCGTACCTGGCAGCTTCATCATCATCATTCATCAACATCCATCAACCATCAAAAAATCATCAGTAGATCATTAATATACATCATCAATACATCACCCTATATCAACAATCATCAACATCCCACAATGATTTTGCTGTTCTGATGGGTTCCACATGTTCCCCCGGCCGTTGCCTGCGGCATTGCGCCAAAGGCAGCCAGAGAGGCCCATCCTGCCCTGGGAAAGCCTTGAAGATCTTGGGATAAAGCACTGGAAGACACTGGAATTTCGAGGCATGACATGTGGAAGTACAGCAACAGAACGTCAAATGTATGTATATAATCTGTACAAAACATGTTGCGGGACGAAAACGAATCCATCTGAACGCTTGGAATGCAGATTTTGTGCCGTGCAAGGTGTCGAAACAAGGTACTTCAATTTGTCACCTGCTTTTGCCTGATGCACGGGCAACATCTGGCAACAATTGCAGTTGAAAGTCTGTGTTGGTCCTTTAAAGCCAAGAGCCTGCGATGGACACAAAACTGAGGTCTCAAAGCCTATAGTGGTATCATGATCAACATTGCTGTGAAATCACAGTGCTGCTGGGTAACACCTAAGTACTACGAGTACTAATATCCTGAATAGCTGAATACGTGTGCAAAATTGATCAAATTGGTTCAAAATATCTTTAAAAAAAAACAAATCTATGCTCCCTGGTGTCTGATGGCCTCAGCGATGTTTTCTTTCGCTAAGTCGGACATGTGGCAATGCCGCTGCGCCGGCGCATCGCTGTACAGAAAACCTGGGCCACGACTCCTTGGGAGTGGCACACTGGTCATAATGTCCTCGTGATGTCTATGGTCATCTTCGAGGCATCGAATCGCAAGGTCGAAGCAGTCCGTGGCAATGTCGAGCTTGGAGACGTTGTCGATACGTTGTCGATACGTTGTCGATACGTTGTCGATACGTTGTCGATACGTTGATGGGGGCCCACTTTCACACTTTCAAACCTGATCGGCCTGGTCGACCTGATCGGCCTCGGCCTGATCGGCCTGATGGGCCTGATGGGCCTGGTCGTACTGGTTGTCTATGTTGTCTCCATCACAGTCACATAGAGCAGTTCCAGTCTTTACAACCCTCTTTTTCTTCTTCCTCTTTCCTTTCTTCTTTCCGGGCCCCTCAACTGCCTCTACATCCTCTACTTCTTCCATTGCAAGCATTTGTGGTGGAGCTTCAGAAAGGGATGCTGCCTCGCGCAGCATTGCAGAGTCGTTTGCAGAGTTTGCATCACGGTGATGTGGCACCAGCATGGACTTGTGGTTCGAGAAGTCCTTCAAAGTGTCCAAGTACTGCGTGGTGACCATGATCTGCATGGCTTCAGATTCCGACATCCCGGATGCTGTGATGAACTGCATGGAATCGAGAATGCCATGTGCCATTGCGGCACGCATAGCCGCCATCCCGACACCTGCCAGCCGTTTGGCTTCTGCTTCTGCTTCTGCTGCTTTGATTTTCAGAAACTTCTCAGCTTCGCCTTTCTCAATCGCTGCCTCTCTCCGCCGTCTTTGGGCGTTGATGTTGTTCATGGCAGCCATCACTGACTGTTCGGGCTTAATGTCAGTAATCAGCACCTATCCCAGCACAAGACGTCAAAAAACAACGAAAAATGATAGGGGAAGATTCTTCGAACGTGTCTTCCCTTTGACAACAAAAAGAACATCAAGTATACTTGACAACTTGACAACTTGACATGAACTCATAAGAACTTGACTCTTCGTTCACTCATTCTGACTCATTCCGCTATAAGATCTATAAGCTCAGAACATCACCATGACAACTCCCTGGATCTGGAACCTTGATGATGTCGTAGCCGTATCCCTTCATGGCATCCCGAACCGTCGTCAAGATCTCTTCTACCATCGTCTCTTTCGCTTCGTAGCTTTCATCCAAGGTCATGCTAGGTAGAGTTGACCGAAGTACGCTGCCCACTTCTGCTCGGACTTGATCCATTGGCTCCTCAATGTCAAAATATGCCGCCTTCACCGTGTCCTTTTGGATCTGGTATTGCACGGCTGTTCTGACTGTGACTGTGACGCTATCTTTGGTCTTGCAGTCTGTGTCGCACTCATACTGCTGCACGGCCAGGGACACCGCTCGCACGGTGGTGATGGGGAAACAGATGCAGCGGAAGCCGGGCTCCTGTAGCCCTTGGTACTCCCCAAACCTCTGAATCACTCCCAGCGAGCCCGTTGGAACGCACGAACAGCAGGACATTGCCCAGAACCGCTCTTGGACCATGCTCCAAAAGCGACAAGGTTTTTCCCGAGGAAGCTCATCAACACTGAAACCTCATGAAGACCCTAACTGAAAGGGTACTTTTTCCAAAACTAAGGGGTCAATCATAAGGCAAACATTTGGCAGCTGAAGAAGCAGCCTAAGCAGTCCCACATACGCGGTACCAACGTAATGCCAATCAGCTGCAACAAGTATATTAACAATGCAACGCCCTACTAAAACCAAGAGAAGTGCCACACGTTCAAAAAAATCTCCGAATCCGATTGTTTCTGCCACAGACCATCACTTGTCGCAGCTGACAGCACCACAAATGGTGCTGATGGCATCTTATCAGTAAAAACAAGGCTGCATATACATGTAGGGTGTATTATCATCATTATGTGTATGTACACATGTATATGCATCGTATGTTCAAACTATGCCAAATGAATTAATTAGACTACTTAGACCTTGAACTTTGCCCGCATTCGCCCATGCCCAGCCGATTTTTCAGGTGTGAGTGATTGCGCCTGGATTAGGCGTCCGTTGCCTAGGAAACAAGCAGGACATCTTATCCTGCAAACCTTTTCCTGTGGTCTCCCAGCCCTAGATTTCAAATACTGTCGCTGTGATTTCAATTCCATTGGTTCACTCTTCCGGTCTCTTCAAATCCATGACAGGAGATTTCCACAGTCGCTATCTACAGAAATTTCCAGCTTTACACAGTTTTACATCTCTTCCAGCTCCAATTGCTTTGGAGGCTCCATCTGTATCTCCGCTACTTCTGTTTCTTCATGCGGGGGTTTCCACTGATGTGGCACCAGCATGGACTTGTGGTTCGAGAAGTCCTTCAAAGTGTCCAAGTACTGCGTGGTGACCATGATCTGCATGGCTTCAGATTCCGACATCCCGGATGCTGTGATGAACTGCATGGAATCGAGAATGCCATGTGCCATTGCGGCACGCATAGCCGCCATCCCGACACCTGCCAGCCGTTTGGCTTCTGCTTCTGCTTCTGCTGCTTTGATTTTCAGAAACTTCTCAGCTTCGCCTTTCTCAATCGCTGCCTCTCTCCGCCGTCTTTGGGCGTTGATGTTGTTCATGGCAGCCATCACTGACTGTTCGGGCTTAATGTCAGTAATCAGCACCTATCCCAGCACAAGACGTCAAAAAACAACGGAAAAAAAGGGGGGAAGACTCTTCGAACGTGTCTTCCCTTTCCCTTTGACCACAAAAATAACATCAAGTATACTTGACAACTTGACAACTTGACATGAACTCATAAGAACTTGACTCTTCGTTCACTCATTCTGACTCATTCCGCTATAAGATCTATAAGCTCAGAACATCACCATGACAACTCCCTGGATCTGGAACCTTGATGATGTCGTAGCCGTATCCCTTCATGGCATCCCGAACCGTCGTCAAGATCTCTTCTACCATCGTCTCTTTCGCTTCGTAGCTTTCATCCAAGGTCATGCTAGGTAGAGTTGACCGAAGTACGCTGCCCACTTCTGCTCGGACTTGATCCATTGGCTCCTCAATGTCAAAATATGCCGCCTTCACCATGTCCTTTTGGATCTGGTATTGCACGGCTGTTCTGACTGTGACTGTGACGCTATCTTTGGTCTTGCAGTCTGTGTCGCACTCATACTGCTGCACGGCCAGGGACACCGCTCGCACGGTGGTGATGGGGAAACAGATGCAGCGGAAGCCGGGCTCCTGTAGCCCTTGGTACTCCCCAAACCTCTGAATCACTCCCAGCGAGCCCGTCGGAACGCACGAACAGCAGGACATCTCTGTTGCCGGTTGGCTTGACACGTGCAGCTGCAGCACCAAATGCGCACCGTGATGTGTTTTTCACCATGGATGCCTCTGATGCCACAATGTGAAATGTTAAATCAGCACAATAACACAATACGTTTCTTTTTTTGCCGGCGATCTGTCTAAGCATAAGCTGCCTTTGGCGGGGTGCTAAAATATTGCCTGTGGAAAATGACGCTGAAATGGTGAGACGAGATTGTCACTGGGAACTTTAACATCACCGCTGAGCTGTGACAGGTGCCATTTTTTACGGGAAGTCTCATTTAAAAAAACGCGATGCACCATGTCATATCATGTCGTACAATGTCGTACCATGTCGCCGTCATTGTTTCATGTTGTCTCTCCCTTCGCCGGCTCCGAGGAGGTTGAGGCTTTCTGATCTTTCTGCGCCGCGCTGACGGCGCTCCAATCCAAATCCCAAACCTGGCGGAAAAATGGCGATGTGAAAATCGCAAGCCAAGGGCACAGTGAAAAATGGCGGAAAAATTGGAGAATTTGGAGGGAATGAGAGGGACATAGAGGGACTGAATGGCTCTGACCTACAGACTAGAGAGAAGGCGAAGGAAACGCTCACAAGCCTCGTCACCTTCGCTGTCATCAGCGAGGGACACTTTCCCTGACAAGTGTAGCTCCCCATCTCCTTCACCCAATCCACAAGTTCCACAAGTGACAGGACTCACCGGCCTGCACCGGCAGCCTGAAAGGTCTGAAGGCTGTGCCCAAGAATACTTCTACAGATGCAACGGATCATGCTCGAGGCGCACAGGGTCACATTCTCTGAGCTCTATACCTGTCCAGGTCCTTGTTCCCTATGCTCCTGCGCATCTTCATCGTTCAAGGAATGCCTGGGCGGCCGGAAAAAATCGATCAAATCTATCCCGGATGTCTGGCTGATGTCCTCCTGCCCTGGACCCCAAAAAAAGTTGACCGTTCTGAGCTCTCAACTCCATGTAGCCATTCTGGGCAGAAGCTGTGGCACCTTTGAAAAGGGCCTCCAAGTGAAAAAAACTGCTGTGAAAATCTGCTTTCTAATTTTACAGATCTTTCCATCAGCTCCAAAGTGCATACCCACCATGCCTGCTGGAGCATACCCAAGCTACGGCGTTGCATCTCCAATCGGGCCTCTTCCTCCTTCAACCTGCAGCCCATGTGGCCCATGTGGCCCATGTGGTTCGAACGGTTCAATGTCCATGGATCGTTCCAAGGAATGTTCTAAGCATTCTAAGCATTCTAAGCCACCCAACGTGGATGCCATCTGCATCTGCCTCAGGCAGTTGCCACATGTTGCCACATCTCCCAAGATGCGGTCTGGACTCAGCTCACCAGGGCCCCCCACGCGGATTCTTCCTGAACGCCCGCGTACAATCTGTCTAAGAGTCTAAAATCCCAACATCTGGCACTGTCTGCCCCTACCACTTGATATCATCCCGTGGCACTTCATGGCACTTTGTGCACTTGATTTGGCTCATAAATTGATCACTTGATATCACTTGAAGCTTCTTAGCTCAGCTTGATATCACTTGGCTCCTCCAAGAATTGAAGTTCCCGTTCTTCAGCTCGTTGCCTCAGTCACGTTGGATGCCCCGTGTCGGCCGTGGATGGCCGTGGCCCGCTCGAATGATTCGAATGTCTGAGGCCCGACTTGGCGGCCTGCTGTTGGACTTCCATTTCTTTGGCAGCCGCTTCCACCTGGATCTGGGTTTCCATGGTGGATATGCTATAATTGCTATAGGATTTCCCAGGTTTTTCTCCAGATTTCGAGAAAGTGCCACACCCCAAAAAATGACATATCTCAACAACTGTCACGTATCTCCAAGTGCCAAATATCATACGAAACACATCACAAGATATACCAAAAATATATCACAATGCTGGAATCATAAGACAAGATCACTATATGATCTACATGTAACAGTTACCACCTGTTGATATCTGTTGTTTTAACCTCTGATTCATCATGATTCCATGATTTATCAGTTCGTTTTGGGTCCCCATCTCTTGGTGCCTCCTCCCGCAATCGCTGGAGCTCAGCACGCTCCTCCTCCAGCGCCTGCGTGGCAGGAGACATGTCGCTCTCAAGGACCTCGGATGGGTCGAATGTTTCACAGACATGGTCGAACTATGTCGAACTGACCACCCAAAAATGACCGATACCGAATATCTTATCCCACATGTTTTGGCCCATGGATGATGATCATGGACCATGGACTATCTTCTGCGGTAGGGTGGAAGGGTGGACAACGAATTCTCAAATGAAAGCGGGATCCAGTTCTACAATCAAGGCAGCAACGAAGGGAATTCGCACGGGCACGGGCTCCTTTTGCTCCTTGTCACGCCAATTGGTGGTTGAGCAAAACTGACACGCTGTGTGACTGAGCTGGTGGCTTCCCGTGCTGCATCAACCTTCATCGTCCAAGCGTGAGCATTTCGCCCCAAAAGTGCCAAGAGCAGAAAAGTGAAGAGATCTTGAAATATCTTGAAGATCTTGGTTTGGAATGGTTTGGAATGGTTTGGAAATGTTTGGAATGGTCTGGAATGTTGAGGTTCCATCTCCTCTCTCAAGACACCTTGTCCCTTTCAGCATCTTTCAGCTGTCGACCCGCCTCTGCCCGCCGTTTTTCTAAGCGTTCCTCTGCTTCTCTCAAGGCTTCCTGCGCGCATCACAACTTGCATCACAACCTGGGATGGGACTTGTCGCGGAGGCCTCGCGAGCCTCAAGTTCTCTGGCCCGTTGGGATTGTGCCTGCAGTTGTGGTCAAAATCTGGCCAACTTTGGCCGTTTGGAGGAATATTTGGACTATGAATATTTGAGGTATCTCTTAGAATCTAGGTCTGCAATTGCTATGATTGGATATGGTTGGATGTGTGAAGAGAAGCTATATGCCATATGGCCATATGGCTGTACATTATACATCTTCTGTCTTCAGCAGCAAACTGCAAAAGAAAAGAAGGTCAACAATCCCATCAGCGCCTCTGCCAGCGATTGCAAGCGAGCTTCTTCCAGTTCCAGCCTTTCTCGTTCCGACCTAAGGCTCTCAGGCCTTTGGGCAGTTGGAAGGCTCCCCATATCTCGATCAAATCTCATACATCATACAACAACTTATACAACTCGAATTGAATTCGAATCTCCTGAATTTCTCTCTTAAAATCTCCATATTTTATCATATTTTATCATTGGTTTTCCCATTAAATGTTCATTGGTTTTCCGTTTTCCCATGCCGCCAAGGACGCTGAGCTTCCGGCTGGACCTGGCGCCGCGGCTCCGCCGTCTCCGGCGCTTGCGGCGGCCTGGAACTCGTGGAACTCGTGGAACTGGCGCAGGGCACCGGATGATCTGGCCTCGATGGAAGCCACAGGCTGCGTATACACTTATTACAAGCATAAATATATATATAATATTTACACATATAATTCAAATAATATATATATATAGAGAGATAGATAGATAGATAGATAGATAGATAGATATATATTATAATTATACAATTTATATGTTATGATTATAATCAAACACACGCGTTACACCGTTACACGATTACAGTTGCATCACTGACTTCACACGATGCCAACACGATGCCAAGGAACGGGTAGCCAGCTGATGCTGTGACATCCTGGCGCTAGCGGATTCACCATCTGGCGATATCCGGCGATGTCTTAAGAACTTTCCACCAAGCCTCCTCCACAGCCGAACTGTCAATCTGTAAGGTATTGACCTGACATGCCCACTGTGGCCCAAATGCTCGTGCCGTATATTATCTTATATTCCTGCACGGAAAAGTGTATAATTTTCGTCTAGAATCCATATGTGCGGCATATGTGTACACGGTTTTCGGAAGAGACTTCTGACTTCGACTCACGACATCTGGCACACCAGCTCCAGCAAATCCTCAACGTTCAAAGCGTTTAAGACCTGGAGCAGTGGTTCGCAGGCAACCCAGGCAACCAAAGCAACCAAAGCAACAAGGTGGCATCATGTGGCATCAACACAACCAGTATGGATCTGTGGATCCCATGTGGATTCCCGCTCTGCGCCTCATCAGAAGCTTGCTCGCCTGCACTTGCCAGCCTAGATAGAGACCAATCCAAAGCGAGACGGGAAAACAAAGAAAAAACAGAATCTCCAGAATCTCAATTATCTCAATGCAACAACTGGAACTTTGAGCACCATGCATTTCTTGGGCCAATCTCTTCAACTCCTGTCAGCAAAACTCGCAAAGTTTCAAGCTTGAACTGCTTTAAACTATGACAAAATGATACAAAATGTTGACATGTGTTGACCATGTTGACAGGCACCTCGCGATCCAAGCACTCCGCCGTCTCGGGCCTCAGGCGACCGGACTGGCCGGACTGGCCGGACTGGCCAGACTGGCCAAACATCCATCGATCACCAGCAGCTCCTGAGATTCCCAGGAAGCCTCACGCCGCTGGTTGGACCACCGGTTGGACCGGTTCGCTCCTGGCCTCGCCACCGAACCACCGGGAACCGAAACTGGTGACCCGCACCGCGCAAGCTGCGCAAGCTGCGCACCTGGCGATGCCTTGGAGCCGCTTCGAAAGCTGAAGGCCTCAGCTAAAGATTCTTCGGTATTTCTGTTAGGTATTTCATCTTAATTTCATCTTAATTTCATCTTAATTCATTAAACATTGAACAAACATATTTAAACTGCGGTTGACTTATGGTTGATATTAAGCTGATGCCTGGCCTTACTCCAACTCCTGCATAGGTCGGAAATCTTAAAATTCCTTGAGTTGGATTGTGCATTCATTGCATTCTGACCCCTTTGAGTGTTGGGATCACTGAGACTTCGGCATGTCCAATGGATCCAAGTTCTGTGCGCGGATGGATTTCACGGAGCCATCTTGCCTCAATCTCAGGAGAACATCCTGTGAGACCTCCAAAAAAGAGAGAGTTGGCGGGAAAATCAATGCAAATGATATGAACATGATATGAAATGTCTAAGTGAGTGTTGTGCCCCTTTTTTCGACCCAGCAAGTATTCGCTTGACCATTGCAGCTCGCGACATGAGGTCATGGCAAGCTCACAATCCATCTATGCGTCGCTTCATCCTTAGAAAACAGGCGCAAACCCCACCGAGCGTCCCTGTCATCACGGAGCCATGGCTCAAATTCGTGGGGCTCTACAAGAATACAGAAATGATCAAAATGTTGTCAGACATATCAACAGTTATCAACATATCAAATCCATTGCAAGCCGCCCAAGGTTTGCTGAATATGTCATATCCACTCTTAAAATCCAATAAAATCCATGAAAATCCAGTAAACCTCACTATATTCCTATTACTGTTTGACACATACTACACTGTCATATATACAATATTATGACTATATTCATCTATATTCATATTCATATATATTCATATATATATACATATACTATATATTCCTATGTCACTTTTTGGAACTCAATGGGAGGCCCGGCGAACTTCTGCAGCTGCACCACCCGGCCGTTCAGCTCCGCGGCCTCGGGACGCGACCAGCGACGACCTGCGACGACCCGGAGAGACGACGGCGCTGCGGCGCCCCACGGAGCGAAGGCCGCGGATCTCGGGGCGCCACGACATGGAAAAATGGGTTGGAAAATGGGTTTCGACATGATTTGACTAATTTGGTTGAGATATGTGGAAACCATTTACTTCATTTACTTCGCTGATCTTCCAAATCCGATTTGATGGAATCATGTGGAATCATGTTGGTTTCTAGTAGAACTCTTTCTGTCTGTTTTTGTCTCTTTTTGTCTTTTTCTGTCTTTTTCTGTCTCTTTCTGGCTCTTTCTGTCTTTTTCTGTCTTTTCCTGTCTTTTTCTGCAGTTTTGTAAAAGCAAACCATATTGGGCCATACCCCATTGACTCAAACCCTGTTTTATGGGTCCTGATCTACAGTGTAGTAACTGTTGAAGTTTTGTTTCAACCCACTGGCACACCAAGGCACTCGAGCAGAGCTGCCGGCAACCAAATCCCGATTCACCTCTGCAGCAGCCACCTGCAAACTTGGCATCTGAGGTCTCTACCAGCATGATACCAACGTGTTTCGATGATCATCAATGTGCAACAAAACCTGGTAACATCGTAAGACCCTTGTAAGACCCTTGTAACTAGTGCTCTTTGTTTGTGGTTCTGCCTATTTTTGTTATGGAAAATGGTAATGTATGGTAATGTGCAGTAATATACCATATCCAGGGCTGCTGTTCCAAAGGACCTTGCCATGAAAAGTGGCAAGCGACTCGACATTCTCGACTAGCTGAACGGACCGCCCAATGCATGCGGCACTTTTTCCGCTGGAGCAGGCGATGAACTCGCCGCCTCAGGAGGCACAGTACGAGGAGCCTTTCGACCTAACGAGCTAAGCCTTATAAGCTCCATGCTCATTGATGTAACATGATGTAAACCAACATGATAACATGTAAATCTTCAACATTTCGGAATATTTCGGAGCAGCAAAATCACAGGTGGACCATTCCTGGCCTCTTCTCTTCCTCGCCCATTTCCTGCCAATGCAGTTGCTTCATATGACCCCCCACTGGACTGTTTGCACATGTCAAACCCCCTAAGGAGGCTGCTTCGACGCGAAGTATCTGGCATAAGCCTTGCACACGTGTAACTTTAATCCCGGCTCTCAAATGCCAAGGGAAACAAAGAAGTGAAACATGGCGATATATGGCGAAACTCTATCACCATTATCACCCAAACTGAAGACAGAACCGAGGCCTCCAAGAGAACATCTCTAGGATCGTTGGCGCCTGGTGGCAAGCGCTGCAGGGGGGTCTCCCACAGCTTGGAGCGTGGCTCTGGCGGCTCCGTGCCTCCAGCTTCAAAATGTTCGGCACAACTCTGTGGACCTCGGCTGCGATAACCCACAGACCCACAAGAATGACCCTTTTCCCCAAAGAACTGAGAAGTCTTTGAGAAGTTAGTTCTTCATTTGAAAAAACCAAACAATTTCTCACAGATCGCAGTGTCTTTGCGAAAGATGGAGGCAAGTTGCTTTGACAGAGTTCTTCGGCCCAAATCGCCAGGGGAGACTCAGCACCAAAGAGGCTGACGCAGGATTCCCAGTGCCGCCGGCAAGCATCCTGCAGAAGCGAGCAGAACCCACGCCACTGTTGTTGACATCGGTCGACATCGGTTCCACCCAAGGTGTCGACAGTTTCAACCATAAAGTCTTAACAGGTCACAAGCACCCAGAGAGAGGAGGATGAGGGAGAGAGTGAAACATGAGTGAAACCAGAATGTCACCAGGCCTTCAATATGTTAAGACTCTGTCAAGATGTTTCAATCCAAAAAAACTCAAAAAAAAAACATCAAACTGGGCCAACCAGTGGATCTCCATGGATCTCCTCATGCCCCACTTTTGGCGCAAAAATGCTTTGCATCAACAGCAACGCTTGTTCAGCTGGAGAGTGGACACTTGGGCCGTGCAGTTTCTTCACCTCTGCCATTTGTCATGTGACTTTTGAAGTGCGGCAGCACAACAGATGTTTTTTACATGTTTTTTTAACCAATATGATGTCAACTGATCCAACTTTGAAGTCGAGATGTTTCATGATGTTTCATGATGTTTCATGATGTTTCATGATGTTTCATGATGTTTCATGATGCTTCATGATGTTTCATGATGTTTCATGATGTTTCATGATGTTTCATAATGTTTCCATATTTTATCATATGTTGTTCACTCGCCTGCTCCAGCAATTTTTGCACATCGTCAGAGTAGTCTTGTCGCTCACCCTCCGACGCCTGAAAGCGGCTTACAGCTGAGATGTTCAGGACAGAGACCAGATCAAAAGATATAAAGATGCATGAAAACTGTGGTTTCAGCACCCGCTGCAAGATGGAATGGCAAACAGCGAGCGCCAACTTTTTTACACACAGGGCACTTGAGCCAAAAGTCCGGATCATGGAAAGGTGATCCCCTGACCCACTGGACGGCTCAGCGACATGTCTTTATGCCTCAGTGCATGTACAAACTGTAGATTCCTTGAGTTACATCTTTGATGTAAAACTGCACCAGTATTTCATTGCATGCAACACACTTACGAGGAAGGAGCCCAAAGGCTTCACGACCAAGGCATTGGTGGTGTTTCTACATGATTGAAGTTGTGACACATACCCTTCCTCTGGTGATACATCTACTTGGTACAAGTGGTATATGTGCTTGAATTTATTCTTCTGATACCGATTTTATAAATGGATGCTTTCCAAAGCAATCAGAAAAATGTCAGGTCACATCAGATACATTCAGATCCATTCAGATATCCAACTGCATCCCACTAATCCGTACTAATCCAACACGAGACGAATTCCACGACTTGACAACCCACCGCTCATTTCGCCTCTGGAAGATCTGGCGGTCGT